>CM032664.1:10752458-10777106 GCA_019095985.1 Streblospio benedicti | reverse complement strand
AGTAACTAAATGTTATCAGACAACACTTTTAGACATCTTAGAACCAATTAATGTGCATCTTATTCTTAACATTGTATTTTTAATGTTCAGTCACTCTTTTAGGCTATTTCTTGATCATTACTTTTTTATAAATTGTTATATATTCCCTGAAGAGGACACTTTTGTGTCGAAACGTCGGAGTAGATATTGATTAATTAAATTAACTGAAATTAATTGTCTCCAAACACACAGAATAAGAAGTATAAAACCAACAATGAGACCATCTGTGTCGTCTAAAATCAACCAAAGTGCAAAAATATATTTATTAAATCTTATTCTTTTAAATGTATACTTACTATTGTTTATTCATTTATTCACATAGTTATATGTAAGCATGTAAACATTGCATTTGTAAACAGATTTCCTCAGTTTTTACTGCGTGCAGCTTTTTTGTTAGAAAAATGATGCCTCTGATTTTACCGTGATCTTAGCTCTGGACAAAATTTGCCAAAGAGTTGGCCATAATTAAAAAACTAGATCTACAATATGCATGCCGCTTGACATGGATGTAGTTTGAAGACCATATTTCTTATTTATGTGGATAATATTGACTTTAAATGTAGACGTCATTGAGTTTACATCAGTCTTGTGCACTAGAAATGAGCCAAATCTAACATGTGGAAATTTGTGCGAGCGACTGAATAAACCGTGAGGCTTAGAAAAATTTTGAAAGAAGTTCTATAAACCTTGAATACTCCCGCATTCCCTGCACATACTTAGAAATATGTATTACATTTTTTTACTGCCACTTTTGTCCATATTTGATTATGTAAATACTGCAAAATCTGATCTCTCAGCCATTTTCCTCAGTTTTTAACGCATGCCACCTCAGTTTTTACCGTGTTTCATCAGAAACCCTCAGTTTTATCCGTGACAGTCTACCCACAGTGTTATTGTGAAGTTTAAGGGATAAACATAATCGTTACATGATAAATGTTTGCCTTTTTTGATGCCAGTTATTATATATGTACTGTACCAAGGTGTCAAATCGATGTTTGTCATTTTAATTTTTATGGTTACAGGTGTAATATTAGTGAATCAAATATGATTTTCATTTGTAAAATTGAAAAATTATATTTACATTTTTATTTTTGTGAATTTTAGGTTTAAGTATTACAAGTTCAATAATTGAAGGAAGAGAAAACTGGAATGCCCTTTTTAAACCTATGATTTCTTTTTGGAATACAAGTAAGTTCCTTTTTTTGTTTTCGTAATGTATTCTAAAATATTTTAAAACAGCATAATTTATTTCATTTATGCACAGCTTGGGAAAAAGTAAAAAATTAATCATTCAATTTTCAGACTTTTTTATTTTTGTATTGTATTTTAAAATATTTTAAAACAGCATAATTTATTTCACTTATGCACTGTTTGGGGAAAAGTTTTAAAAGCAAGTGCCAATTGTGAGTAACATTACTTAGAGTGGTAGGTTCTAGTTACTAATACATCTTGTAAATCATTATTCTTTCAAGCTAACTTTTAATATGCTAAATGGAAGAACATATTTGCAATTCATGCAAATAGGCTTGTTTTTAGGATTGGATTAGTGGAGTCAAAAATAAGGATACTAGTGGGAGACCTGGAGCGAAATCCTTATGTGACGCTGGCTCATGTGAACCCTCATCCCATGGGTCTCAAGGATGAAGAGTAAGTGTCGATGCCATGATATCTTTAGCTATGTCTGTTTCAAATTCTTTTCACATTCAGTCAAACAATTTCTACATGGATTTATTTATTTTGGCTCATTGACATTATTTTACTGTGTTCATGTTTATGAAAATACTATGCTCATAATCAAATAACTACCTGGTTATGTGATTGGTTCATGTGTTTTTCAGCAATGGAAATAATGTCACAAAATGGTTCATTGGCCTCAACTTTGTGAAAGCAGAAAGTGGGAGTGTTGACGTAAACATTTGACATTCAAAAATTTACAGACACAGGTGGGGCCACAGGTAATCCTCAGTTTTTGTATATCAGTTGTGAAATGTACAGGTGGAGAGCACTGATCACTTCAATAAACCATGTAAATGATTCTCATCCTGAGCTCCACTTATCTTTGGTATTATCATGTTCTGTGGGGTCAAACTTAAAGCTTTCATTCTCACCTGTTCTCACATTCAAAATGTTTATGTTATAGATTTTACATTGCAGATGGTCATATTCAATGCATTTATTTAAGAACATTGGATCATCTAGCATATTGGTTGCATATTATTTATAATTGAATGGTACTTTAAAGTGATTAAATGTGCTTTTAAAATATGCACATGTTTTAGCGACTTTTCGCCACTTCCAAGTTGCGCAGAAAACCTGCACACTTGTCTGGGTTTTTTTTTACTTTGGAAACACAAATGTTCATGGTCACTTCCGTTATGTGTTTTAAGGCCATTTACAATCGCATTTAATGCTATATCATTAAAAATGTGTATTTCACATAGCATTGATGGCTGTCACGCTGATAAACTTTGGAAAATGAAGTAAATACATCTATTTGAGGCGTGCATTCTTCATGATAGTGACGTTTGAAGATTGCTTCAGTCACTGGTCGTCTGCAATTTTGATAAAGACCGTTTTTTTCTCCATATCTTCGTCAATTTCTATGCTAACTAAAATCAGATTACAGATTCATAATCCTCCCTCAAAATCCTATTAGAAAAGTACTTTCCATACAAGGCATAAGATAAATGATACTTGACAATGACTTAAATATTTAGTTGTGTTAGTCTAGGATTACTCGGAACTCACAATGACGATTTTGATGGTGGCGTCGCAGGCATATTTACCACACATTTTCCTTCTCTAAAGTCATGAATAGTAGTGAACTGAAAATTTGAGAGGTCTTCTGAAGTCCAAGTCTTGATTTGGCTGCTTTGTACTCACTAATTTACATAACCTATTCAGTCTTTGTCTGCTGCAGAGGTGGGCGCGGGAAAGTGAGCGGCTCATCCCAGCGCAGTGCGGCGTCCAGTCGCAGCGCGGCGCGAGGCCACGAGTAAGTGCTGGTTGTACACTGAATATTCTCAACAATGGAAAAACTTCTAATGCATTACTTATTAATTATGGACTTAACAACGGAAATCCGCTACAGTGAAAGGGTTTTTGACTGCGAATTGGGTTGCGTTGTTGAGGATTCACTGCACTGGAACGAGTCATTCGATCAAGACCCCATACCCACGGTTTAATGGATGGTTGTATGTGCTACCTACTGCTGTGTCGGCCCAGTGTAAGAAGAGTGTATGACGCTATTTTAAGTAATGCAAGTGTTGACTTCAGGAATGTGAAAAACATTGAATGCTTGACTTTCATTTATTAATTTTTCACAATGCTAAAATCATTACAGTACAGCATTTGCACCTTGCACAGTAAGCAGGTCTGTTTATAATCTGTGAAAACTTACAATATCATTAGGTTTGCTTACAGCAAGTATATTAGACTGATGTTGAAAAATATGTATTTTGTGAATCTGTAATAGTCTCAAGAAAACTCTCACTTCCGTTTCCTGAATACGCAGTGACAACAAACGCATGTGTGCCGTATTGAACATAAACAAGAAAACGTCTGGAACGTGTAGCATATTTTTTTTATCTTAATGGAAATGCAGCGTTTGGCGTACAGCGTTTCACGTGTGCATTGTGATTGTTTGGCAAGGTACCGGTATTTGCTGTATTAACTTCGGCAATGTTAAAGCCCCAGGAAACTTTTATTAGCAGCCTCTGGTCTACAAACTGTCCAGTATGCAATACAGGTTTACATATGCAATGAATTTTAATTCACATCTAACAAAATATAGCAACTTGATGTTCAGAAATATCATGTCAAAAACAAACACTTTCCCATGCAGTTATATGCCATATAACTGCATGGGAATGTGTCCGTGTCCGTCACGTGTCAATGTTGTCCCCTCATGAGTGTGTGATCATGTGACATGTGACGTGAGGGTTTCCTTCAGAATACTGTTGATTTTTTAATATATAAAAAATATTTTCCTTTTTAAAGAAAATATTTCATCTCTGAATCTTGATTACATTATACATAATCAATTAAAATTCAAACTGGTGTTTAATATTTGAAAACTGAATAAAATATACATTATATAAAAATTAATTTCATTTTTAAAGAAGTCTTTGAAAAATGAATAAAATATATATTATATAAAAACTAATTTCATTTTTAAAGAAGTATTTTTTCTCCAAATACTGAATATATCATTTCAATCTAAGAACAGGCTACTGTTAAGTATGCCCACTTAGATTAAAAATTTATTTACTTTTTGGATGTGAACTACTTCTTAAAATCATATCACATATTTTATGCTTTTGTTTTGTGATAATTATCCAACTCCCATGTCCCTTGCAGTGACGACTCGGACGAGGTTTCTGTCATCACCGCCTTTGACGACGATCGCGACGACGATGGATTCTCATCACCTGCTCCGGCGAGACAGCGCAAATCGGCTGTCGTGGCAGCCACACCACCGAAACGTCGCAAACCCACGGTGGCGACGGCAACACCACCTAGCACCAGCAGGGGGCGTAGCAAGCGGCGCGGAGCCGTGTTTGACGATGATGACGACGACGATGATGATGAGTTTGACTTTGGCATGCCAGCTTCAAAACGCCAGCGGTAGCGACCGCGGTTTATTGCTATAGTGGAGTTCATAATGAAAAACATTTTAATACAGACTATAGTCTGCTAGTCTGTCCCACCACCGAAGATGTCAAGTCACTGTTTCATGTTCAGACTATCAAATGCTGGTTTGTTAGTTGTTTTGAATGTCAGGTGTAAACGTAAACATGTGTTTTCGAACACTTTTTGTTGTGGAAGTGTGGTTCTGATGCTTTTTACTGTGCCTATAGAGAAATGTTTTCTGAATATTATTGCTGTCATTTTTTACAGCATGAGCGTTAATCAAGCTTTTTCATCGCCATGGATGAAAAAGGTAATAACTTTGGTTTTAGAAAAAAGCTAAACAGGGTTCTCCAAATAAAACAACTTTGTGGAAACTACTTGTAGTTTTTCCATCTCAATGGAAATTATTGAAATATTACCATTAGCTGTTAAACCAAAGAAAATACGGAATGATTTTAGCTTTGTTTACTAATCTAATGAATTTAAAATAATTAATGGAATAATTGTTAATCTGCTTCAAAATCACAAGTTCAACATACATTTTCCAGGTGTACAAATTATAATCATATATTATATTAGATTGTATTCATGTACTGATTATGATCATCTATTTATCGTGGCCTTTATGGAAAATCACAAACCAAGTTGTTAGGGTCATGGAAAATTGAGATCTAAATCTATGTGACATTGTGTACAGTTGTTGAAACAAAATAAAACCTAATAATAGTAAGTTTACCATTCTCTACTGTTTATAGATGTGAAACATAACGTTTCGCCATGGTGTACTACATGGCTTCTTCAGATGTTGTTGTGTGAGTATCACAAGGAGGCTGGAGTAGCTGGAGCAGCGCGTGCGGTACCTCCCTCCCTCTGTTGTTATTCAGGGCCGCGTTTCTCTGGTGTATCTTGAGGGCTTCAAGTATCTGTCGTCTTGTTTTTCCTTCCTCTTTCCCCAGAATTTTGGTGTTGACTATATCGAAAGTGTGGCCTGTCTCTTGGATGTGTTTTGTGATGGCTGAATTTGGATGTTTCATGTCTGTGTGTTCCTTGAACCTGATCTTAAATTGTCTTTTGGTCTCACCTACGTACTGTTCTTGGCATGTGTTGCATGAGATCTCATAAATTACTCCGCATTGGTCTTCTTTGGGGGTCTTATCTTTCGGTTGTACAAGGTATTGCCTGATGGTGTTGGTGGGCTTGGTGTAGGTGTTCACTCCATTTCTCTTGAAAATTCTGACAAGTTTTTCTGTCAGACCTGGAATATATGGAATTCCTATTGGGAAGGAGTTGCTACTTGTTGTTCCTTCTTTTTCATCTTTTTTTGCTGTTTTATTCTTTTTGGTGATGGTAATGGCCCAAGGTTTATAACCATTGATGGTTAAGACTTCTTTGATGTGTCTAATCTTTTCCTTTTTTTTTTTTGGATCTGAGACGATATCCTCTGCTCTTTGAAGGAGGGTCCTGGCCACTGATCTTTTGTGGTCAAGTAGATGGTTCGAGTCCCAGTTTAGATATTGGTCAGTGTGTGTGGATTTCCTTGTTCTAAGGGAGCCATCATCTTTGACTACCATCACATCCAAGAAGGGTATCTGGTTGTCCTCTTCTTCTTCTCTTGTAAACTTGATGTGAGGGTTGATGGAGTTTATGTGGTCAGTGAATTCATTAATGCATAGTTGGTGTAAAATGGTGAAAGTGTCATCTACATATCTGAACCAGACGTGGGGTGGGTGGGGAGCTGTGGAGAGGGCTTCTGAT
The DNA here is from genome assembly GCA_019095985.1 of Streblospio benedicti. Lineage (NCBI taxonomy): Eukaryota > Metazoa > Annelida > Polychaeta > Spionida > Spionidae > Streblospio > Streblospio benedicti. Next base: position 10,770,680 of record CM032664.1, on the reverse strand, counting down.
TCAAAATCTTCCATGACCAAATCTGCCACTGCGGGGGATACTGGGGATCCCATGGGAGCTCCATGTATCTGTCTGTAGAAGACTCCTCTACATACGAAATAGGTGGTTTCCAGGCAGAACTGGAGAAGTTCTGTGATTTGGTCTGCCTGTAGTTCTGTGTTCTGTTGCCAGCTATTGTCTGTAGTTAGTTTCTTGTGGATTGTCTTGATAGCTAGATCTATGGGCTAGAGCTACTCCAGCCTCGTTGTGATGCTCACACAACAACGTGTGAAGAAGCCATGTAGTACACCATGGCGAAACATTATGTTTCACATATATAAAAGTAGAGAATGGTAAACTTAATTACTATTATTATGAATCTACCTACTGTCACTAACCTACATTCGATCAAAATAAAACCTGTTAAACCTTAAAGAATCAGGTCATATGCATTGTATTTGTTAGTAATATTGTTGAAATTGTTATGTGTGTGATAAACAAAATAAATTACATAACTATTTTTATCTTGTAATTAATTAAAAGTAAGATGCCTTCACTGTCGTTCTGAGAGGTCTTCAGACAAGGGTTTTCACACCAACACCGACAGAATTTTGTGACGTGTTGTGCAAAAATATTCATCTGAATAACGGCACCCGCATCTAAAAAGAAAAGTGACAAACTTTCTTGCATATTAGTCATTTCATAGATCATGCTTGAAAAGGGTTAATTAATAAAAATCTCTTTAGGAAAACCGCTGCCAATATAATTAAATGATTACAGTTTCTATTTTTACAGTTTCTAACAAAACCGATTCATTACTTGACCCATAGTGTATCTAAGACTAATAATAATTTATTCCAAGAGTATATGAATAGGAAAGGTGACGTAGGCTTGAGCTAGAAATAATAATTTAATTTTAATCCAAGGGTTGAGGCAAAGCACTACAAACATTAATTGGACTTCAGGACGGTCCTGATGATGGACAGGGTGTGTACGTTGTGATCGATATACGGGGCAATCGAACAAATTTTCGAAACAGCTGAATTGCCGTCTGGTGCAGATATGGATTTGGCAGAAAAACGACGAGAAATACGGCGACGCCGCATATTAATGAATTCAGAGGATCGCATGAAAAAGCTTATGGGTTATAACAATGGTTAATTACTTTTGGATATTTTAGTGCCCTTTTCTGTTGATTAAATTGGTATTTACATCGACTAGTGGGCGAAAATATAGGCTAAGCCCCATTGTATTTACACGGGTAAATGTAGGAATTGAAAACTTGCAGAATTTGGCCTAAATATCTTTGTACCTCGACTATTTTTTCGTTAATCTGAATTCGTGGGTGGTATTTTGCTTGTAATAAACCATGAAAAGCGACTGTAGCTTTGATCAAGAATGGCGATAGTCATCAAATATGATGTTTTCGCCGACAACAACACTCAGATACAGATTTAATTTGTTGCCATCATGAACCTTATATCATGTCATCGCTTAATCTACTATTATTTTATTATAGGCGATGTTGTGAAGTCAACTGTAGAGGATAACGCATCAAATCACAACTCTTCAGTAGAAGACCAACTTGATTCTAGCTATGAAACGCCTGTGCTAGATGTTTCAAGTTCTGATGATGATGATGTGTCGAGATATTACGTACCTCCTCCACTCCCGTCAGATTTTTCTCCTACACAAGCTCCAATAGGTGGGACTCCTCAGGAAGGTGCTGAGCTTCTAGATTCCATTGTGTCATCTGCTTTTAGAAAATTGCAAAATTCTGCTCCTGAGAATAGGGAATTATCATCTGTTGAGGGACCGCTTTCTGATAAAAAAGACAGTGTGGAAACCACAAGAAAGCGTTATGGTGTAAATGGATTCTATAAGTGTAGACAGATTTTATGCCTATTCTTAGGAATATTAATTCGACTTTCATTTTTGACTAGTCTTGGTGAAGGATATGTTCAGGTATGTACATTTTTTTAAACTATTTGCATCTATAGATTATTTGCATCTTCTTTTGCTCTATTATTGAATATCAGATAAAAAGAAATTAAAAGACCATATCTACATTATATATCTGAGTAATGATTAAGTACTTATTGCATGAGACCATTTTGTGTAAATAATTGTTTATCATAATTTTGATGTTTTAAAATGCTTGTTTTTAGACGTTGGTATATCCATTTGTGGCCCTACAAATAACATTTATTGGGTACCAGCGAGCAGTGCAAATGGTAAGCGTTATTTAAATGGTTAAGGTTATATTTAGTGGCTGGACAGGTATGCCTTGATCTAACCAATTGATGTGTTTTGTCATTATAAGAATTTTATGCATTGAAATAGGTCTAACAGATCATGAGTAACAGATAAACTAGAATATATTCAATGCATGCCACAAAAGTCTTAACTACAAAACTGCCAAAACATGTATATGTGAGAACGTGCACAGCATGAATCATGATTATTTTGATCAGACATAACTTCACAATATAATGAAGAACTCTCGCTTTTCCCTATGATAAAACTCAATGTCCGCGATTAACACAGTAAATGTTTCGTCTAAATCGTATGATAAACTCATCCTAATGTAACCTGCTTTAGTATCAGTAAACATGGCAGCATGGCATTTCTTTTTATTTAATTATATAAGATAACCTATACATGAACCTAAGAGGAATTGGCATATTTCAATTCTAATGTTTACAAAGCAAAGAGTTTTTTGACAAAGCATAATGTTTGTCAAAAGTATGAGATTTTGTTTTTATGTGAGGTTATTTGACAACTGAATTTCACTTGGTTAATTATTGCTCATCTATAAATCAATGAACTTACAAGGTACTAACACTATTCAGTTTTCAATGTTTGCTCACTTCTATTTCCTTATATTGTAATGGTGTTTTATTTACAATAATACCATTATATTTTATATGAAATTGAAAACTTGCCCTTTACCATAAATTCCATACTATTAATGAATCAACTAAGTCTACATCCTTGGAACAAACTGCAAAGCAAGCAGAAACTTAAACCTGAAATACAACTCTATAATGTTGTTCTTTTTATTGCCAAACCTGACCCAATAAACAAAAGTGAGTTAAATAGCTCGCTGGTTGAGCGAGAAGTAATAATCCAACTCAGCTCACCAGTGATAACAGATATATGGGTTGCTTATCTTGAGTTGCTCACAGGCAGTCTCAGGTTGTTGTAGTTTAAATGATGAGTTTATCTGATACCCCATTTGTATTTGTAATACAATTTTAGAGTTCATTTGGCTCCATGTTTCCATCATTTGCAATGACTACGGTTGACAATCATGGAATAAATTTGTTTCCCTTTTTTTTGTATTTGTTTTTGAAAAGTTGCTAGTTTCTAAATCTTTCATCATCATGGGAATATATTGTTCAGATTTACAGATTTATTTTGTATTTAATTTTAGTAATATTTATTAAAGCATTACTGAATACATGTAATATGAATCACAATTTAGTTTGTTTGTTTTTTGCTCCCCTAACGTCTCTACTGGTTGATGTATTACCATGACATTTATAGAATTACAAAGACACAATGTTGTATGTGTAACATTTGACTTGAAATATTTATAGTGCAATACATTTTCATACCTAGAATTTGTAACGGTACTAAATATGAATAAGTATTTTGCAAGATGTTTGTTAATACCTACTTGGCTTCTTGATATATAATTGATTTCTACATTTTAGTTTTCATCGTCGATTTTCAGGGCTTTATTAAGGATAGTATAGCAAATAGTACCCGGGTAGGCCCATTGGATATGCGTCTATAGCCGTGAGATATGATGATGCATAATTTATAATGGTTGGAATACAACTTGCATACTGAATATGTTTCACAGTCTTTGCGCTATTTTTCATCTGTAAATGTAACAGGTTCTCTACTGTTAGAACAAAATTGGATTATTTTAGAAAACAATAAATATGATCATTTTCTGCTTCAGGACCTTGCAGATGGTTTTGGGAGTGGGGGTGTGGTTGTGTGGGCTCTGATGCTTGCCGGAATGAAGCCAGAAATGCTGCACACATACAAGACCATCATGGCCATCATCAACATTGCAGCAGACGACTTCGCAGTTTACTTGTTTGCCTTCATTTGCACTCACGTTTTAGTGGAGATTTGATTTATAATTTTCATAGCTGTAACAGTGCTCAGTATAATATTCTGTATTTTCAAGAAAATCTAATGCTATCAAAATTATTACCGTGTATTTTTCTCATCAACCTGCATTTATATTTCTTGGTGACCTTGAAGGAAACATTTCTAAATAAAGTTAAGGAATGTCATGAAAAATAGATAGAATGTGCATTAAGATTATCAAGCAATGAAGTCTGATTTAATGTCTTTGTTTCGCAAATTAGGGGGTGGCCGGGTGATATTTTGCATTAGACATGAATGGATTGCTTTGCATGCCTTTTATTAGTACCAGTAGTTAAGAGGGTATATTTTCTGTATTGAAGCAAAATACATTTCTTTACTATTAAAGAATGTTTCTCATGTATTTGTGCCAATTGATTTAATTAAGTAATTAAGTAATTTAATTAAGTAAACTTTGTAAATTTTTGACTGATTGTCATTTTATCTTAAATAGCAAATGAGTAATAAATATTAAATTTGACTGTTTTGTATTATAAATATTTCCAGTACAGTGAAAGTCTTAGGTTGGGTTACATATAATTATGTATTCATGGTCTTTATGCATATGGTTTATATTGCTTGTATATATGGGTATACAAACCAACAATTTGTATAACTGCTTTTTTAATATTTTAAAGTGTTCAATTGTAAATGAGAATGTGGAAGAGATATAAATTGTTGAAAATTTTTCACTACTTTGAGTAAATGCTGATTTTCACTTTTGTAAGTAAATGTTTGATAATGGATGAACAAGTATGCCATATTAATGCTGATATTTTCTGTGAATGACGAATGTGATTTTTGATGTTCATATATTTGTTGATTTGTTTTTAGATTAAGCAATATTTTACAATAAGAACTATGACTTACTTCAAAAGATAAAATGTGGATAGAGGAAGTGCTCAAGTTATTTGTATCACCGAAAAACTTTTATTACATTTTTATTAGGAACGTCATGAAATATAGATAGAATGTGCATAAGGGTATAAAGACCAAGATTATCAAGTAATGAAATCTGATTTAATGTCTTTGTTTCGCAAATTAGGGGTGGGCGGGTGATATTTTTGTGTTAGACATGAATGGATTGCTTTGCAGTAGATAAGAGGGTATTATATATTTTCTGTATTGAAGCAAAGTACATTTCTGTACTATTAAAGATTGCTTCTTATGTAAATGTGCCAATTGATGTAATTAAGTAATTAAGTAAAAAAAAAATTAACTTTAATTAAGTAATTAAGTAAAAAAAAAATTTTTTAACTGATACTGATTTTTCTTAAATGGAAAATGTGTAATAAATGTTGAATCTGACTTTTTTGTTTTATAAATATTTCCAGTACATGTACAGTGAAAGTCATTTAGTTAGGGTATATAATATTGGGTATATATAAATTGTTGAAAATCTTTCACTACTTTGAGCAAATGCTGATTTTCACTTTTGTCAGTAAATGTTTGATGCATGAACGAATGAATATACCATATTAATGGTGATATTTTTATTTACCCTCTAATGTAGTTCTGTCTACTGCGTCTTATTGTCGTAAAACATTTGTGTGAGAGGCATGTTTTGATGGTGCCAATAACTTGAGCATGACATCTACATTTATTTTTGAACACCTAATTGGCTGGTGTATCCTCATGTACAATAAATGCCAAATTCTTTACGAGTGGCATTGTCATAGAACATGAATCTAGTCACGCCATAATTTCATTCCAGTTTATGGCTTCATGCTGCTCTACTTCTTGCAGTAGGTAAACATGCTAGTGTTAGGAGCTTTGGATGGTGACGGAAACTTCTCCATGTTTGCACAATATGGATCCTTTCCATTTTTCCAGCAAGTTTTATATGACATTTTGAAATTGAGGCAAATCACTTAAAAATTGTTTCAATGTGTAGCATTTAGAAATATAAATCCACAAAATGCTGGGTTTGTATGCGTTTTAGCATTTTACTTCAACGCTACATGTGAAAAGATCCATATAGTGCATAGGGCACCAATTTTACACAGACACAAAACCCAAAGTAACCTAAATTTTCTTTCACAATTGGTGATTTATTAGAATTGACAATAGTTTGTCTTAATTATTTACACCATGACGATTGCAGATTTTAAGAGTTTGTGGACTAATAGTGTTTAGACCAGGATATATGTTGGATGTGACGTTATGAACTTTTACCCATTTAGAATACATGACATAAGTGATACACATACGTTATGTACGTATAATGTAACAGTTTCGACGTACAGCACTGCATTTCCCATAATTATGTTGAATAATACACAAAAACTCAACATAGCTACTTATATATCAGAATTTGGACAATCAAGCTATGATTTCTAAATACCCTTACTAATTATGCCAAAGGATGTCACTTTTATAGAAATCCGTTTTGTTCAAAGGAATTATGTGGAAAAAGGTGAGTTTGGATGATTAAAGTACAAACTAGTTACCATCAAATTTAGGTTTTGTAGTTTCCACACTTCATTGCTTCTGCGAATAGCTATGAGTTCATGTATTTAACAACCGTTGTACATATTTTCGTGTACATAACGATAGGTTCAGTGATATGTTTGTTAATAATTTATTGCTTATTATTTATTGCGTACAAAATAAAAGAGAATTTATAATAATTGTTCTGTTCATATTTTGTCGGTTTGGTCTCCCAATAAAATTATTTTCTTTCACTTTTACAGTATAAAAGAACCGTCACGGTGTTGTTCCACATTGTCCTTAAAAAAAGTGGTTACATATTGTATTATAACTTTAAAACAACCCAACATGCCTTAAATTTAAAGCTTGTCTTGGTAAAGGACATATTTGGTAGGTGAGTCAATCCCCTATAATTATTCCACTTACATTGCTTAAACTATTGGGACATCTGTCTTACATTTTATATTTATATTATTTGGACATTTAGGTGTTACGTTGCTCCCACACTTGGTTCTTTACCAATAACTAATCAAATAATTTCATATTTTTATAATGAGTCATATGTTCTGGGTGGTAACATATTGTAATATTTTTTTTTCCTCTATTAATTATTGCCAGAGTTGACCTGTGGGAGTAATGTTCGGTTTAATACCCCCAACCAAGTCCTGTTACAACCACAATTTACACAAACAGAAGTAAAGCTATTTAGGGCGGCTTTGAGGTGCAAGTTGTATAGCAGTGCCAGTGCGAAAAATACTTCTAAATCAATTCTCCTTTATATTTCATGGATATCATGACTAATTCAACAAGGATATATCATGACTAATTTAACAAAAATAACATGTTCAGTTACTCCCACCATCAGATGGACATGTGATCACATGTTACTCCCACCTACTGGACATTTGGTTACTCCCACCACTTACATTTTTTTGAAAAATATTTTAACTGGAATAAGAAATTTAATCCTTTTGAAAGTTCATTTTTTAAGCCTGACATAAATTAGAAGAGAAGATATATTTCAAATGTCCCATTACCCCCGTTACCACCACACAAACAGTAGACATATTATGACGAATAGACAATCAAATCTAATAGAAGAGTTACTGTAATGGTAAAAATAAGATGAACGTGTCTACTGTACATTAGTATGTGAAATATCATTGTGAAAGAACAAATATTGCAGCTCATACAATAATTTAGTTTGACTTGTGAAAGTCTAACATGTTTTTTTTGTTTTTTTTTCATTTGTATTTGGAGGGTGCAGGGTTATCAATTTTGTGGTAACAAGAAAGGTTTTCTTACACCAGTTATCTATTTTACCATAACGTAATTACACGCGTATACAAAGTAGACGAACAGTTCCAAATTTTAAATTGAAAAAATAAATTAAAAAAATAAAAAAATTACTGTGGCTGGTTCTAGATCTAGGCAATGCCTATTCAAATTAATGTTAGTTTTTTTTTCTTAATCCAACATATGGAGTGTTGGCAAAAAACACGGACATGTAGTTCGGAGTTAGTGTGCACAGTCAACTCACGTGTTCCATTTTAAATACACTTCTTTGTTCATAATAAAACGCCTTAAAATTAAAGACATCTTATTTATGTGGACACCGGGTGTGTAAAAATGTATTTCAGCAAAAAATTGCTAACACATTATTTAGTGTAATTGTTACGTAAATGATACACAAAATGACTGTGTAAACAAACTCAATGTGAAGTGCTCTAGTTGAATTCATTTGATTACTAATAATTTAGAATAAAAACAAGAACATTGTCTCACAGCACCTTTAATAACATATAGCATTTACAAAAAACATGTTCCAAAAATATTGAAAACAAATTCCTCTACACATATGAGGCATAATTGATAAACAAGAGCAATTAAGACAGTCACGTTCAAATGCTTACGATGGACGTACATTACCACAATCACCTATCCCCATGTAAAGGCCGAACCCCCAAATTAACACCCTTATAATCTAGACCATTGAAATTCCACTGCACAGGTAAATATATCGAAAACTCACCCCTTTAAAAGTAATTGACAATTTTCAAACCTAAATGCCCATGGGAGTGATGATGGTCGCATACGTTATTTTTGGAGTTCTACCAGTTAAAAATGACGTATGTAACAATATGTAAACAGAAGGGGACCTCTTGCCTTGATAGGTGTGATAATTGATCCTCACATTGTACTGGGAAGTAACTGCTTCACTAAAACTTATTAACTATCATGTTAAATTGTGTGAAAACAAAGGTAACACATTTATTGTGCACATCATTCTGTACAACAATTGACACTACAAAACCATGAAATGCGGTTCCATACAGAGTTCATATTAGTAACATTCTACAGCTACAAAACAAGTGTAAGTTATAAATCTTTCCTTTTTAACCAAGAGCAATGAAAAATAAACATACAAGCAAGTTAACACATCCATATATTTTGATCAATGGCGTTCCAAAAGTTTTTGTAGTAATTTTAAATCAATCCATAAAATAAACAGGACTCCGTCATTGTACAAGAAAATCATTCCATAGTGACATTTTTACTCAGAACACATGTACATATCTGTATCTGAACACTTTAATCAGTACTAAATACCCACCATTTCAACATCCATAAAACTGAAATGGAGATAAAAAATCACTTTTGTTTTTATTTTATTAAAACACAGTATAACACTTTAAATTTAAACTGATGCATAAAATACAACACTTTGTTATATCCTCCATGAAAAAATAAAAAAATGTTGATACAAATTTTTTAACAATATTCAGTGACAAAATAACCTTCAGGTAAGAAGACATTTTACAGAGAAATTTTGTTATCATGATCATACTTTCCATCCATACATGAATAACAATAATGTACATCTCACTTTCATTTACACACACTTAAATGCCCTAAGTTTCCTGCCTAATAAAAATTTACCTGTGAAATCAAACTTGAGAGACTAACCTCCTTAATACAGACCCGCTAGAGAGACATGTGGAGAGCTGGTGTGTGATACACCGCTGGCTGCCCATCCCAATAACTGGGACACCCACAGCAGTTAACAAATAAACCTTCGGATATAGTAGTAGAAGTTATCCCATATTTAGTTTAATAGATCTTTTAAATGCCATTAACTATACTACTGCGCAGTTTTTTTAAAAAAAAGAGAATTTCTTAAAGATATAATTGTTCATTACTTAGTTTCCTGTGATGGGAATTTTCAATGTGTCTAATTAACTTTTTGATTAAACATAAATCACACATCCCAAGAGTTTGAGACCAGTCCCTTTTGATGTCCATAGGATTGCATCAAATTAACATATTAATCAAATGGTTGCGCTAGACAATTTCGTACCCTTTTGGGACAACATATTTTTCTTACTTTCGGTAATATTGTGCAAATTTAATTTCTTTTTTTTTACATTTCCTACATGTACATGACACCACTGAAAAAGACAGTCGACTCAACTTTTAAAACAATTAGAAAACTTCCAATCCTAAGTAAGTTAATTCAATTTGTTTTTGTACAAGATAAGTTTTAAATCTTCCAAGGTAAATTACTGGAGGGTTTACATTCTAAACACCATAAAGAGACAAATTCTATGATACTCAAAGATATACATTCATTTCAATCTTCCCTACAATATTTCTTGAACACATGCAATCTTGTTTGCTCATAAAGAGTATGAATATGTGAAAATATATCAATAAAGAACCAGCCATAGGTATCACTTGAACTTTATGACACACACAAAAATAGATTTCCTTTCACAGGTGCAATTAATTTTTGTCATTAGAATCTTACACACAAGCATAGTTTTAACTGTAGAAACTTGCATTTTTTTTAGGAAAAAAACCAACAAACTATTTCCAATAAGACACAAATCTACTCATTTAAGTCTAATCTTACACTGTGCGTTACGCTTGCCAGAAACTTCAACTAGTAAGTTTTAGACGTTAACAAAAATCAGCAATAATTATACTCACTTCACAAAGCAACAAATATTACATTACATCATACTCTACTGACGACTAATTATTTCAAGTTGACAAACTATCTTAAAGATTACTATTTAAGTCTCGCAATGGAGAAAAACAGACAGCACACTATAGAAAAGGCACCACAAACTGATGCATCTTGGGGCTTAGGAAGGAAGCAGAGAGCAGGTGCCCCCACAGTACAGTTTGTTGCCCCTGATCATCACTTGTTGGTGTGGCTGGTGCCTGCCTATTCCTCACGCATCCATGACGGGTTTTCATCAGTCGCTCCCCGACCCTTGCCCTTTCCTGGCTGTTTGCTGCTGCCCTTTGTCTTGCCTGATGCCGGCTGCTTCTTACCCTCGGCCTTGGGAGACGACTTTGCAGACTTGGTGGACACCTACAGGAATGATAAATCATCGCATTGGTCGAAATGTGATATTTCTTATGGAAAATTCTGTACTTAAACCAATTCATCAATAAACCTTGAGCGCATTGAAATTACAATTGCATGAGCAACTGTAAATGTCACGTTTTTGACGCAGCAGTAATTATGATTGTAATTCACAGTAACATCATACATACTACGGGTAACTGCGACATTGAAACTTTTGTCTTTTAAAATTTCAAAATCAATTTCCCGACTATTATGTTTGGAATGTTACAGATAAAATCATTGTCATATTAATTACATCACACAATCTTACTTGCTCACATTTCCTGTTGGGAATTCAATTCAATTATGAAGTTAAACATGAAAATTTCCTGTCTATTATACATAATTGTCCCTGTGGCACTCAAATTTTCATCAATTACCGAGACATTTGTAGAGGCCAGACGACAGATGCCTTGAAATTATACCAAAGAATGTGCTCTGTGCTTCAAATCCTTAGTGAGTGAGTTTATAATTAATGAAAAAAATACCCTTGTGATTCCATCAAAAATGGAACAGTTTCTTATATGCGATGGGTTTTTTAATACTGGATTTCTTTTTTACTTACTAAATCTATCCTTTCCTATTTGTTATCATAACCAATAGATGGGAATGTAACAACAGCTACTACCCTTTTCTCATCATCAGCATGTCTCATTGTCCATACTTTACCCTTAAAGGGTGTGGACTGGATTATTTTTAATCTTTTATACATATTTTTAAATGCAAGACTATATATTTGTTTTATATGTATATGCATGTTTCTATCATGTGAAATAAACTTATATTATTATTATATGGCTACTCGTAATTTTTCTCGCCACGTCTCTATCTTCTGCTACGTATCTTCCATTAATTACAAAAACTAGCTCAATCTTATAAAGAAGTCTAACCGGAATAGAAACAGGAAATAAACGCGAGAACGTACCACCCTCTTGCGCCGCTGTTGTTGTGGTTTTGGTTTGCTCCCGGCCCGGATGAGGTGGCCCTTCCCCGCCTCCACCATGCGCTCCTCCCACTCAAGCATGGCCGTCTCGTAGTCCGCCCGGCGCCGCAGCGACTCCTCATAGAACGGCTACAAAAGCATTTTCAATGTAAAATAATTGACTTTATGTATGACCATCTTGGGACTCAGGCAAGCATTAGAAATCTATACAAAACATGCTCTACAATTTTGAGCAGGTGTAAGAAATACTGTGACTTTGGAAGGTGGTCGATTTAGAGGTGGTCTTATTTACCTAGATGCTGTTGTTGCATTCTGACACACTTTTTTAGACGGACGAGTGACCAAATTTTGTAGTTTTTAGTCTTAAAACACGTATCGAATGCTGGTGCCCACATCTACTTATTTGCAGTATCTCCATTAAGGTTGTAGGTTCTCAACAACTCATTCAACAAGTAAACATTAATCATGCACTTATTTTGACTTATGGAGGATGACAATTAATGCAACTCAGAATAATTTCCATTAGGGCCACAGTTAATTCTCTATATATTACACAAAAAATAGTTAAAAATGAGTGTAAAATTTCATTATTATTTCCCTCCCAAACGACATACCTGCTTATAAAGTGGGAGCAACTTCCCTTGGCAGCCAAATTCCTTTTTTAAAAAAAAATTTTCATGATCATATTTTCCATCCATGCATGAATATCAATAATGTACATTCACTTTCATTTAGACACACGTAAATGCCCTAGGTTTCCTGCATAATAGAAATTTACCTGTGAAGTCAGACTTTGAGAGATTAACCTCCTTAATACAAACCCATTAGAGAGAGACACATGGAGAGCTGGTGTGCGATACACCTCTGGCTGCCTTACCCAATAACTGGGACACCTGCAGCAGTTAACAAATAAACCTTCGGTAGTAGTAGTAGAGGTTACCCCATATTTAGTTTAATAGATCTTTTAAATGCCATTAACTATACTACTGTGCAGTTTTAAAAAAAAAGAGAATTTCTTAACGATATAATTGTTCATTACTTAGTTTCCTGTGATGGGAATTGTCAATGTGTCTAATTAACTTTTTATTAAACATAAATCACACATCTCAAGAGTTTGAGATCAGTCCCTTTTGATGTCCATAGGATTGCATCAAATTAACATATTAATCAAATGTAAATGTGTAAATGTGGTGATTTATAGTCCTGATCCCAGTATGGCTCTCATGACTTTACAATTTACACCAGGTCATTGGCACACTTATTGATCAGCATTTGATCAGTTCTCGTATACTTGCATCGGCAGCACATTCAGCGCACAATGCTCATCACTCACACAATCACTCACTCACTCTTTTCAACCCAATGACCTGTACCCCTATTTAACGTAGGTACCACGGAGCAGTGTGCAACCTTTTAGGGGTAGGTTTGCTCAACACCTAACACCAGACCCGACCGGGAATCGAACCCACGACCTTCTGCCACCATTCAGCCACGGAAGCACAAATGGTTGCGCTAGACAATTTTGTACCCTTTTAGGACAACATAATTTCCTTACTTTCGGTAATATTGTGCAAATTTAATTTATTTTTGTTTACATTTCCTTACATGTACATGAGCCACTGAAAAGACAGTCGACTCAACTTTTAAAACAATTAGAAAACTGCCAATCCTAAGTAAGTTAATTCAATTTGTTTTTGTACAAGATAAATTCATAAGCTTTAAATCTTCTAAGGTAAATTACTGAGGGTTTACATTCTAAACACCATAAAGAGACAAATTCTATGATACTCAAACACACATTCATTTCAATCTTCAATACAATATTTCTTAAACACATGCAATCTTGTTTGCTCATAAAGAGTATGAATATGTGAAAATATATCAATAAAGAACCAGCTATAGGTATCACTTGAACAGAAAAATAGATTTCCTACACAGGTGCAATTAGTTTTTGTCATGATTAGAATCTTACACACAGGCATAGTTTTAACTGTAGAAACTTACATTTTTAGAAGAAAACAAACTATTTCCAATAAGACACAAATCTACTCATTTAAGTCTAATCTTACACTGTGTGTTAAGCTTGCCAGAAACTTCAACCAGTAAGTTTTTGACGTTGACTTCGCAAAGCAACAACAAATATTACATTACAGCATACTCTACTGACAAATAATTATTTCAAGTTGCCAAACCATCATAAAGATTACTATTTAAGTCTCACAATGGTGAAGACAGCACACTATAGAAAAGGCACCACAAACTGATGCATCTTGGAGCTTGGGAAGGAAGCAGAGAGCAGGTGCCCCCACAGTAGAGCGTGTTGCCCCTGATCATCACTTGTTGGTGTGGATGGTGTGGTGCCTATTCATCACGCATCCATGATGGGTTTTCATCAGTCGCCCCGACCCTTGCCCTTTTCTTGGCTGTTTGCTGCTGCCCTTCATCTTGCCTGATGCCGGCTACTTCTTACCCTCGGCCTTGGGAGATGACTTTGCAGACTTTGTGGACACCACCCTCTTGCGCCACTGTTGTCGTGGTTTTGGTTGGCTCCCGGCCCAGACCAGGTAGCCCCCCCCCTTCCCCGCCTCCACCTGCAATTACTTACCGTCACCAAAGACATTTCTTATTTTCGTCTTTCATTTTGAAATAATATACCCGACGAGGTGCCAATTAAGTGAACTAAGCAAGTTTATTTTATCTACCAATTACATAATCGACCCGTGACGTAAAGGGTCTAGTACTTATATTAGAAGCACTATTCAGGGCGACTAGCGTACAACACAATGCGTTCGACGTATACTTTGACACGTCTACCCTTCAATAATGACGTTGATGAAAAAAGAACAAAACAAAAACATTGATGGGTTTAAATAAAATTTACACTTGAGGATCTCCATAACAGGGAGTTTCTGTGTAATTACTTACCGTCATCAACAATATTTGTCATATTCTCCTTTTATTTTGACATAAAATACTAAAAATGTTGCCAATTCTATTTCAAAAAGACATGTTTGTTTATGATAACTTATTACATAAGCGGCCTGTGTTATCGCTCGTACAGACGGAAAGACAACTTTGAACAAAAAACCTATATTTTGTTTGCGAAAATCCGCTGGAAATGGACTAAAAAGGTACGTTTTTAATATTATATGGATTAAATAACAGTAATGCTACCTTAGATTTGTATTAATATTTTAAGTATGTGATAGACTCGTCCTCAAATAGTCTATTGTTAAAATCTTTTGTCTCTAAATAGAAATAAAAAATCTTGCACAATGCGTCCGTAGAAAACCTTGATTCAAGGAGCATATATATACACATGATACATAACCAATACATGTAATAATGCAAACACGCAAATATAAATCCATTCCGTTTACATTGTGATTACCTTCATGCTACAATATTTCATGGCACATTAAATTACAGTTTTCACTTTTCCAGACTTGCCTTTAAGGTCATTCATGAAACCTTGCATCCATTGCTATCCTTACACTGAACCAAGCTAGGAAAAATATAATTGTCTAGAATCTGTTTATAAACTTGGTTATACCTACTAGTAGATAGGGTCCATGTAATCAGTCACTATAGTTTGCTTTTAATTTCTCCAAGTAGCATTAGCCAAAAGTTGAGAAGAAATAGTCCACATATTGGAAAATTTTACAATTACCATATTGCAATTTTATTAAAAAATTAATGACACATATCTAATAAATAGATATTATTAAATCTTGTTTACACAGGCCTGTTGTATTACTTTCGCAAATAAATAAATCATTTTTAAAAGATGCGAGCTATACATTCATTTTTTTTATTTACTCATTTCAAATAGGACTTCAATCATACAGCAAATTTCAATAATACAAAGCATTGATTTAGATCACAAATCAACATTAGGTACAAAAAAGTCTACTATTATTTATGATAACTATTCAATCAATTTTTTGTTTCGTTCAGATGCTTCTTAATATGCCTCGCGATTCTGTACAAGCAGTCCATCATCCATGATCTCTGGGAAAAAAAAGTAAGAAGACAATGCCATGATATTTATGCTTTATGTAGTGCCATTTTCTTCGTAAAAGCTTTATCAAAATTTCCCTTGATTCTCAAATATTTATATAAGTGAATAGTAAAACTGAATACTGATATAAATTAATGCATTCTTTCTGAATACGCATTGTGTCAGTAATATTGTGTTTATGTAACTTTACCATTGTAATAAACCATATTTTATTTACAGAAAAATTACGTCTGAATGTTTTCTGCAATATGGCATCACAAGACCAGAGAAATGGTGAGAGGTTTCCTATTAGAGAATTTTCAATAGAAAATTTTCCGTCCTTGCATAAAGTATGGTTTAGTCAAATTCACAATTTTTCAATAAAATTCTATTATTGTGAGGAGACAAATTTTGTTCCACTACTTTTGCTAGATAAAAAACTTTTCATCAGACACTTATTCAACAAATTATTGGAAATGATTTTAAGTAAAATGCTGCACCTACACAAAAAAGTTTCATGCTTGTAAGTAACCTACAAAGATATGGAAACTTACAGAAATTTCAGTATTTTCAAACTTTAAATTTGGAAATATGTACATTTTGATCAGCTATAAATTTGCAAATATGCACAATTTTGATCAGCTATTAAAAGCCAAATTATAATGTACATGTAATAGCAATTTGCATTGTTGGGAAAGCCACTGCCTAAATAAGTGAAGGAAAGCATAACTTCTATTTGTCAATAAGATCAAAATGCATAGATTATAAAACACCATCATTGATAATGCATTCCTAATAATTTACAGAATAAGTGTCAAAGGAAAATAAAATTATTACTGGTCAAAAAGTAGTGGAATAAATTGGTGTCAGCACAATGAATAGTACTATTTTAACTGTCAACAAATTAGCATAGTTTATCAATGTAGCACAATGAAAGTATATTTGTTGCATCTTGAAGTCCTTACCCAGTGAAATTTTTACAAATATCACATTTTCTACAGATACTCACATTTTTTAGATGAGAAAATCCAAGAAAAGCATGAGCCTCTCATGCCAGTACCTCAGTGTACCATCGGAGAGCTTCAGGACCAGCTGAATGTTTCCTACATTATGGAAGTACAAGACCAGAAAAATAGTGAGAAATTATATCCAATGTAAAATTTTCATTCCTTGCATAACAAGTCTTAATCAAATTCACAATGTTTCAATCAAATTCTACGATCAAATAGTATTATTTTAACTGTCAGCACTTACCAAGCAATCATTTCATTCATCATGTCCAGAGTATAATAAAAATACTATTGTTGCATCTCAATCGTCTTTCCTAATCACATTTTCTACAGATATTTTTACTCATATTTTTTAGATGAGAAAATCCGAGAAAAGCATCAGCCTCAACTTGTCATCAGAGGAACTCAGCCTCTCATGCCAGTACCTCAGTGTACCATCGGAGAGCTTCAGGACCAGCTGAATGTTTCCTACATTATGGAAGTACAAGACCAGAAAAATAGTGAGAAATTAAAACCAATATAAAATTTTCATTCCTTGCATAACAAGTTTTAATCAAATTCAAAATGTTTCAATCAAATTCTACTATCAAATAGTACTATTTTAACTGTCAGCACTTACAAAGCAATCATATAATTCAACGTGTCCTGAGTACAATAAAAATACTATTGTTGCATAAATCTCATTCCAATTTCGCAATTTTCTACAGATATTTACCGGTTAGCACATTATTTTTAGATGAGAAAAGCCAACATGGTAGCGACCCCCAGCATGTCAGCGGAGAACCTCAGGATGTCAGTGAAGACCTTCAGCTGAATCAGTCAGTAAATCAGCAGCTAAACCATAGTCATGAACTTGCATGTGTTCAAACTACAATTGACTCCTGCAATGTAAAATATAAATTAAAAAATGTTATGGGGAATGGTGATTGTTTTTTTAGGTGCCTAAGTCTATTTCTCAATGGATCATGTCCCCGTCTATTGCGTAAAAATGTATGCCAAAATATTTCAACAAACTGGCCTTATTATGAAGGGCTAGTACAGATGTGTTTTAATGATGATACACATTACATCAGTAACAAAAATTACATGCTTTTGATGGAGAGCACATTTGAGTATGCAACAACTTCTGTTTGTGTATGGTTGAAGGGAAGGAGATGTATGAACAATGATGATGTTAACAGCAATAATGCCTCAAAATTGTACAAAGATTGCTAAACAATCCGATTTTTAAACAAAAAAATTTAATTGAAAAGAAAAAACCAAAAAAAACCCTTTA
>CM032664.1:10736518-10752358 GCA_019095985.1 Streblospio benedicti | reverse complement strand
GGGCGGGGGGGGTTCCCCCCGGGGGGGCCCCAAAGGCGTGTTGGGGGTTTGGGCGGCGCCTACGGTTTTTCCCGCATCGGTAACAAAAATACAGTTGTGGTACTCACACTTACAGGCTCACGTGCGTTATGAGTGCGTCTGCACAGGGAGTGGTTTTTATTGAGGTGGCCGGGTGAGATCAGCTTGCATAGAAACGTGCGATGTACTACAACGTATTACGCCCTCACGCTGCAATGATTTACAAAAATGCGAGGATCATGTTCATGGTACAGGCAACGCACAGCCGCCCCCGTGTGTGTGCCTGTGCCCACAAAGTGGTAAATCATCTGGTAAATCACTGCTTCCTTACGGTCAGACCATGACGCTTGGCCATAGGGTTTGGCAAGCCAAACTTCTTCTGCGGCCACCGTACAGCCTTGAAAAAACTTACGTTTGCCTCACTGCCTACGCACGGATCCTCACGCTTTCTATGCGTTTTTGGTCGTAGACAGGCTGTAGACCTACCTTGCGGTGGAATGTGCCCCTCGCTTAAGGGAGCATCTGCCGTTCTCCTACTCTACTTTGAAGACAGGAAATGTATAGTAAACCCCCTAGGTTTAAGGACACCTGTCTGAAGTGGGCACTTTTCACTGCTCCTGAGGGTGTACATATGAGACCGCGCTTTCATTTAACTTTTTCCACTGGCATTTTCTAGTGTTTTCCTGCTCACCTGTTTTTCATCCTCTGTCAGCGCCCGCCACATGGAGCCAGCGATCTTGGCTACATCCTTGAATGCAACTCCTTACAAGGGAGAAAATATGGTGATTAGCTTAAGAGTTTTGGAGAAGATTCATCTGACCAGAATAAAAATACAGCAAATGAGTTATCTTCAGTGATATCCCAGGCCCTCAAATAATGATGAATTTGCAAAATTACACAACTTAATACAAATTGTTTCAAGGTAACCATTTCTCCAGTGTTATTTTTTTTTCGTGATTAAATTTTATCATATCCCCCAGTAATATAATGTACTATCACAGCTTTTGTACCTGGATTATCCATTAAAATGTTCTCTCGCTTTTCATTGGCGAAGGATATGAATGCGGAAGGTGGTTTTTTGGGCGGTCCCGTCGTCACAAACCTGACAGAGACAAGAAGTACGTCTTAAGAAAAATACATCAGATGAACAGTTTTCCTTTTATTTCTACATATTAAGATTGGCATTATTTGCTTCACTTAATTTGTAATAATAAATCAAAATGAAATTCAGTTTAATCTTTGTAATATTATGTCATATTATATCTTGTAACAAAAAGAATCAAATAAAATTATATTTAAACTAAAATGAAATTCAAACAGTCAGCCACTGTTGAATTAACAGTGAATAAAGCATCTTTAATATGATCATCACAAAAAGCACAAAAAATGAAGCAGGTAGTATAACAATTACATGACTGCTAGTAGTTTCAGCCTGTATCGCCAATACTTTTACCTGGCCAGAAAAGGAGCCATGACGCCTGGTCTTTGGGACCAACCAAGACGATCTTGACTGCTCTGACATCCCGAGTGAATAGATGATGAAAATCTGGAGGAAAAAGAATAGAAAAAACTTACTCATTTTTTAGAGGAAAAAAATATACATATGCACGTCTCTGTCAGTGTGCATGCTCAGAAGTTAAAATGTCCTGAGCAAGCTGGCAACGAAACTGAGTGCGCTTCCATAGTAACTTGATGTCACCACTAGCAAATATGGCATCCGATCGACCGATGATTTTTTTAAAAAAATGCTTTTTTCAGGTGGATAGTCTGCAAATAAAAAAACCCAAAACATGATATGTAGGTTATTCATCTATCAGGGGTTGTTTGATGCATAGGCGCTCTCCTCATCCATAGAACCAAGTGGTGATGGCCTTAGTGAATTGTCACTGATTCTCATCCACTCTGCCTGATAATCATTGTCTACGTTGACGTTAGGCATGTTCTAGTAAGGCATAAAAAATGATCATTACGTATTAAATATAATAGATATATGTGCAATTTAAGCGAACGATAAATGTCAGACAACGCACTGTATGTCAATCGAGTGCTCACAGTCAAAGATTATATCTAATAGATATCTTCCTTGTTGAAACAACACAGTAATCTAACTACATGTACATAGAAACTAGCAAAGAATGTTGAAAATAATGTGGTCTAATAGAATTTTTCAATTATAATTGATAATACTGACATAGCATCTAAAATTTATAAAACAGGGTTAAAAAACTACTGTAAAAGTCCAATTAATCGGCTTATGATTATTAAAAATCTAGATTATACGGACCTCCTCTGCATGTTCTTTTTTTTTTTAAAGGAACTCGCACTTGTCTCTTATATTATTTTCCGTTGCACTTTTTTGCTCACCATATTTTTATAACAACACAGTTATCCTGTTTCAAAGCAAATACAAAACCGGTTACAAGTCTACAATATGGTCAAACACGTTGGGAATAGTATCAGTGTACAGACTAAACTCTTGTGCTAAGATTGTTAGCCCCCTTGATGCCACGACATAAAAAACATGTGCAAAACATCGGCACCAGTACCGGTAAAATTATTTTTGAGCAATAAAAGCGTCTTGACTGTTATGAACTCATCTGAAGATTCTTATTTCAGCCATATAAATTGTTTAATCTTTATGAGACTTTTATGAATGAAAAATTATTCAACTAATGTCAAGTCAATCGCCAGTTTGCTTTTGAAAGGTTGATATCAAATTCTTAATTGTAAAATGGGATAACTTAATTTTATTGAAGCTATGAACAAAACACAACATAAACGATACAATTCTAATATTAAATATGTTTACTTCTAATGCATGTTACATTGTTTACATACTTACATTGTTTTGTTGCAAAAACGCTTTCAAATGTCTAGATACTGCCTCTAAGTCACTTATCTTTTATCTCCAAGTTGATTTGGAAATGTCAATTCTTTTGCAAATGTTACTTATCGAACAAATTAACATTTACTTATAAAATCAAACTTTAACAATGAACCAACTTTGAACTGCTAGAACACCTTAAACCTCTTTGCAAAAAAAGCACATTTACGACATGAAAATCAATGAGAATGAGATCTCATTCTTCCACTTCAAACATCTATTACAGAAGAAATTAAGAGGTCCTCAAGACACTTTGCCTCATTAATCATAGTTATGAAACATTTATTGCCACCTAGCATGTAGTACTGGATGATTTTGAAAGCCAATAACCTGTAATCTGTATATCTTTAGTCAAAGTTTTCTGTATATAAAACACATCTCATATTTACCTATTAACAAATTCCTAATTTCATTTGATTGAGAACCATACAAGGGAGACAGAAAGAGATTGCCATCTAGAGGATCCATAAGAGCAAATTGTATAATTTCACATTTGTGATACAATAAAAATATTTAAAAAAACAACAAAAAACATTCACATTTATTCAGTGGGTCGCCAATCATCTTTGTGATTTGTCACGGGAGAGGAACAATTTAAGATTTCTCCCTTTACATGTATAAATCTAGAAATGTTGAGTTAGTCTTTTTGCTGTTGTTGACACACTAGTATGAATTGGAAATCATGAGCATTTTTACACAATATACTTGGTCAAAGTAGGGCTAGTTTTTATTTTATCTGTGCGACAGTCAGGTGACTATGGTTACCATATGACGTGGAATTATAACATGTCTGACGACTAATAGTTAACAAAAGATGTCCAGGGGGTTAGATCTATCAAAATGTTCTTGTTTAGGTTCAACACTTTTAAATTAATGCCGCAATATGCTTGAATGTACAAAGGACATTAGTTTGACACGAAAGGAAGTATTATTTGTCGCTTATAAATGGCAAAGTATGTCAAGAAAAGCTAAGAAACGTATGCAGGGCTTTAGCTACATACGAGGCAAGGGAGGTAACTGCCTCCTGTTTTTAGACAGTTTTAAAATATTTGTTTGCAAAGGTTACTTTTTTGTCAGGAATAGCCTTAAATACCTAAAAAAAAGGTCTTAATTTCAAAAATTTCTTGGGAGAGCATGCCCCCAAGGCCCCCCTAGAAAAGCTACCTGTCTATAGCGTTTGCCTGTATCGTTGCCCAGCATATTTTGCAATCTTGGCTATGGATCCAGTTTTATGTTTCAGAAAAAAAGTTTATATGGCTTGTGAATAAATGATAAATTTTTTAGAACAATTTTTCAAAGTAACAGATCATGATCTTTTAAAGTTTGTAACTAGTCTACTTGTTTTGTTTTTAATTCTTTGGCATAGAAAAATTTCCAATTGCATGACAAGTAATATCAAAGAAAACTATTTCATGTTTTCAAAATGTACACTTTCAAAGAAATAATGTCTGCATAAGAAAAATTAATGGACGTTCTTTTACTTATTCGTATTAAATATAGATATTAAAATATCAGCAAATAAAATGTATCAAATGTAATTGCCACGGTTTACGGGAAATGAAGTGTTTCAAATTTGTTATTTAGTAGCTGCTGCTAAACGTCTACATCTGTGACAGGATTGTTCATGCATATTTGAACAGCACGCTCTCTATGTTTAATCAGGGGATAAACTGAACATGAACTATCATGCTTAACATTATAAGCACAAACCTGCATGTGGAGATAGGATCAATTGTATAGAACAGACAGTTATATTTTATCACTATTGAACATGGACTAGATGGTGGATGTATCAAAACATTCATACAATTCAACTTTTGTCAAAATTCACTTTGACAAATGTTCTTTTTTTATAACAAAAAGGTCAATCCAATATTTTTTTTCGATTTCTTAATGACATGCTCAGCATAATATACTAACTTCTGCATACTGCACAGTTTATTCTCCCTATCACGTTCATCATAAAACAAAT
Organism: Streblospio benedicti; assembly: GCA_019095985.1. NCBI lineage: Eukaryota > Metazoa > Annelida > Polychaeta > Spionida > Spionidae > Streblospio > Streblospio benedicti. Next base: position 10,747,484 of record CM032664.1, on the reverse strand, counting down.
ATGGAATTTGTAATAGACTGAATCAGTTATCACTAATAGTTTGACCATCTGCAAACTGTCAATGCACTAACTCACTACTTAAGAAATGGTCTGATGATAAAATTATTTTTTCAATGTTAAAATTCCAGTTCTGTATGATATCTTTATCTTGAACTTGTTAGTCAGATCTTTATAATTGCAGGAATAAATGGTACAACAGCTAAAATTACAGCTAACTTTATGGATATTAATGCATAATTTCTTTCAATTCAGTTTTGTTCAGAAACAAGACAAAACACTGTTTTATGTTTAACTTTATTTTGCAATAACTTTCCAAATTGTAACATCTGAATCCTTGCATTCATGTCACATTCAGACAATAAATAAAATAAAAGCTTTTATAAACACGCAAACGTAAAATTGATTTTAAAATACATATTATAAATAAATATATAATGGATAGGAAATGTACAAGCGATTTGAGTTAATTAAATTAGGTAGGAAAATGAACAACCAAAATGAACTGTATCTACATACAGAGATATATTGATGTATATGTTTGTAAATGTCTCTAACAATTGGTATATATTATACAATTAAAATCAAGACCATTTGTACAAGATAATTTCTCACGGTCCATCTTTTCATAAAAATACCAGAGTGAACTTCAATCAGCCAACTTGAGGCCAGTTTCTAGGGTGGTCTTAAAAGAAGTTTTACTGTGTATGTATTTATTACAGTACGAATACACAACAATTTTATGTGTTAATCGATTCCCTAATAACACTGGTGTTCTCATAAGTACCAGACCGTTCAATCAGTTGAAGGTAAATATTTAGATAAACTTTTGCCTAACATTGATTCAAGAAAAGAACCACAAAAAAAATTATTGTAGTATCACAAACAACTGTTCATGCTAAGTTTTATAACAATGTGGCAGCAATGAACACACGGGACAACTCTTCAAAAATATATGCATGAACCATTAGACAACTAAATCTAAACTAATAGTTAAAATTCTACAATAAATACAAATAAAAAATGTATTTCAACAATATTCCTATTACTGAGTTACACAAAATGACACCCTATTGATCAATGGCTCATTGAGAAAAAATATCACAAACATGAAGACTAAAATCATCTCAATCATATATATAATCTATTCAAATAAATTTCGCCAGTGAACAGACTAAATATTGGTGAATAGTCCATCGACATAGAAACAAACTGCTTTATAAATAGTTTACCATATATTAAAAATTTCATACGAAAATAAATTTGAAAATTAATATTATTAACAAATTAATTAACAATTAATAAATAAAATTAATTAATATACATATAGATATGACAAAGAACCATTTTTGGCACATAGAATTCAACTGAATTCATTAATTCCATTGAAATCCATATCAATACAATCAGACTATGTAATTTATTCAATGAAAAAAACAACACATTATACAGGTGGCAGGCTGCATTCTCTTATTCTATTCAAAGAACTTTAGGAGTAGTTTGTGACACTGACAGTTTCCATCAGTTTTTACCCTCACTTGAAGTCGAAGCTTTAGACGGACTTCTTGAAGAATGTTTTGGAGTGTACAATAGAAAGTTGCAGCTGACATGCAGCGGAAAAGGCCAGTTTCTATCAATCCCCATAATAACTGCCTCCTCATCTTTACCCAATACAATTTTCTTACTCCCAGTAGTTTTAGAGAACTTTGTATGCCCAAGTGAATCAAAAGTAGCAACAGTAACATTATAAATCAAATTCCTTTTACTTTGTAAACTGACCGCACCTGGACTGGACTGGCTGTGTGTGTTTCGTTTGAAGATGATTAACCTGGAGGAGAATGAAACTAAAAGATCTATGCCATAATTATATCCGGTCCACCTCCAACAGTAGTCTCCGTCGCGGTGCAGCGTTCTGCCACACCGCAGTGACACAGCGGGGAAGACATCATAGTCCTTGCTATCAGGGCCTTTGTCAGTGCCCTGCTCCACCCGCAGCATTTGTAGCCACTGACGCCGGTACACAGGAAGCAACCACGTCTTGGGGATGATCTTATCCTCTTCAATTATACGTGACGACCCAATATCATTGAGAATATGCTGAAGACGAAGGGACTTGAACACGCACGCGTACTGACAACCTTGTGCAGTATCCAATAGTTCTTGCACACTAACACTTGCTAAAGCCTTAAAATGGGCCTCAGTTTGCACTGTAAGCTCCTTCATGTTTCCTTCAAATGTTGGCTCATATTGAAGGAACAACCACTTTTTTAGCAGCGAGTACAAGTCCATCTCAACCTGCATCACAAACAGACCTGAACTTGGCACTAGCTTTGCCATAATTTCAGTTGTCACCTCTTTTAAAAATTCCACGTTTGGGAAAGTCATTAGGTTTCTTTCTAACCAATTTAAACAATTTTGCTGCATCTCCTGTTGGCCGTACATCCCTCCCGCATGATAAAAACTGCAAACGCTTTGGCTATTTGTAGTTTCATTCATTACAACATTACACTGATTAATAAGTCCTTCTAGACCAAAAAAGGTTGCTGCAGCGAGAACATTCACAACAATTGTAGGCTTTATTATGACATCGTCTTTATAGAGGGATCCAAACACTAAACTTATTGCTTCTTCATCAATGTTTTCATCTGGAATTGAATCGCTCAGATCAATCAGATTATCAGATGATTCCTTCCAGGACCCACTGAACATACTTGAAAAATACTTGGCTTGACAGATGTACACTTTATGTAAATTCCAAGATTTACCTCTTGCTCTAATTGTTATATCACTGTTTTCACCATTTATGAAGAGCGTTTCAAATATGTAAGAACTCGTTGTTTTAAGCTTTTTCTTCTTGGGTGTAGTCAAGTTCTCATCCTCTATTCTTTGCCGTTGGGTTTCTTCCTCATCACTGTCTGATAATCTACGCTTGACAGAGCCAGATTCAGGCTGTTCAAGAGCATCCAAACCTTCGTTTCCTCTATGAACACCTTGCGAATTCCCCATGGTTCTTAAAATGACGATATGCACATCACAGTTGAGGTTGACAAGTCATAACCAGATTAAGAACGATATTTGACCACTACAAAACAGGATTGAACATGACGTCTGCGTCAGTCAGCCATTTGACAAGTCTCCGTTTCCGCCACTGCAAAGACGTTTCAAAACAAAGATAAAGTTGTATCGCTCGCATTGAATGTCAACAGTATGGCATAAAGCAAAACCGAGTTTGAATCACGACATGAATTATGTGCTATAATATCATGGGATGAGTTGAGTACACTTACTTCGTTAGACTGAGAAATTGCCGATTATATAGCCGCAACATTGAGCAAAACGTGCTATTGACCGCCATTTTTGATGCAAAATTGTTTATTGGCAGATTCGGAGCACCAATCAAATTATTTATACCCGTTCCCTTTTGTGTTTGCATTGTGTTAATGTAGGAGTACATTGTGTTTAAGATGTGCGACGCATAGATCATCAGTTATCTATACATTCTATATATTATATAGAATGTATAGATACATTCTATATATTATATAGAATGTATAGATAACTGATGATGGAATTAAAACATACTCTAATGATAACAATTTTATATATTTTATGTTTAATGTAACTGATATAATTAGTATCATTAATTGTATCTTGTCTGTATATATGTAGACCCCCCTCTATATATTTTAAATATATGTAATTGATAATATGAATATAGGCATTGGCCTAAAACCAGCCGTATTTGTTTTATTCTAGTGATTTCAAAAAAGAAGCTAAATTTGTATAAATCTGTATTTAGTATTTACAGGTTAGACTCTATAGCAATTGATTTATCAAAAAGGTTTGTGGTATTTTATTGTTGAAAATATATTATCTATTCTTCAATGTAAAGAATGATAAGTCCACAGAAATCCTGTACTAAAATATCACAAAACAACATAAAATGGTGTTGTGTACATACTGTAAAACTAGAAATGTTCACGCACAGTTCAATTTGCGAATTTCGTGGGTAGGTGCAAAATTGCAAACTTAAATAGTCAGCAAACATTAATAGCCTATGTAAAGTAGATCTAGGTCCAGAATTGACTAAGACCGCACAATTAAATAGTCACTAAATATTTTATAGATGAAATTCGCAATAATTAAATAGCCACAAAATATTCTAGTTTTACAGTAATTCATGTAATGTGCATAATTGTAACTACTTTGTACAAAGTGTGAAACAAAATTTTACGGATTATAACAGATTTGATTTATTTTGCTTATCACAGATATAACATTTATATATAAAAAGTATAAAATGAATAAGTAAAATAAAATAGAAGTAAGAACATAGAAAAGAGATATACATATACAATAAAATAAACCATGGGACAAAAAAGCACTAAAGATATCACTTAAAATGGACTGACATATTTCCAAAGTGGACCTCGGTGTACATGTACATGAAAAAACAATTGACTAGAAATACCACAGGTATTACGAAAAACATTATGATTACTACAATATGGAGAGAATATTCCTTAAAACCTACCCTTAAATCAATCTAGTATAGAAACGGTCCATTCAATGCTTTTTACATTTATTTTCTTCATTAGGAAGTTACACAGTTCAAATTTCTTATTTCAAGTGGCAGACAATTCCAATATTTTCCACCACAGTATTTAAAAGTTAACAGATCATGGTATCTAACTTTAGGTATAATTTATGATAACTCCTTTCTTCTTGTATTTTATGAATGACACATTTATATCACATAAGTAGGCAGCGGCATTTTTATGTGTATTTTGCATATAAAACGTACAGTCAAATATTCTATTCATTCATTTACACTTATTTGCGTTAACCTTCCAGGATCTTTAAAGTCACCGGAGCAAAGATGGTGCCTACCATCATAGATTGAAATGGACCTAATTATACCCAGTGCCCCAGACCAAGTTAAAGAAATGGCTAATGTTCCAGGATTTTCGACAATGCCATTTCATTCGCTTACTCTTCAATCAGGACAGTTAGTTCCAAATCGGAAATATCCACAAGTATCCTTGAATGTGTTCATCGTGTTGGAAAATATGTATATACATGATCAGTTAATATTTTCACAACACGAAAGAATTCTTACTGTAAAGAGTTTCGGCAACTGCTGCTGCCATTCTCAAAACATGTCTTTGAGACCTCCAAGGTCAATAAGCACGACGTACTTCCGATACCAAAAATCGTGTGGTACATGTGGGAGACATGGTAGGCACCCCCTCGTCTCTGTTCACGACCTGCTTCTGCTCTATCTGTATCGCCTCCTTGATGGTTCTTGTTCACCAGTCACTTTCTCTGTTCACTACACACACTTCCTCCCAGTCTATCACGTGGTTTTTCCTGATTCATCACAATCATGAACTGTGATGGCACTCTTATTGATTTACGCAATCGGTGTCTTGTTTTGAAAGGTTGGAAAGAAAGAATAGATTATGGACTGGTTACGATAAATAGGCTTTCTAAAAAGATATATAGTCTGAGGACCAGTATGATTCCCGCACGTGAGGCCAGGCAGAGCCATTTTCACATCTTTACAAGTTCATCAGAAACCCATTAGTCTACCCAATATGAATCACATGAAAATCACAACGTGTCATTAACATATTATCTGAAATCACTTCTCTTATATGATCATATTGGCATAAGGGGAAACTTTTTATGTTACACCCAAACGCCATTATTTACATACATATTAGTTCTTCCTAACCAAATACAGTAAAAATCACTTATCTGGCCGCGCTAATACTTTATGTATGTCAAACGGGTTGAGTGGAAGGGGGTGGGGGGGGGTGAGAATGAACAATCAATGGTGGGCATGCGATCAGTTACACTCATTGCATCCTTACCAGAGTTGTGCCTAAGTACAAATTACGGACTCAAGTCCAGTCCAAATACTTTGAATGTGTACTCGAGCCCAAGTACAAGTACATAGATTGTACCTGAGTCAAAGTACCAAGCACACATCAATGAAATATGACATAAAGACTGACATGTTCTTGTATATCAGCTAGATGAATGAAACAGTGTACTTGAAGTTTGTACTTGCAAGTACCAAGTACTTTAATTTGGGTTGTACTTGAGTCCAAGTACAAATAACTATTCAAGCAAATCGCTGTACTTGCAAGTTCTGAACTTGGGCACAATACTGATCAATACCTTGTTATGCTTATACCCTAAATCGTCTCGAAATGAGGAAAAACTCATAATATAATGATATAGTGCGTAAACAAACTTGCTGTACACAGACGGCTATGATGAGAAATACACAGATCAAACGATTGACCACCCTCTCCCTTTCTGCGATGATAACACCTGAGGATAAAACGTACACAAGAAAACAATTAACAAATGTTTGATTTGGATTATTATTGAGAATACGAGATTAACACCTCGGTGAGCATGCGTCTATTATACTGTGTCAATAGGCGCTATGTGCATGGATCTGTAAAATGATAGGCTAACCAAATAAATCCCACACAGCCTGTGTGTGTACAACGCTATTTAGTGTGTCAGTGTAATAGCTTGGCCTCTACACGTGGGAAAAGGGACATGGGGCTTTTGGAACTTATAAATGATGGATGTAGATTGTATTATTGAATAACAACACACGTTTGAAAATCGGGGGTGTGGGGGGTGGGGGTGGGGCAGACACACTGATAAAGAGCATCACAGAACTCATTCGGACATTAACATCAATTCGCCCACAACAACCATCTTAAGGCTTGATAATGTAATAAGATTTGGCCTCCAAATGGCCTGTGGGAAGCCCGTTGACACCATCAACGTGTCCAGCTATCACTTTTTTCTTTACGGTCTAAGTCCCTGCCAGACAGGATCAGAAGATTCTACATCCACACAATGACATGGACATTAGTGGCACACAACATCTTTCTCAACTCCCCGATGAGGATACTGCATATTGCATCTGTAGACGTGCTAATCAGTCAACATTAACGTTCACCTGCCTGACCTGTACATTATATCCAACGCGTAGGAATCACAGAGCCGTGTGCAAGTTTGCTCCACACCCATCACCTGACCCGACCGGCAATCGTACTCACGACATTTTGGTCACGAGTCCCACTGTCTCGGCCACAAAAGCATATGGTGACATGTTCAGGCTGTTACTGCAAACCGTGGTACCTGTCTTCTTGATTCAGTAGTAATACCATCTATAGGGGCTAGGTGTGTACACTTGCTTTTGATTGGGTGCAGGAACACAGTGGTAATGAAAAATGGCACAGCAGACTTGTAGGGTCATGGAACTTATTGCCGCATCCCATGTAGGGACTCCTTGTTTGTGTGACAACAGCATTTTATTAGACCGGGGTGCCGTGTACGTTGTCATGCCGATGGTGGGGCTTTGGCAAATAATGCTGGTACCTAGCACGACAACTTTGTGTGAGCAAAAAGATCGGTTATTGTGTTCTGCAATGAATATGGACTGCACGTTTAGGGGTGATTGTACTTTGTAAAGACACTGATAGTTGGTTGACAATGATGATACATATTAGGATACTGTTCATTTGATCCGGCAGCTTTATGAGATGTAGGAAATATTAGACAACGCTGGGGATTGACAAACCACAGTGAACACACGACATATGAACATACACTCTAGAGAAGTTTCTCATTTACTTTATATTTATCATTTTCAAAACTGGCTCACAAACAAATTAAACAGGCGGAGGTACACGTCTGCTTAAGGCTGTGTGTCACTGCTTTACTTTATTTATTAGAATTTGACTGGTGTTTGGTTATTGGAAAAGTAGAAATATTTGCATTCATTTTGATCTGCAAGTTTTGCTGTCCATCCCACAAAATTGAATCGCAAAATGTGCCTGCGACTGTCTTAGGCAATTCCTATTCATTTTACTATCCACAAAATACAGTCGACGACATATAATACGAAGGGAAACCAACACAGCACAGTACTATAATTAAAACAGTCACAGTCCCATTAAAAGTTTAAATTTTACAAATGTAGGATTATCTACAAATGCATTATCCCACACTACGGTTGATGGTTCTGTGCAGTTTTGAGTTTTGTTACACATGTGGGTAATCTATGAATAAACCCACCGAGGAGAGTCTGTACAACCCATTTGAGCATGCGCGTGCCGCTGTGTCCCCTGCTGCTCCTGCTGCTCGCCCTGTGTTGCCGTGTGCGCGGGGGCACGCGCCTGTGGTGCGATGGTCCCGTGCCCACCGACCCGGCGGAGAGGGCTGCTTTGTCACGGAGGGTCAACTCGTGCGCGGCGGGGAACAGGGCGGACTGTGAGCCGGTCCCACCCAGCTACTGCCACGTTCTCTACACAGGTACAGCACTCGCTACTTTAGGTGCAGTTTCTATGTGGGTTTGCTTGTTTGTGAGAGAGGGGGTTCCGGCGAGTGTTTTGTGCGTACTGGGCTGCATCGGTGTGATCGTTTTAGGCATTGTCAGAATCTCGAGGCTCTAAAAGTCACAAACTATTCAGAGTAAGGAAACATTACATACTCAGTACAGAAATTGGAGTGGACACCCCCCCTCGTTTTATAAGCTTAACGTACATGATGCAATATCAATTACAAGTCATATAAATCTACTAGATCAACATTTGACGTTTGTGACTTTACATTGTTACGTTTACGTCGCAGACGTGGATTCGTGCGCTGCGGTCACGTGCACCAATGGCGGCGTGTGGTCCACAGACGACAGCGGGCGCAAATACTGCAGCTGTCCAACCGGCTACACCGGCACGATCTGCGAGACCGGTGAGGGCTCCATGAATATCAAGGGCTCAATTTATTGCACAAAATTGGTCTTTGAGCCCCTAAGATCATCCCAATTAGACCACAGTATACATAATGCATTAGGTGATATTGATCAGTCAAAAGTCTCTCGAAATTAGCGAGAGCTTTGAGCTGATTGGCTAGTTGTCAATGTTACACTTGGGAAGAACATAGAGGACCTGTAACATGGCCCGGTATTATATATTTGGGATATGGACATTGCTGAATATGGAGAAAAACAGCAGTGACATCACTGGCAATCATGAGGTAGTTTAGCCAGGGCACAGCAGTAATTTGAATGCATGCAAAAATCCGTGACAAAGATAGCTAGCTAGGCTTAAAATATATGAAAATATGGTAAAAAGTGATCAGATTAGATTAGATTTATCTAGGATTCAAAGACATGTACAGTCAAATATACATATGATATATATCACATATAAGGGGGCATATAGTCACAGACCACAGTGACTGTTCGATGAAGTTCCTCGCATAACACAAGAAAACTTACAAGTACTGCTTATTACATTGTGGTACTTAAAACGTATCACATGACTACAGGCACTCGCCTCATAAAACAAGTACAATAATAGAATAAGTTTATAACCAGATTGAGTAGCATATTACAGATAAATAAAATCTAATAATCAATATGTTAAAAATAGTTTCAAATTTAAAAATGGACAGTATACTGATGGATTTAATGGCACAGGACAGTATATCGTATACCCATTCCAAGTGAAGGTGACTGTTACGAGCGTTTTTATTCAAGACAATGCACACTTTCCAGATACATGTATTATCGATCAAAAGATCAATCCAACGATATTGTACATCTTTGGAAGGCAATGTGTACTTTTGCAGAGATTCCTCAGAAGACGGTTCTCACCAGCATGGTGCTGACTGTGACTAATGGCCTGGCGTGGGGAGCGTGGGGCGCCATGGAGCAGTGTCCCCAGGGGTCGTATGCCGGAGGCTTCAAGCTCAACGTGAGAACCATGTCCAAGTGCAACCAGTGCACATGCTCTATTTATGGCTGATGTACCTTGTTGTATATTGAAATATATTCCTCACGTTATACCATGTTAATTGTACCGCATTCCTGACGGTGTTTTCTTGTTCTACATCTATGTTACAACTATATCACAAGCTACCAATGAATATTAAAAATACATAGACTCGTCATTCTATGCAACACAACCTGTCACGTCCATGTGTTCAATATCAAGCATGGGGACGTGCAATTATGATTTTTTTAATAGTGACCGTATAGCAGGCTTCTGCCTGGAGCTCCCCATGGTCTCTGCATGTGTGTGACACACTCAAGGCCTATCAAGACACCCTACCCTGGGTCCTAGTTGGGTTTTCAGCTAGGGGTTCCTATTCGCCCTTCACTACACCACCCCCATCCCCGATGAAACCCCCTTCCAACCAAATTCTGTAAAATCTTATTCTGTCAGTGCCATACACATGTTATGTGCCAGAGACTACAACTTGCAGGTGGAGCCATTTAGCGGCACATTCGTGGATGACACTGCTGTGAACGGGGTGGCTTTGCTCTGCTTCAGCATCACAGACCACAGGTAATGCTATAATGTACTCTTACTCATTAAGACCATCACGGTAACAAAACTGCCTTCAGGCGATATTAAACTTGTCTCTCTATATTATGATTCACAGTGGTCTCTTTATGGGGTACATGGCTGTCTCCTAAATACAGCTTCAACTTACACAAGAGACCACAAGTTTCATTCACTCATGGAGCTTCTGACGTTGCTTTGCCGTTTCGTTGCCAGTAACACGATGAAGCTCCTGGCACCATTTTGCATGCACATATGGTATAGCGTATACTAAGCATGTATGTACTATTGTGTTCGTGATTGTACATGTAATGTTTAAATGCCCCAAAATCTAGCTATAATCTAATTTTAAAGGGAGGTTGGGCAGGTGACGTCAGTGCAACAGACCTGGGGCGAATGGCAGGCGAAGCTCACGTGCCCTACTGGGCACTTCATTGTGGCGTTCAGGATGATGGCTATGCCAAGCCAGGGGTCAGGTAGGTTATTATGCCACACCAAGGGTCGCGTAGGTTATGATGCCAGAGCAAGAGTCGGGTAGGTTATGATGCTAGCGCAGGGGGCGGGTAGGTTATGATGGCTGATCCGTT
>CM032664.1:10687380-10731671 GCA_019095985.1 Streblospio benedicti | reverse complement strand
CTTTTATTCTCTGCAACTCTAAAATCCATTGCATTGAACTTTGTTTGATTATACAAAATACATATTTCACATTATTAGCATGCTGATCAAGGCAGAGAATTACTCTAAAATACTCGCCAACTCGATATTCGAGTGCTTTTATCCATTTGGCGACTGGGGTTCAATGTGCACCTGCCACTTTGGAGATTGTCTTTATATCCGCTTTTGGGCGAGAGAACACTTGAAAATTAAGCCACCATACAGCGTGGATTCGACCTTTTTTCTTTACATTTCGCGGAGATGACAGCCCTTGTATCCTTACATTATTTTTGCAGCGTAACGTGGATAAAATATTTCCATTCATCAGAGGTGCGTGGCCAAGAGTAAACTGCCATAATTTCCATAAAAATGCACGTATATCGATCATCTTTTCACGAAAATGTGAATAACTGTATATAGTTTTCCCCCAAGTTTGCTTGTGAATTCAATTCTACAGTGAGAACAGTGAGAGTAGAACCAAAATGTAAAAGAAACCATTTCCAGTTTACCCTATTAATTCTGCCAATGTTTTGAAACCAACCATCACATTTTCAATGCTTAGAAGATCTCTACAGTTCGCCGGGAATGTTTTTTTAACAACAGCGTCGTAGTAAATGCATCTCAGTAATAAGAAAATAATTAAAAATATCTGACAAATGTTTTTGTTAATGATTTATATATTTTTTTATGGAAGAAGGGGTACTCAGGCTAAGACAGTGATATACAGGGAAAGCAATGAGTAATCAATATATCTACAGTTAACATGTAAAACCATAAAAAAGATAAACATTATCTAAATACTTCCATTTCATCAAAAATAAAAAATAAACTACTTTTCTCAGAAAAAGAATGCACCAGAGAGCTTCTAGAGAATATCCATTTAAAAAAAATCTGGGGAGCTTAATTGCCCCCAGACTCCCCTAGCTATACTTACTGTCTACACCACTTGCAACTGCGCCTTTGGCGCTCACTTCCAAGGTCCCACCTTTGACGCTCCTCTTTTCAGCAACTTTGAATTGGGCCAGTGTCTTTTCAATATCGGGCTACTAATAACATTGGGCTAGTGCTCCTGTTATTGCTCTTGCCAAACTGGCTAGAGGAGTTTGAAATGAGAGTAATTCTCTGTGATCACAAATCTACTGGTGTTCTTCCATCATTTCAAATGACTAGTTTGTTGATGTATATGACCTCCTTTTTGCTCCAGAATCTTTCCACCTTCAACAGCTAAATCTTCATTTTCCCCCTTTGCCCTAAACTTGATGTCATCTATTGATCTAGATAAGGCTTTCATCTCTTCTATAGCTTTTTATGACTAGGGAGGTGGTGTCCCTGCATAAGATGTTTTGTTGTGATAGTTTATCCTGGTTCTGTCTGATAGTATGCGATAGAATCATTAATAATGGGACGGGGGGCATGGAAAAAACATACAATGTGCCAGGGGGGGGGGCATGAAAAAATACTGACATGGCGATAGGGGGCATGATAAAAAATTGTCCCCTGAGTAGTTAATGACCACTCCCTTCGGTTTCAGTTTCACAGTGTGCATGTATGGGAAGGGAAATGTCCATTTGCATGAAGACTATATCTTTTCCCTGATCATGTAAAAGAATAAGTCAGTTATTTCTATTTTCTGGCAAGCATTTGTATTAGAATAATGTTATTGTTACGGGCCCGTACCATGTGTACGTAGAATTTTATATGCACGGCCCTGTACAATTAGCTGGTCCAAAAATATATGTCTACTTTACCCATCATGGAAAATCAAAATAGTGTAGAAAAACAGGATGCTGAAGTGAAATTGCCAGCACCTAACATATCATCCATTAAGAATAAACAACGGAGAACCGGACTATATAAGCAACTTTTGCGAGATAAGAAAAAGGTATTCTTAATTTTACGATGAACAATATTTCTTGTAATATCGCTCAGCCACATGTAGTTCTTTCTTTCTTTCTTTTCTTTTCTTTGTAGTCCAAACCATGTATACGGTTGAACCGTATAATACAATGTGCCCGTGTACACACTGAGTCCGTGTGTCGAATCTAGAAAACTAAAATTTTACAAGTAACTAAAAATTAGTAAGTGATGATACCTGGTTGGCAAATGCCATGCCTCTGATAACCATCACCTCTTCCAGTCAATCCAGACAGTTTTTGGAGGTTGTTATTCATCAACGCTGATGTTAACCTCGACATCCATACACAGATACTGATGCACGTTATAAAGACGTCTGTACATATCGACACCCAATGTGTCCAAAAGAATGTTTCACCGTGTTGGAGGTGTCAAAACTGAAAACGTATTAAAATCCTTAATTTTTTCCTTCACTTTCAAGAAGAGAATGAAATAAGTGTCATGGGGCCATTGTTCCACTAAATATTCAAAGTTTAAATTTAAACACCCAAACACAAAAAAAAACTAGATGCGGTCACCAGAGCCTCGACATAAGTTAGCAGATCGTCACGTCACTAGATTGTATGAGTGACGACCTGCTAACGTATGTTAATTGAGGCTCTGGCGACCGCATTTAGTGTAATTACAACGATTCTTATTCAAATCATTCAATTTAAGTCTGCTTTAAATTGCAATATATTATGAAGTCAATTATTATGAAGTCAACTTTAACACTTCCGGGCAAGGTCCAATCTGGAATTTGCGGAATAACATACAGATAACACCTCTATGACAACCCATTCACATTTTAGCTGAAGCTCCAATTTTATCTGAAGTTTCAGTTTCAAATTTCCCATGATTTATATACATTTTGCTGTCTCTTCCTTTTAAGCAGAATGTAGGTATGTTGCAGATATACATCTTTAAAAGTGAAATGATATGAAATTTCGTAAGGGGTGTGTCAATGAAGTTCAAATAATTAATCAAAATAGTCTGTTCTATTTGTCAACAAAGGTGCATGGACCAAAATCAATATCAGGTGGGGACCCGATATGTAAATCTGTTTTGGATTCCTGTAGCAGGTTCCTAGCCAATCTGATAACCTGTTGAATATACAGTCATTGGATGGTAAAGTTCAAACGTATTGCTGGAGTTGAAACATCAAACATTTTGTACTTGTTTTTGCGATACCAATATCAGAGTTGCCAAGTCTTATTCGAAATTTCGGAATCATTCGAAAATGTGAAATTCCGATCATTCCAATCGTAATTGATAAATTCTAAGGAAATTCACCCAAAGGATAAAATATTTTAAAAATCTTGTACTTTTTTTCTTTAAAAAATACAGATATTTTTTGCTCACATATGGGCGCCGCCATTATCGAATGTACTCGATTGAACCACGATCGTGTATACTCCTTTACCGGCGCAAAAAAATGCACTTCGATTTAAATGACGTGCAAAATAGATTTAGTCTCGATCACATTTATTCCCAGGTATAAGCGTGCTGTCATTTATGCAGTGGACAGCCTCGATGATTGAGACTACTGCTTAGTGAAATGCACCAACATGACCTGTTAACGATATATGAAAGTAAAAATAATGAGAATTATAGTGAAAATTAATGAATTTTTGTGCTCCCCAGTTACGTAATGTTGCAAAATAAAGGGGACGAGTATTTCAAAAAAAAATACAATGATATCACTGCATAGAAAAAAGTATGCGTCACGCCCGATATTGGGTGATTTTAGTATCCAACATAGTGGTAGATAGGACATTGTGCATGACAAATCAAAAGTACACATGGATATGGTGAAAATTGGTGGTGGATTGAAGACACTACATGCACTGTTATTGCTGTACACGACTGACTTTCTAAGGTAATGTGCATTTGCTGCGTGTGCTCTTCAACTCCAACTCTACATGCCTGTCTATCAGGGGGTCATTTCATTACTTTCAAAACAGTGTACTATGTAACATAGTAATAAAATGGTTCAAATTAAAAAGTATCACGTACATTTGTCATTGATTTTTCCCTTACTTTGGATGTAACAATGTGAAAAGTGGGACGACCATCATCAAACCTTTGTATTTATTTTTAATCAAATATGTTGAAACCAAGTTGATTACACTTTTATGTGCATTTTTACTGTTCATTGACCCTTCTAAACACAGAACAGTGTTAAAAAGAGTCTTATTTAAATATAAGTTAAAAATACATATTAAGAACGTAAGATTCAGAAATTTGGATCCAAATTCAGAAATTTTGGCCTCGGGATTCAGAAATTTCAAAATTTGAGGTTGGCAACTCTGCAATATTGTTTTACTAGAACTCATGCTCAAAATTTACAAAACATGTAATCAAAGATCCGTCAATGTGATATGTATGATGTAACACTGTGACATGTAAATGATAGTTAGAATATAGAGGAAACTTTTTGGTTGTTTTCGTTATGCGTAAGAATCTGAGTTATAAGATGAATTCTAACTACCATTCCTAATTCTGCACTAAAGGATTTGTCAAAGTATGTGCAATATGTCTTACCTAAGTTAATAACTGCCTTCCTCCGTTAAATGCCGGACTCTAATAAACACCTCCCCGTCTAATCATGGTATTCCAATAGCAGTCTGGCTGTTATCAGAATATTTACTGTACTAGAGCATTGCTATATGTAATGAGCTTAAGTGCACCCGGAGCCCGTTTGTCCCATTATCATTTTATAAATGAAGCTAAATAAAAGACATTTTAAAACAGAATAACTGTTGACAAAATCATACTACGCTCTTGCTAGCCTTTTTTTATTCATAGTTAATTTTATTTCCATTTCACAATATAGATTTTTTTTATTATTATAATGTATATGTTTATTTTACAGCTTAAAATCAAGGAGAAGAAGCGCAAAAAGAAGGAAGCAGAAGCACTGGGAGATGATGTTTGTATTAATTTATTACATATTTGTTGTACACACTCATTGCAACTTTGCTAGTCACTTAAGAAATGATACGAAATAATTGTTAATATTTTTTTAGAGTTGTTCATTTTTAATTTACTTACAGGCACCACCAAAGCAAATGCCAAAAACGATTGAAAACCAGAGAGTTTATGATGAAACGATGGTCAACCCCGAAGATGAAGAGGTATATTTTAGAAATGATTTTTCTCATGATAATAACCTAAAAAAATTAACAAATGAGATGTTTGCATATGCCTGAAATGTTTGTAATTCTTTGCATATAATATAATATAGGTAGCTGCAGATGAGGCTTTAGATGACGTTGCTCCATATTTCAACAGGGAGACATGCCCTAAAATATTAATCACTACATCTGACCGTCCTTCCTCTGTAAGTTTTTAAAAGACTAAATTACTTACCAGTAACTTTGATTGATCACAATAATTAACGTAGAATTGTCTGTAAAGCAAAGGAAAAACATGGTTCTCCGAAAAGAATAATTTTGATAGCATTATAGAAATAGTTTAAAGATATGATCTCAAAATGGCAGAGCTTGTACCATATTAATTGACAAGGTATTTTTGAAGGTAATGCATTCCAGTGTACTGAAATTATATTCTCTTACTAACTTATAATATAATCTCATTTTCTACTACAAATTTTAAATTTCAGAGAACGAACAAATTTTGTAAAGAATTAAAGAAGTGCATACCCAACTCTGAAATATATTACAGAAGAGGTTTAGACTTAAAGAAGATTATTCCTCAAGCAAAGTCGAGAGATTTTACAGATTTGGTAGTTATCAATGAAGACAGGAAAGAACCAAGTATCCTTTATTGCATCATTTGTTGACTAAAATTCATAATTCATGTTTATTTGCAATATTTAATTGACTGTTTTTTTGTTTGTTTTTTCTTCCAAAGTTGAAATTTACACTTTTAAACATTACTTTAAAACTCAAGTTACCCAGGTTTCCCAAGGAGTCTTGAAAAGTCATTGAAACTTTTTTTTTTGTGATCTTTAAAAGCCCATTGAATTTTGTAGCGAGTCATTGAAAAATGAAACACAACATCCTCCAAAGTCGAACATTTGCCCTCACTGCTTGATCATACTCACACAAATCTTCCAGGGTCAGGAAAAAGCATATTGATGAGTAGAAATGTTTTAATGTTTGAGCAGGAAGAGTGATTTTATAGTATGGTAGATTACAAGAATAATAGCACTTTCCCACCTAATCCTCAACCTGCCCATCTGGTAAAAAATCTCTACCAGCCAATGTAAATGACATGCAAATGACATGAGCCAATGTACGATCTGTGAGAATGAAGTGAAGAAATCTATTATATATACATTTTGTCCTTTTTTGTCCATAGGCCTTATTTAATGAAGCTAAATATTTGAATAAAAATCTTGGAAAAATTGAAATCTGTCTTGAAAATGTTGAATTTTATCAAGCAAAATGTGTAGGAACCACGGGCCTATGCATCGTAGAGTGCAGAAATCAACTGAGATTGATGAATGGCCATTCTTTTCCCCACTTTATTGCTGACTTATACCAGTATTGTTTGTTTTCAATATTTATATACGATACTTATGGTGACATTTGTTGTTCTTAACTCTTCATAAGATGGTTTAGTTATTTCACATTTGCCAGATGGCCCGACAGCACATTTTAAGTTATCAAATGTGAAATTTCGGAAGGAAATACCAGTAAGTAACTAATACTAACTATGTCATCCTTTCATTAACAATAGCCTTATTCGTGGAACTGCACATTTATATATTTTTGATGAGATTGTTGCAGTGCATGTCACCAGTGCTGAATTCAAATACTGGTACATGTATACATGTATCCAGGAATAAATGAGTCATGACATATTTGCCTGGCAGTCAATAGTATTATGCCAATAGCGGATACGTCCAGAGAGAGAGAGATGACATATACTATGTGTAAGAATGTAAATGTAGGTTTATAGTCTACTATCCAGAAGCTCAGTCGACTCATTTACACCAGGTCATTGGCGTCTTTGACACTCCACGTTTTGCCTTTCTCAACTCCCTGGGGAGCATACAACACTGGCTGCATACAGCATTGCTGCTGTATCGCACACATGCTAATTACTCGCCTACCTGTACCTATTTTATGTGTAGGTACCACGGAGCAGTGTGCAACCTGTTAGGGGTAAGTTTGCTCAACACCACCAGACCCGACCGAGAATCGAACCCACGGCCTTCTGGTCACGAGTCCAACTCCCTATCCACTCGGCCACGGAAGCACATTATGCATTGCATGTACTCCATCGTTGGTTTTAATCAAAATGTCAACCCAATTTCAATTATATTACAAATTTTGTAATCCAAAATAGCCTTTAAATGTTGCTTGAAAGTACATAACTACATTTTCTAAAATGATAATGCTTGTGTATTTATAAAATCTTTTCAGCGAAGTGGAGAAGCTACTCATCACATGCCTGAAGTGGTTCTCAACAATTTCAACACGCGGTTGGGGCATTCAGTAGGACGATTGTTTGCATCACTGTTCCCTCATGATCCCCAGTTCCATGGCAGACGTGTTGTGACCTTTCATAATCAACGAGATTTTATTTTCTTCAGACACCATCGGTTAGTTAGGTTTTACATTTAAAAAAACATTTTCAAGTGAAATATTCAGTCACAATTGAATGAGCCAATCCAGTCACATCTGTTGGATTCGAAGCTTAATTGTAGAATTCTGAAAATTCAATTCTCATTCTTTACATTTTCATCAGTTTAAATAGCCACTGGCATCCAGCTCAGTAATTGACTACATCTACTATTAGACTGACGGACTGACAGTGCCACCCGTAGTGGTTGTTTAGCTAGACTGCATCTATTGTGCAGTGACTTATGAGTACATGATAAAATACATTATAGTCATGGCACGTCCCAGCATCAACATGGAATATTAAATAGTGTGGTATTCATTGGATATAAAATGAGCAGAGTTTTTTTTAAGTATTCAGGCAGTGCTTGAACGCCCACTAATTGTATCTTTTTTACTCAGATAATTTTTCATTTTGTTCAGGTATCAGTTTCGCAATGAGAAAAAAGTTGGTCTTCAAGAGCTAGGACCCAGATTTACTCTAAAACTTCGCACATTACAAAAAGGGACATTTGATTCCAAATTTGGAGAGTATGAATGGGTGCACAAGGTAATATTGGTTTTATTTTTTGAGTCGATTTTGATGAAAATCTCTTGTGTGATCGCTTAAAAATAATTTGGAAGTATGCAAAGAAAGTTAACATTTATTATCTACATTCATCCTCCTTTTTTCTATATTTACAGAGACATGAACAGGAAACAAGTAGAAGAAAGTTCTTCTTATAGTGTGCATACTAATGTAGTACTGGACAATTTCAATAGAGCATGATACCAAGTCAAAAAGTGAAGTCATGTAAAATCCTTTAAATTCACGGCTTTTCAAGTTTGCGAACATAAATGCCCACGACATTGATGATCACAAACTTCAATATTGTATGTTTATTTTTACATACCTCAAACTGCAATACTGACTTGACTTGAGTAAACAATATACCTGGTAGCAGGAATAAATGAATTCCTGCTGGTAGCAATAGATAGTCATGTCATATAATAAACAAAAATAACTTTTACATAACTAGATCATTATTAATCATTATTGTTCTTGAAATGCCAGTGTCAAAGAGCGATATATATGTTGTTTGGTGTGGATGTGTCTGTTCTAATGTTGTGCATGGGTATAATTCAGCTCAAATCTGCAATATTACCTAAATTTACTAGAACCCCGAAATTTGAAAGACCGCAAAACTATGTTAGGCTATTCAAGGTATTCAGTATTTTACAGTTCAGCCTTACAATTAAAGTGATCAATAGAGTTTCACAATAATTTACCTGCTCATAATTTGATAAAATTTATGTGAAGTGAAGAAATTATGAATCCTTATTTTCCTTATTTTAAGATATGAATCCTTCTATTTTAAGAATATCATTTATTTATTGATGCAGTAAAAATATGAAACTTCAAATGCTACATTTTTATTTACTTTTCTTTCATACGGAGCATACACTCGCAAGTCTCTCTTGCACTTGAAAATTAAAAAAATAGTACTGGAATTCATAAAAATAAACTGTTTTCATACATTTGTACCTTGTATACGTTTCATCTTTAAAACAAACATCACACTTATGAATACCCACAGTATTTAGTCCTAGAAATTTGATCTACTAAAGAGACATGGAATACTTTTTCTGTTGAAAATGTGTTGAAGACTAGAAATACGTACAGTCCATACATGCACTTCAGTCCCATAAGTACGATAACCTTTGAAAAAGTGTGCCTCCTAATGAAAAATTTGAACTGAAATGTATATATTATTCATACCACCAGGGAGAAAAGATGAATTTTATAAATCTTAAATATTTAAAATAAGAGAATGGCAATGTGCCCAGAATATTCTATTCAATCTACCAAAGTTCATGAAAACATCTGTCCTAAATATTTATACACACATTGTTATAAAGTAAGATGCTGCCACCTTTGTTTACAGCATATTTTTTTTTTCACCAGCAGTATCACAATCTGGCAAGATATTAAAAACATTCACACCTACAGATCTGCACTTCGTACTTCTGAAAACCTCGCAATTTACCTCTCCAGATGGGTTAGTGGCAAAATTGCAGTATGACTAGCGTAAACACAATTAAAGTACCATTCAATATATAGTTCATGTGGTATGTAGCACATTGTCTCATCTTGGTATTTTGTATAGTTTTGTGTGCTACTTATATTTTCAAAATATTTAATTTAATTTTTGACTATCTTATGAATTTGTGAATTTATTAAGAATATATTTGTTAAGAATATATATATATAAACTGAAGAGGATTCTAATGAATCGAAAATATATTCTTAATAAATTCACAAGATAGTCAAAAATTAAATAAAAGATTTTGGAAATATAAATAGCACACAAGACTACAAAACACCAAGAATTAAAGTACCACAGTCAAGCTATAAATAACAAAATTTACAGAATTTAGACTTCTTGGCACGTGATGAAAACTAACCAAAAAATTTAATTCAAAATCATAGTCAAAATCGAAAAAGAGTGCACACATTACGCATTGCTAGCACCATAACAAATTTTACTTTGCACACACTGAGACCTAAAAACTGTCTGTTACAATAGCTCGTTGGTGTGGCCATACACATTTCAAGATTTGAATATGACATTTATAACAGTTCAAATATCAAGGAATTCTACAGAAAATAGAAAGCATTAACAATGTATATAACTGGTCTTTTAAAATTTCTCACCGTTCACTGCTTAAGGTTTAATAAATTACAACGAAGCCATTACAAACACAGACAACCAAACAACCAATACTCATCCTTCATTTTGAATACTGCTTCATAACAAAAATACATTAAAATATCAAGAACTTCTAATTCTTTGCAGTTCATGGCACATAATAACCTGACGATCATTAACTACATACCCATTACCACATTTAAAATTTCAATTAACCTTTCATAACAATTAAAACGAAAACCAAACCAGGTCTTAATAAAATACTTGAAATATATTCAAGAGCATTTCCTATCTCATCTTTATATTTTTCTAAAATCAGTTAGACTACATTTGACAACTTCAACAGATACATTAAATATTATGATATTTTCATTTTTACTATTAGCCAAATAATCATTTATTATACTGACATGTGATATACATATGCTGATTATATCTAAATACATTAGAAATATCACCCGGCCAATTATGTCTATTAGCATTAGACAATTTTTACACTACAACAAAATGATTATTCCATTACCACATTTCTAAAATAGTTGAAAACAGTTATGTAATACATGTACTTAATATGGCATTATTTTATTTGGGATATTTTTTATTTAATAGTAACATGATTTATCAGAATATTGTCACAAGGAAATATTATGGCAGAAAATTGGCAATAAATCATCACTATGAAATTCGTATTCTAAAGCAAATGTATCTTGTGCCTACAGTAGCAATAGAAACGTGTGATTTACTGAATTTATATTACCACAATGACAAACATTTTGTTAAATTTATAACTTTTATAACAGAAAAATGAATAACAACAAATCAACAATATTTATGAACTCTCATAACAACAAACTTCATCACTCAGCCAGCAACTTTGTCTATTTGAACAAATAGTTGTTTCACTCCAATCTACAAAAACATCAAAATAATAATATGAATTCAAAGTGTGAAATAAAATAATTTTGAAAAATAGATTGTAAGAAATTTTATTTTAAGGATAACAAGTTTTCTGAAACTCAATTTATAAAAGTTATTCTATGTACTATGTACGTGCCAGTAGGTCTCATTTTACATATAATTGTCTTTCCTTACTACATTTGACTTCTAATATATAAAATTTCAAGTTTATCTTTATTGCAAAAAAAAAGCTTTTCGTCTCTTTAGAGACCTTTTCAATTTTTACAATCATACTAAATGTACATATTTCTTCAAAAATTAAAATCCAAATGATATTGATCAATATCATTTGGATTTTAATTTTTGAAGAAATATGTACATTTATTAAGTTTGTAAAAATTGAAAAGCTTTTTTTGTGCAATAAAAATAAATCTTAAATTTTATATATTAGAAGTCAAATGTGGTAAGGAAAGACAATTATACGTAAAATGAAACTCAATTGATTTATATGTAAGCACGGCAAAGTACAAGAACAATATTACGTATTTGCTAGCAGGGTTTCCACATATTTTCCACATACATGTATTTCAATGAAATTTCAATAACTTCCAGACCAATTTTTATTTTTCCAAGAAAATTTTCTAATTTCTTTTTAGTTTAACTTAAATAGGTTCTATGTAAAGATCAATTCTAATAATACCGGTATGTATGTGATAGGTTTCTATTCATCTTTTGCACACATCTACAGATACACATTACCGAATAATGTGGTGTATGGGTCTTGTGCGAAGACTTTTTGGTAGTTTTCATGGTCTCGAATATAACAAAATTTAATCTCTGCTCAAAAATCATATTACCAGTTTAACCGAAATTTAATTACTTATTTCAAAATTTCATTTTTCCATCAATGACCCCTTACAAAATTTCATGACTTTGCCAGGATGTTGAAAAAATATGAACTTTTTCAATGACTTTTTCAGACTCTGTGGAAACCCACCCCAGTTCTGTGGCAATATAAGAACTAAAGTGATGTGCCCCTAGTTTTACTGGGTGTGGAAACCCTGTCTAGAAGCACAATTTACCTCGCCACTATTGCGACTAATTGTGATTAAAGATAGTGGAATTCAATATACGTAGGGGTATTATTTACATTTACCATTCAACAGTCAAGAAATTTGAAATAGTCTAGATTTAGGGTGGGCCTGTGCAAGAGACCTGAATCATCATGGGAATTATTTTTGTTGTTTAAAGTTAAACAAATTACGAATAATAAAATATTTAAAAAAAATATAAAAATGTAAAGAAGAATTAGGAAAAAAAATAGACTTACAGCTGTGAAAATGTTGTGAGTTTGGCTGCTGATGTATTTAGAATCAGCATCAGCAGCAACTTCCACTTTCAGACACCCAACAAAATTATCGGAACACAGTGTCCAAAAATGCGTCTCGTGAACACTATATACGCCATCAAGCTGGCTTACCTAAAAGGAGGATGATGCTTTTAATTTCGTACAGTATACGGTAAAACTATTTTGTACCAAACACAATTAATCAAATACATAAAATTATTCCTCAAAAAGCGGATGTGGGCTCACTGCCCCCTCCAATTCTTATGGTCATTTGGGTCTGTTTCAGTTTGACCCATATACTCAGACAATTGTGGCTACTTATTATTTATTTTTCTTATTTAGCATGCTCATAAAAAAATGTTTGAAGTCAAATATTTAAATCCAGCATAAATTCTTTGATTACTTTTAGCAGGTATTCTAAAAGTATGAAATCAAAGAACCCGTACCCTGTTATAACATCCTGGAAGCAAGTCATCTAGTTCCTTTGGCTGTCTTTGCATCAATATACCAACTGAATCTCGTAACAATGGAATAACACTGAAACAAGAGTATAGCAAAGCTTTATGCCATTTAAAAAAATATTATAATTACATACTGAATGCTGCAATTCAACCAAAAAGTCGAAACTTGAATCTTGTACATTTCTACCCATCTAAAATAGAAACTAGCTATTTTACTTGTAGTCTTGTACTAAGAGACAGAGGTTCTGAATATATTCGATATGTATTGATATCAAAGTGACAATCTAAAGTTGCAAAGTAGAGGAAAATGTTATCACCCTTACGATCAGAACAATGAGGTCAAGCCATTTTTAGATTACCTAAATCCAACAAGTATAGCAATGAAGAGTGAGCAGACGGGGTCAGCAATCATCCACCCATAGGTCTGCATGAGGAAGGAGGAAAGTATGACGCCAACGCTCCCCAGAGTGTCAGCCAAGATGTGCAGGAACACACCTGGTCAACAACACAAGTAAAAAAAGATTTATGGCACAGGTATAAATTTTGGAATGTAAGCGTTTACTTAACCCTTTTATATCGAGAAGTCCCTCTAGGGACAATTATACGCATGATTTCTTGCAGAAAAGTCCCCGGTTTTATCGTCATTGTCGGCATCCCAGTTTCATGTTTGGTTTAGACTAATAGAAAAGCCATTTCGATGTAAATTCTGTGGAGGAGAAGCATGGTTTTGATAATATTAATACATAATTAGAAAGAATATAATTATATCTGCGCAACAAAAAACGATTTACACTGCGAAATTCAAGCTCAAAATACTCTAATTTACGCAAGATTAACCCAGGGCTACAAATTGTATACCATTTTGAAGTGGGAAACCCTGCTGTTTACATTCAGAATGAGTCAATAAGAAATACCCACTTAAATATTCCTGATTCCAAATGTTCAAAAGACATTAGTATTCAGCCTCCAGAAGATCGTGCGTTGTCTCCACAAAAATCCGTACTTTATATCTTTAGATGAAGGCTACTCTCAGTCACCGTTGCGTTTTTTCAGTGTTTGAAATATTACGCGTGCATGATAATGGCTAATTGCCACTTGAATTTAGTTTTGTGGTTGGTTTTACCCAATGGGAGTGAAGGATATCACATTGCAAATGGCGGCATGTTTAAATCGGCCTGGACGGGAGATATTTGTGAAACGAATGGATTATCATCGTCACAATAGCCTATCCATCAAGAATTCACGTGTCAGATCAATTGTAAACCAATTATGAACAAAGACAATAAATGATATTTCTCACATCACACACATTGCTTGATAATCACCGTGGTTTTTATGCCTTGTTGCCGAGTATAACCCGATGTTGAATTTGACAGGCGATCCACATGAGAAACAATTTTGAAGATATTTTTTATTAAAGTTTATCGTCCAAGTAAGCTGTTTAATGTGATGTATAATACGATTTAGATGGTCTTCGATGACGATGAACAATTATATTATCATACAAGAAAGAAAAACGTTAGAAATACATCTTGTCAAAATTGTATCTCAACCAGACACTTTGGATCGATAGCGCCAGCCATCAAAAGTTTGGAATACTTTCTACATAGTGAAATCCACAATAATTCCATCTGATGGTGAAAATAAGAAACTAGATGCATTTCTGAATACCCGTGTACAATTTATGTAAAGAAATCAATATTTAGAGAGGCTCCATTAAAGTTTTTTTTTTTACGTAAATGTATCAAAATGAGCGTGCACGTCACTGTTTTTATCGTGTCATTAGGTTCTCCGTAGCCAATACGAAAGAGTTAAAAAAATAAAGTATATGATTAATTGCCTATTTTATACAGTATGGACATGATCTATTCAGTTGAATATTAATTTTGCTTATACTGGTGATTCGTTTCTGTGTAAGAGTATGATCAAGATTGTATTTCTACTTCTTTTTTGCTGAATAGTTAGCTCCTATTCCCAAGCTACTATTTAGATCAGTTAAGGGTGCCCGACAACAACCTAATCCGATACTATGGTGACATCACTTTCATTCTACAAAATCTGTATGCAAGTATTCTATACATTATACTCTCCGCATAATCTACAATATACTCAAAAAGAAAGATTTTAATTCTGAAAACCCTTAGATTGACCAACCTTGCATGATCTGGTTTTGTGAAGTTTTGTGTTCTGCCTCTGTGTGACTGTGCGCGTGTCCATGGTCCCCAGGGTTCTCGTGACTGTGCCCATGGTGCTCATGTGAATGGCGGTGAGTCACCGTGGGTTGGTCATGTGAATGTCCATGACCCCCACCATGACTATGACCATGGCCCCCTCCACCATGGGAATGGCCATGGTGACCTGCAAGTAACACGTTTGAGCATCTTGTCTTGTTCATTCATTCAATAATAAAATGATTGGAATATTTAGTGGAAAGTATTTGTAATTGACTCGCATGGTTTAAAATTTGCATTATACATGTACCGTATACATTCAAGTGTCCAGTGCTGTCAAATTGAAATTTTCTCATACTGGGATGTGGGCTGTTGCACGAGAGTGCAGTTACTACATAATTCTTAAGGACATTTAAGAAAAAGAGGGGGGAGGGCTTTTACGTGAGGGTGGGCACTTGGATGGTCGTATATGGTATATCTATTTTCTATTTTACACTTTTAATAATTTTCATATTTATTTAATACCTGTGATAAACAAAATAAATCAAATCAAACCCAGACTTCACATATTAACAAATTTATTGTGTGATTAGATGATGTATATTCAAAAAAGTATGTTTATATGACTCAAAACAGGATGAGAACAATACATAGTCATTATCATTGATGCTTTTTGTGCTGTGCTTTCGGTTTTACTTGCATCCCAAACTATCTTTTTTGTCATGAGAAATCTTACCTCCTCCATGTGCAAAAGCAAAGATTCCAATGATATTGACAATGAAGCCGGCTATAGAAACTACCATCAGACGCTCATGTTCAACGTGAGGTGGCTCAAATATACGCTGAAATTGACCAAATCTTTAATAAAACCTCAATTTTCAATTAAATCCCATCTCAATACCTAAGCAATGAACTACATATTTAACTTTTCATTTTTGTTTTCAAAACATGTTATTATATAATTTTGGAGTGTTTGTTGATTCACAATTATTTCAATCAATAGTACCTCAACAGCTTCAGAGAAAATGAAGAAAGCGATGAACAGCAGAAATAAGGCATTAACAAATCCAGCAATTGTTTCTGCCCTTACATACCTAAAATAATATTTTATTCTCAACATCATGGTACATTATACACATTTCAATATAAATATTTGTGATCCGATGATCAACACAATGGGTTTATCATCCTTCTTATAGCTGTCTCTGTGCCTGGAAGCTCTATAAAAATCTACATCAAAGGTATTTCCTATATTCAATATAATGCAAGCTGCTTGCAATTCGTGCATTCTATTACCAGCCTGTTTTATAGCATGATACAAAATAAAAATCTAAAACAGTGTCCCTAATAAATATTCGTCTAGTCTCAGACCAGTATTAAACGACTTACTCTTACTCCAGGCTTTTCTACATGTATCTCTCACTATCTTTTTTCTTACTACTATCACCTGCTTAATAACTGTGCATGGTGAATTAACCATGCAGAGTGGAAAATGATCCGAAACCTAATAGTGGTGTAGAGTGTAATAACAATGGAGGGCAGAAAATGATTTCAAATTGAATAATGGTGCAGAGTGTAAAAAAACAGCGTAGGGCAGCAAATGAGATGGTATTTATGATAAAATCAGACGAGTGACTAATCCTGACCCGAGGCTTAATGTGTATAGAAAGTGTGTATAATTAATATGTAGGATGAGTAACATTTTTCGAGGACTAGTAACTTTTGTTGGCATACTACATGTAGTCTAGTAATGGGTAAATTGATAAGATTTGTCAGTTTACAGGGGGAAAAAATGGAAACATTAATAAACTCCACTCTCCTTTCAAAACAACGTGCAAATCCAAGAAGTTAATAATCAGATGTTTCATCATGTTTGAAATACTTATTACCCATCTTGTGAATCAAAATGAAAAATGATGTAATCATTCATATGGTAATTTTCAGCAAACATTCATATGATCAATATAGATTTTATATACAAATTCAATACTAGCTATTGAATTGCTGTATGCCTATATCAGTGTTTGATACGTTTGTTTTGCATATGAAAGGAGAGCAGATGTTGCACAAAAAATCAATAACAAATGTGTCTTGTTTTGAACTTAGATATTTCTAATTTGAGTTATTATATGTCACATATGAATGGACACCTTGTGGATTTTCTGTTAATGACATTTGTAACATCGGCTACAAAGTTACAAGACAACACATACACCCTCACACACAAAAAGACCACAACGTACAGTAAAATTCTGATCACTGTGACTATATCATTGAACATAAATTTTCAAGTTATCCTTGTAGGGGACTTGTAGGGGAAGATCCAAATAAAAAAGATCATTAGAAATTATCACTGGTACTAACCCATAAGAAAACTTGTCATTAGCTCTCCATCTAGCAATTAGTGTCGCAACTAATCCTGCCAATAATGCTGTGCAGTCAAAAAACATATGGAACGAATCAGATATGAGCCCCAAGCTGAAAAAATAGCAAAAATCTGTTTTGACAAAGGCACATACTTTTAAGCATTCACCTTTCTTAAGGCACAACGAAAAAAGATAAATAATATAAATTATAAAACATTCTGTACCATTGGATAATACTTTTAGGGATATCATAAATGCTAATGAAAATATTGATCAGAGTAATAGAAGGCTAGTTGAGCATAGATTAAAATACATATGATAAGTAAATACTATAAAGCTGAACGAAGGCAAAGTTCAACATACATGTATCACATTTTCATTTTGAGAGCCACCTACATTGATGTTGATGTAAAACAAGCACTGTTGCATATCATAAACCATGTTCTGACAGGTTATCTAATATTGAAAGCACAATCAGCAATAATTTGGCTGACTCATTAGATATCATGAGATGTTGCTACCTTTTTTATGCTCTGTATTTACATTAAACTTTCATGTTTGAGGGTGACTGTTTATCAAATATCTTTGATTAATTATAACCACATTGTATACAAATATTATTGTATGTACCTTACTGTAGATATAGTGCTAAATAACCCGTAAAAATTATCATACAGATAAGCAGCATCAAGAACCCTTTGAAATAAATTCAAATAATCTACTCAAAATGATCCATGACATTAATCAGGGAATGAAATTTTTGAAAATTTGCCCAGACAACAATGGCTGCAATTGTGAAAAGTATCTGGTGGTGACAGTGTCCGGCCCTTACCTACGCTCCAATGGAGAGCCTTAAAAAGTGGCCTGCCCACTTCGGGCTTGAACATTTGAAACCAGCTGTCCCTTGCTAAAATCAGCTGGAAATTTGCAATAGGGTAGGATCTATTCCTTACCTTGCTATAATATTTTAATTGACAGCTACAAAAACAACTTTACACTTACCGAGTAAAAAAACAAAACAATAAAAACTATGCAATAAAGAAAACAAGGCACCTACCTGTTTGTTATAATTCCATATGCCAATTCAACAAATGCCATGGATAAATTAATCAAGAGAAACATGAACAAATTTCTTGAATTTTTGTCAGAAAATATCAATCTGCAATAAAAATGTTACATGTACATTTTGTATGTTATTTATTTATCAATTAAATTTTTAAATTTGATTTTTAAAATCTGTTATTTAAAGGTTATACTCAGTGGCCAAAGAAGTGTTTGAGCAGAAACATAATACGTTTTGTGCGTTCTGAAAGTTCCTTTCATTTAAACAGGGTATTAAAGCATGTAGAGCAATTTAAGTACTGACGAAAATCAGTCAATTATGCAACCTTGTGTTTTAGTTAGCAAGAGGGCATGGTATTTTTAAATGTGTAATAAATATTAAATGTGGAGAGTATAAATATTGTTTTCCGGACATTTGCAATGAAAAAGGCGTTGTTTATTGATACTGAGCATTACAGAACAAATATTATTTTTTCCGAGCATTATCTTTAAATTAAGGGTACACGAAAGGTTATAAGGGAAAAATAATCAATTTTCGGCTATTTGATGTTTATTAAACTACTCTCAAGAAAACCCACGCGTCGCATGATAACACACCAGCGAGGTGAAAACATTGTCACTTGCACATAAAAATGCTAACAGACAAATGCGTGGGAATGTCGCCTTTTTTTTCTAAATGATATTTCAATACTTGAAGAAGTTATATTTTGCTAGTTATGAATAAAAGTTATGGTTTTTATTATTATAAAATATAAAGAAATGTGCACAATATAAATAAACGTGTGACCGTTCAAAAGTTCGATGTATTTGATGTTTAACATCTGCATGGTATTTGTGAATATTGTGGTATTTGTGTTTAAGTCAAAACGTTGTGATCCATCTAAGATTCTTCGATTTCTCGATGTTGGCATTAGTATGTTGTTGTTTATTATGTTCATTGTGTTTTTTTCACAGAAATAATCTTAAAAAGTGCATCATACTTGTGTGAATCCGCACTGCAACATGTGCAAGTAAGAAACACACCCACATTATGTATTTGCTTAACATGGAATCCAATAGAAGTTTACATTCTGCAATGAATTAAATGGTTTGATGGAGATTCATTTATCCTGGAATTTGATAGACAGACATACATAATCATATATTTTAATCTGGATAATAGTCCAATTATTTACATTGAGCTTTCGATAGGAACTCCTATCTTGATCACAATGACGTCACGAGTCATCACTGTGTGCGCAGGAAAGTCCCCACCTGTGACCCCCCTCCCCCTTCTGGGTCAGCACGTTGGTCCATATGTCCGGTAGTCTATGTCTCCCACATCCCTATTAAGGGATGGCTTCAGTTTTCTGATCTGAATCGCTTCCTTGACTCCTCTTTCAAAATACTTGGGTTCAACACACAGAATCTTAGTCTCATCAAGTGAGATACCATGACCTTGTCAGATGGACCTTGTTCGTCAATGTGGATATGGCGCAACACTTCTGAGCCCGTGGTACTCGAGCGTCTTTGTTCTAAGAACAGCGTTGTTAGAGATCTCTGTTTCCCCCACAGATGAAGCATCACAGTCACTACACTTGATCTGATACACCGGCCCAGTCACTCTTTCTTTGTCTAAGGGGTCCTTAGGTCTCACCAACAACTGTCTCAATGTGTCTCAAGAGCACTTGAACCTTAAACTAACTCATCATCCTTCGAATGTGTTCTGAAATACCCTTCACATAGGGTATCACAACTGGGGGTTTGTTACAGAGTTCAGGTTGAGTAACATCCTTAGGTGAGCTTGTCTTGTCCCTTGCGTCCTTCTTCTTCGACGTCAACAGGTTTTCCGGATACCCTTGCAACTAAATTCAGGGTAGGTAAGTAAAGATAAATTCAGTCAAATGGGCACTCCCAATTCTATGTACCAGTTGTGAACTCTGAGCTTCCAACTGGTGAATACAGTGATTTACGACTAGCAACTGTAAGGGTGGATTTTCGACAAGGAAAGCTTGTTACTTTACGGGTTTGGAAGGACATGAATGCAGCATTACATTGGCCATATCTCTTTTTTAATCCATGCGATTTTCAACATCTTTTATCTCAAAAATGTTTATCATTTACGATCACATGGAAAGATACAGATACTATTTGTCTATAAATTGGCCCTAGGAAAAGACATGTTAAAGAGTGCATGTAAAGACTAGTATGTGAATGCGATGGGGCCACAGGAGCAATTTAGACAGAGGTTTACTAAACATCAGTCGAACAACTATAGATATGTCTAATTATTGCTAAGTGACAGTCCTGTGGATGGGGCACAGCACAACATAATGGTTACAATTTAAGGATAATTACCGGAACCATCCTCCTATTCTTTCCTTTATTCGAAAACCTGGTTTGTAAGCTTTATCTTTTGTGGTTACAGGTAACATTTTCCTGAGTACAGTGTGTGTAAATATTAAAAAAATATATATAATCTTAAAAATATTTCATATAGCCGGAAGTTGATGTGTAGGCCCGATGTGTAACACAGAGCTCCATGAAACACCGGTTAAATAGTTTCTAATTTTTTTAATTTGTTCAAATTACAATATTATCTTTAAGCCACTCAAAATCATTTTAATTCTATTTTAATGATATGTTAATAGTGTTAACTTATGCTAGATAAATAGATCAATGTGACAATATAAAAATGCGCAAATAAGTATTTATTTTGCGCGATGTGCGGTCACATTGATAAGATCACGTTGACATTATAGCAAAATATATTTTTTAATTAAATTAGACGTTTTACGGGTTAAGTAACAAGAAAAATTTTAAATTGTACAAAACATAATATAACATATTTTTGTTTGTAGTAAAACAATATAATATAGTTATGCTTTATTGTTTGTTAAAATATAATGTTTAAAAACATCACAGGCACTTTCACTTTTTAAAACCTTTATAAATACTTGATGTAACACGGATGTGGTACACTATAATATAAAAATAGACTGTAAATGAGCGCTGACAATTATTAATGCTGACATTTATATTTTCTGATTTCATGTGTAACACATACAGCTCAATGTGTTTTTGCTTGTGTTCAATGTCATCAATGGATCCTATACGCTAATATTCAAAGCTGTTGATAATTAATAGTAGATCTAGTAAAGTAGTAGAGTAAACAACACTTTCTATCAGACAAGTCACAAGACACTGCTACTAGCTCTCCTACTTAGGCTACGACTCCAGTACTATTTAATTACGATGGGCAATTCTATTAAACCTCATATTGAAAGGGCAGAGAAAACAGGCGTTTGTAATTTAGCAAAACTTGGATTAACTGAATTTCCAGAAGATTTGAGAAAGGTACAGAAAAATCTGAGAAACCTAGATTTATCAGAAAATAAATTACAACTTCTTCCTGGTTATCTTGGGCTGTTTTCCATGCTAAAAACCTTGCATCTGCAATCTAATCAGCTAGGCCCTACCATTTGTGAAGATATTGGAAAACTTAAAAAGTTAGAGACCCTGTATCTTCATCATAATAGAATAGTGCAATTGCCAAAGTCGCTTAGTCAACTTTCACATCTTCGTGACATTAATCTGAGTTACAACCGCCTTCAAGCATTTCCTCTTCAATTGTGTGGATTGAAAAGCTTAGACTCTGTGGATTTGTCTCACAATGGAATCACAGTTGTTCCAGACCAAGTTCAAGGAATGCAAACTATTGAAATAAACCTCAATCAAAATCAAATTTCTTCATTATCTGATAAAGTTGGCTTGTGCCCACGACTGAAAGTATTACGTTTGCAAGAAAATTGTCTACCTGTGACTACATTTACGCCACAAATATTACGTGATTCGGGAATTTCTCTTTTAGCAATTGAAGGAAATCTGTTTGAAATGAAAAAGTTATATGATATGGAAGGTTATGAGGAATATATGGAAAGGTTTACGGCAACAAAAAAGAAAATGTAAATGAAACTTCATAACTTTATTTTTCAAACATGTAGATGCCTGCATCAGCACTTCAACATGCGTTAGCAGTTTGTCACTAATTATTCTGTGGTTGTATCTTATTTGAAATTCATTAGTACGTTTTATCCTAGAACTACCTGCCAAAACACCTGTTGGCAATACATAAGAAACTTTGATAGAACCACAGATCTAATTATATAAGTGACAAACTGCTAATGCATGTTGAAGTGCTGGCACGGGCATCTACCTCCTTTGTTGGTTATACGTGCGTATGTCTTATGATATAATATTTCAGCTGTGCTTTAATAATGTAAACTTATGAATTATTTTTTCTTATACATTAC
Source organism: Streblospio benedicti (assembly GCA_019095985.1). Lineage (NCBI taxonomy): Eukaryota > Metazoa > Annelida > Polychaeta > Spionida > Spionidae > Streblospio > Streblospio benedicti. The sequence goes on along the minus strand of CM032664.1, from coordinate 10,708,879 downwards.
AAAAATGTTGTAATTCTTCTTTAATTCATCTACATGTACACGAATTATGATCATTTTATCTTTGTTGTATATATTTTATCAATATTGTTCATTGATAAATAATTCTAAATTAAATGTACATGTTGGTGTTAGGTATTGCATTTGTGAAGCCTGGTTTTCATGTACAAAGTGCATTTTAACAGAAAATAACTCCTAATCTTTGTGCTATCACTTTAACTGTAATCTTCATAAAAAACATGTCTAAAAACTTGTCTATTCTATTTCCATGTTCATGTATTTTTAAGGCAAGATATTTGATTGAATAAATTATTTAAGAGATAATGTTTTAATAAATGTTGCACAAAATGGTTTATCATATTTTATTGATATCATGGGAAAATCTCAGACAGGAGATTAAAACTGTGTACAGCATGATTCACAATTAGTAGATAAAAAGTGTTCAAAGAACACAGCGTCGCTAGAATGACTGACTTATGGGCAATTAAGATATGTTCTGAAACGATGTATACTTTACAATTAATAAATTTATTAATTGGAGGAAAAAACATCAGAATGAATTTACAGCAGTGATCAATATCCAGCGAAACATTACTCTGTGTGCTGCAATAGTACTATTTAAATAACGGATAATAATAACAGTTTCAAACCCAATAATCAATATTACTTAACACAGTGCAGTCACTGCAGTAATATACATGTAAAATAAAAGCAAATAAATCTTTCACAAATTGCAAAGCCCAAAGTTACAAACGGAACACAAGGCTTTCGCTTCAGCTGTTGATGCGACGCAATAAACCTGCATAGATGCAGTTGGAGCCTTCCCAACATGCATCAAACCATATATAGGTGTTTGTCTAAAAATGTGTCAGAAGGCGGCAATGGCATCTACAAAAAATTTTCTCATAAGCAAACATTTGACCTAACAACTTAGTTTCAGTTTAATAAACATAAAGCTATTAATAACATATTTCAAACGTGAAAGTCTCATTAACAAACCAATATTTTTAAGCATTTGTGCAAGATATTTTCATACCAGTCACCACTATACAAAGTGCAAATTAAATGAGAGAAATTTATTAATTTACATCTGCAAACTCATGGGTTGGGGGGTCAAGTTCATAACACCATCTAAAAAACTTCTGACCACCCTCTGACACGCCTTAAATAATGACTCGGGGCCTTTTGTATTTTTGTGGACTTATACATTCACGCCCAGTGAATTTAGATCATTTTTATTATATTCATGAATTAGAGCTAAATTATGATATTTTAAGTACAGACACATACACCCCCCAGAATGTAGTGCTACTTCGCGTTCTCAATCCTCACAGCAGTATTGATAAGTACCCGTGATATGGCACTACATAATTTTGATAATTGATGAGTATACAATGTATGAGGGTTGAAACTATATTTTGGGTATGCATAAAGGGGAATATGGATGCATGATACTATGGAATACGTAAAAATAAACATACAATAATGAAAGTTTGTATGCAAATATCTTCACAAACACCTTTGCAATTGAACTTAAGAGTTTTACAGTATTAAAAGATCAACAATTGAACATTTTTGAGCATCAAAACACCATTCAATATTTGTAAAACTACATTATTGGAAAAATTAATTACAGCAAATGTAAGCACCAACATTGACGTGATGAAAATGCACAAAGGTCTATTTTAGTCTTTTTTCATACAATATAACTTCCATTCATATACATCTGTAATTCACACACATCACATTTGATAATATTGATAATTTAATTTTCAAAAAACAACTAATGAGGAATACCTTTTTTACATCGATCTAAATCAAAGTTTTTAGGGCGATGAATAAAAGAACAAGCATCTAATACTCATCAGCAATGAATAAACTGAAGAAAATGCTTGTCCTACACAAAACATTTGCGTTTCATTCAATAAACGTTATGTAAATTCAATAACCACTGAAACCTGAAGTGATGAGTTACTCGACCTTAGAATAAGTTATTTTACTCAAACTTCTTAATATAGTTTTGACAGCACATATACATGTTTCAGATCGTATAGTAGGATTGGCAGTTAAAATCTATATTATCAGTTGCCCCAGTTTTCAAATTTCCAGTCATCAAGATACATTATTGAAATACAGAAAATATATTTAAAAACCAAGATGTAGGTTAAGGATACTGGTCAAATTTATATTAATAAGTACACCCCCGAAATATATTGCTTATAAAAATATCTTAAAATTCTCTAATACTTGGTACTCGATTAAAAATTCTGTATATTTAGCTTACAGCACTAGGTCTCATTCTATATTTTATACTTTTGTTTCGGCTGTATATTTGTATTCGAAAGTAGAAATAAAAAATTTAAAAACATAAAGTCAAAATTTATGTTTATAAAAATTTCATTTTGACTTTCAAAAACAAATGTACAGGCAAAACATAAAACTATAGATTATAGAAAGGTATACTCTAAATCTAAGAACAACATTGCTAGACTACCGGGTACTTGTACTTTGTAATTAATTTTGTTTTGACTTTGAAATCACATACAATCATTTACACATTGACACAAATGCAATATTTTAGAGCCATTTTCAATAGCAAATACTCATGGGTCTTCAAAAGATTGAGTAGAAATCACAGTTAACATAGTATATGATAATTATTATAACTATAAAACTAATCACTAACAAATTTTAGTCTAATGTGACACATCTAAGAGCATCATCATCAGAGATCTGGAGATCTACAATGGCACCATCGTTAAACTTGAAGGAAATGCCACCATCCACGACCACCCAGGCGTCCCACATGCGGGATTTCACAGACATACTGAAGGAAAACATGAGAAAAAATCTAGTAATTTACTTAGACATTACGGTTGTAAACCTTAACATAAAACTACGCAAATTTTTGATAAATTGAACATATCAAATACACACAAGTTATATGTATGTTGTAATAGCTGTTACAAAAATTATGATGATTAATGAAAATATTTGCACAGAACACATTACTTACTGTTTGCAGAAGCCCCGTGGATTGTTCACCTGAAATATTCCTGGAAGACAAATAATGAGAAAATGTTAATTTGTATTTTGGCAAATACACGGGGTGAATATATATATATGTCAAACTGCAATGGGACAAGTTATCAGTGTCAGTGTATTAAGAATCTGTTATACGCAAAGGCATTTCATGTACACATAGTAGAGAAGTACATGTACATATTGTGTATATTGTTAGAGTGGTTGCCATCAAAGAATTATTTCTCAAAATTTGATATTAATCTTTATGATTCTCAAAAACATGGCTAATGAAAAGAGAATGTACAGCACAAGCAGTACACAGAATGCCCAAATAAAAGAAAGACACTTTATGGAGTGATTGTTCATTACCTTAGTTGCTACAGAGGCTATCTAAATGTGTGATACATAAGTTATCTCCTATTAATGTGCTGTAAACAAAGATTAAGCACATCATCTTGCCATTTATATTCAAACAACTCAAACCAGTTACCTGGTATAAAAATATAAAACATCTGTCTGCAACATATTTTAGGTAGGACTAGGACTTGTGGTGTATACCAATTGTATAGATTAACATATAGGCGTTACACTTGGAATAGTGGAATGCAATGTACAAAGCCAATGGTTCCATTGATACTGTACCTGTGAGTGATTGCGGGATTTACAACAGCAAGTTGCAATGCTGGCAATGTTAAGGGACAGCATTATTCACTAACAGTACTTGACACAGCTTGCTTTCATTATGTGAAGTCACCATACATAAGGAAACTGTAGAGGTCGCAGTTTATAAACAGAGGTTCAAATTTTGGGATGCAGCCCTTTCCCATGGTATCATTAAGCATGAAGCTATGACAAGATAACATGTTCCGAGTTACTGTTAAGATAATCATGCACATTGAAAACCAATACTATCATATGGTTATCATTTTAGCATTCATCTACCTTTTGATGTTGATTTATCACTATATGAGGATGCTGAAATAACCAAGGCATTTCATGGCAGCGCAAACAATATACTTGGTACTCCATATGAAATGTTAAAATAGATTTTCTACTTTGCTATTTAACTCTGATGACAAATGAAGCCTGTTCTCATGATGAATAAAATTAAATTGCAATTTAGTAATCAAGCTAGGTTAATTAAACCCCACAATAAAAAAACAACTGCGCATCATGAAAGTAAATTTGACAAAAAGAGATAATATATATAAAGTGAAGTAATGTTTCACTACAAAAAAGCTGAAGTATTTGCAACATACACAAATTTAACACCATCGCAAAAATATGAAGAAAAAAGTGTAGAAAAACTATTAAGTTTCTAATGTGTTGCTATTAAATATCTTGGAAAAATAATATTAATGAATCATTGTATAATTCTACATAGTGTTTCATAGGGTATGTTAATCATTCCAACAATGGAGTACATGTATCTTATATTATGAACCAACAAAATAAAATATCTGTGGGGCTGGAAGATAATGAGATAATGTAGTGAAATAAATCATTATCATGTGCTAAGTTGAACTTGTAATAATTCTGTTCATAAATCATAACAAAAAGCAACCTAAAGAAAACATTACCTTTGAGTGGATAAACACTATTACCTTTGGCCACTGGGTCCCTGACAACATAAGCCATCTTAGTGTCACCAGCATCAAAGGTTAATGAGTTGTTGAACTCCTTTGTAATCTTCCTGATGAGAAGTTCATCTTCAATATTTATACCGTTCTGGCCAAGGTCTTTAGCTAAAAATACATGCAATTTTTCTAGTAACTTAACCCATCTAATTCTATAGACATATCAAAATAGGATGATTTAAATTAATAGGTGTTACATTTTATTTTAGTATGGTGTAAATATTACTACTTATCCTATTTTCTTCTTTCGATCTGAAAACATTGTAAAATTCCTACTGTTTCTGATCGAGGAGTAAAGGATACAGGACATTCTACTCACCTATTGAAAGTATTCTCCGTACACTTTGCTTGGGCAGGTGATTTATGTTAAAAAACCAAGATGTTGAGCCAGTTCCTGTGCATATTGTAATGCCAGAACTTTTTTGTTTAACTCTTTCTGAACCATCTACAGAGATCTCATAAAAAGACACCCTGTAATAATATTCAAAACACATAAATTTGCACGTATTAGTTCATTGATAACATATTCAATGAATAATAATCAGTTGGGTGCATATAATTGCTAAGACAGAGACTCATGGACTGTTGCTCTAAATATTGGATCACACCATGACAAACTACTCAAAAGTGGAGAATTTCCATAATGCTGTATGCCTGATGGTGGTAGTGAGGAACTCCATTTTCTGTAGGCAGGTGTTTATGCTGGGTTTACAAACACTGTCTAAATAGCCGAATTAAGGGTGTTTTCAAACCTGATCATAACTAACATATGACCATGGTGTTAGGCACTGTCAGGTGACTCAGGCCAATCGAGGAGCTTCCAGGAAGTGAAGACAAGTTAGAGGTGGTGACAGAGCTTTGTTACTTAGGTAATATGTTGTCCAGTTGTGGAGGCTGTGAACGGGCTGTGACTGATGGGCCACTGATACATGCAAAACTGTTTAGGGTAAATTTCGTGAGCTCCTGCCAGTCCTCACCAACAGGCATAAACCTATATCTCACAGAGGTAGACTGTACTTCTGCATACATACTTATATTACATAGTGCAATGCTTTATGCATTGACTATGTGAGACATGAATAGCATCATCCACCACTGTAGATGGCTTGAGAAGAAATACAGCTATGATTCGCTGGATGTGTGGTGTGAAGCCTAACGATAATAGCAGTTCAGCCAGTCTTCTGAAGAAATTGTGTATCACTGATGTTGGTAGTGTGCTTTGTAAAGGGCGACTGAATGGCTATGCTAGGTTATAGGTTAAGCGCACCCTTCACAGCAATTCTCTTCTTTTCTTCAGACATTGCTATTTTTCCTGATGCACTTGACTTTTTTTCAGAATTACATAAGTTTAACAAAAATTTGAAAGTCACTGACTTCAATTTTCTCTGAATTTTTCGATATAACAGCACACATTGTGATCATGCATTGAAAAATATAAATATCCATACAATTTATTGACTTAGTATATAGTGTTGAGTTTAAGCTATGTACAAAATGAGTAATTACACATATTCACACAATATCACTCACCTGGCAGACAAACTTTCACCAATAAATACTTCATTTAATGCAAGAATAGGGAGTACACTAGGAGGTTTTTCATCAAGCATACTTGAATGCTGAGACATCAGTTCATGTTCTTTAACGTGCTCAAGAAATCTGGAATAGAAAGTATGTGCAAAGTAAGTCAACTGTCAAGTACCGGTATTTACAGTTTCATCACATAAATGTATATTGATCTGAACCAAATGTAACTACATCAGTTGGTAAAATTTGAAAAAAAAAAATATAAAAAGAAAGTTCATTCAAAAACATTAAATATCTTATCAAAGACAGTTGATGCAGTTGCCTTTGATGTAAACTACATGTATGGAAGTTGCAAAACTGGCTGAAATTATAATTGAATCAGGGGTACTTGCCTATGCTCAGGATATTGTAGTTCTTGTTTATGTAAGTCCACTGGGGTATTATCAACATGCTTTCCTGACATTGTTAGACGAAGCCGTTGACGCCACATCCATCTTGGATATGAAAAATTAAATCATTGACATTATCTGACATATGATGTGCTGATTTTTATAATCACTTTCAGTTCGTATAGTTAGATGTACCTTACTTCAAATGTGGAGCTTCATACCTGAAATCTCTCTTCAAGATTTTATCCAGTGCCTTTGTAAAATTCAATGACCAGTCCCTTGGTAGACAAAGGTAGCCTTCTGACCTAATAGAATGTAAAAAAAAAAAACAAAAAAACAAGTGAAAATTAAACTTGAAACAATATTAATTGGAGTGATTAATTATATGAAACATTTGTCCAAGATGAAATTAAACTTACCTTTCAGGGTCAGCATTTATTCCAATGACAGGTATTCCATGGCCTTTAATTTTACTAGCAGCCATAAGAAATGTTCCATCTCCACCAACAGTAATAATTGCATCCGCCCAGTCTATACTTTTAGTATGATAGTCAAATCGTTGCACGACTTCAACTTTTACATCTCTTTTACTGAAATAATGGAATATACGACTTAACAGATATTGATAAAATCTATAAGAATAAGAAAGTATTCTGGATATTAATTGGACTCTTTACATACAGATATGCAAAAAGTTGGAAATAAATTTAAAAACAAAATCCATCAATATGCTTCAAAAAATATATATTTCTGTCATAAACCAAAGTCTTCAAAATCTGCAATGCAACGACAGGGCAATGTTCAGACAGATCTGCAAAGAGAGGCCAGAAGATGGCCACCACCAGGTCAAATGAACTTTTGACGCTTCTTGGCATTGTGGACAGTGGACACAGAATTTAAGACTCCTGTGGTGTGGACACGTGACACGGTCAAGCAGAGCAATCAAGACAGCATGGGACATGCACATAACAGGAAGTCGTGGAGCAGGGAGACCCAAGACGACATGAAAGCAGGTGACAGAGAGTGATGAGACTGGAAACGCTCAACTGACCCTCATGACAAAGACACCTGGAGATCTGGTGTGAGAGCAGCCATGCATGCAGCAAGCCAGCTGGCTGGAAAGGAGTCCACTGATGTGGACATTGCCCTGGCACCTGCATGTTAATCAAAATACCGAAGAAGAATATTCTTATACGTAATGAAAAAAAAACAGAGTGAATATCTGACCATGATTTCAATTTTCAATTATATACCACATTACCCACGATAATAGTATTTTATGGTAAGGATAGTACTCACATCAAATGCTCATGAACTTGATTCAATACTTGGTAGTATTCTTTGTGCCTCTGGACTAATCCATCGTAATCTGAGCCCTTTTTAGTCAGCTGGGGAGAAAAAAAAACAAAGCGACAATTATTCTCTAATTTCTTCATTACAAAAAAAAATCTAATAAGTAAGATTCTGCTGTCATCATCTCGACATGCATCAGCAGTTCGTCACTTATGTTATTCTGTGGTTATATCCTCGTACAAGTTTCTCAGAAAACATATAAAGGAGAAAAAATTCTTTAAGGATACAGATGTGCTGTTTGTTTATCATTGTGGCCTCTGGCCCATTAGACAATAAAAGTTTGAAGTTTGAAGATTAATTATAGTCTTCAAAACATCATAAATCTTCTAATTTACAAAAAGCACGAGTTAGAAACGTAAAGGTTTCATACCGCACCAACCATACTCAATTATGTTAAAGCTGTTTGTCATTGATAAAATTTATCTCATCTGCCTGGCCATCTACGTTATATTTTGCTGGGCCACATGCATATTTTTTCTCTATTGACCAATTTCAAGGGACGTCACACGCTATCGGCGCGAGCAACATGGACCCAGAAAACATACCAGTGTCACAAAATATTGTGTATCTTACTCATTTTGAAGATGGTATTATTGTGCTCTATGTTCATAATTATGTATCGTGACACAGACAGAAATGTTAGCATACTTCTCTACTTTTCATATATAATACTCACATTTTATTTAGAATTGTATTTCATCAGCTTTGACCAGATTCATAACTTGTGTTTTTGCCTCAAACCCAAACCAAGGCACTAGTTTACTTACGCAAATTTGACGTACCATAGACTTTTCATGACGTTGCTCTTGTCACACGCTCGTGTGTTGCGAGTGAGACCATGTTAGTCTAGATCTATAGACCAACCAAACATCTCTAAATATTTCTTAATCCCTACTATGACAGCTTTTTATGTTATTGTTTTCTGGTAATGTATGTACTTTTGCATGGTGTAGTAGTATCATCACGTTTCATATTTCTTTTGAGTAAAAATTATTTTGGAAAATTAGAATAAAAAACAACCACCTGCTGTGCAGTATTATTGTTTACGATGGAACGTCGAATGTGAGTACTACAGCAACAAACGGATGGGAAGTATATTGGCAGGTCAGATAAGTCTGCTATTTAAACTAAATTATTCCATTTATGACACGTATTTGCGAAGAAATGCTCACATGCACAGAGACGTCAGTGCTTTATTAGTGATACACCTTGGTTTGGAATAACATGGATGAGTATTTCTTACAGAGAATACACCTCAAAAGTCAGACTTTCTAGGTCGGTTTCCATACAATTATAAGGCGAATGTCGCCATGTGCTCAATATTTTGGGTCCATGTTGAGTGTGCATCCTCCGACAGGTGCCTGTGTTTACAAACACTGAAAGAGGTCTATAATACGCGATCTTTGAAAATGCATTTGCATCTTAGAACGAAAGTGTCATTGTGCTGGTGCCATTTTGCAAACACAAAACACGGTTTGGTTCCGAGAAATTAATACAAATACACAACATTAATGCCTTTTTTGTTAATTAGCAGTAATTATATGTACACATGGAAAAAAGTTTTTGCCGTCATGTGCATCCACTAGTATTAGCTGATTATGTTGAAAGTTTTCTATAGGTTTAAATGATTAGGTTTAGTACATGCAAAGTGAAGTGACGACACTGGATGCTTAGATTCTAATTATTTTAAAATTAACTTACAAAATCTTTAAGTTCCTCTTCACTGAAATGTGGATGCCATTGTTTTTCATATTGATATCTAGTTATTTTCCGCATCAATACTACTTTCTTTAGTTCAAATCCTTTAACGCTAGTATCATGTCTGCCTGATTTTGAGGTTGAGAAACTTCTTTGTGGAGCAGTGCAACCCAGTATGAACGGTCTGGAATACTTAACATTTAATTGGCAAATGCACTGACTAATAAATGTGACTGGGCGTTTGCATGCCATCATTTCGTTTGAAACAGTATATCACTACTTTTAAAAGTAAGTTAGTAAGTTCTTATTGTCACATATCAATTATAAAGCCAATTTTATATTTTGAAATCCTGTACGTGCATTTTTATAGACCAAAGTACAAGGTCAAGGTCTATGCAAACTTTAGCGCGACGTAATTGACACAACGAAACAATTTGTTTGAACGGACTTTTAAAGTGGTGACGTTATGTTAGTTTGTTATGAGTACTAAGGGGAAAATATTCTATTTTCAGCCTTTTAATATTTATTATACTGTAAACTATGAAGAACAACATATTTTTAAATGAACCTTTTATCTTCAATAGTTTACCCATTACAATCCATTTTGTGAAGACCAACCCGGAGTGAAAAACAATGACTCATTCTTTGCAAGCTCATATTAAAAGTTATATGGGTTAAAAATTCAATTTTTACATTTTCAATGTTTTGTATGCTATAAATGATAAAGAACAACATCTTTTCAAAATGAACCTTTTATCATCAATAGTTTTTCTTATGATACATTTTATAGACAGCAACTACTATCAATGTATATTGATTGGCCATGTTTAAAGCCCATTTTCTCAAAACTAAGTTTGCATAGTGGATGAATTTTTCTTTTTATATTTCTCTTTAACCGTGAAATCAAATTTTCACAAACGCGTATATAGATCTATTTGAAGATACATGCAGTCTTTAGAAAACCTTACTAGGGATTTTGATTCTTTTATTTCGTTGATGAATTATGAATGTACAATGTATTTGTATTGATTTGCAAGAAAATTCGGAAAATAAGTGGTTTTAAAACTTTAAATGCATGTAAAATGATAAAGAGGGGGAAAAATTGAGGCAAGGTTCTCTAAATATATATTTACAAATTTTGTAACTGAATAGTGATTTCGGTCATTTTGATGTTTTACTATCAGTTATATGCTTCGCTGGCAAAGTTGTAATTTTTTCACTAATTGCCTTATAAAAAAATGTTCATCAATCTATACAATTCAAAACATGTTGTGTCATTAGATTAGATAATTATCTACAAAATAAGTTATAATTTGTAAGAATTGAAAAAATGAGTGATAAAATCAAAGTTTAGTAAAATCCTAATATAAGAAAAGAGTTTATAGTCCCCTTAACTATTCTAAATGATAAAAACTTAATGGTGACGATATGATTTGAAATAATCTAATTCCAGGTTCAGATTCAGACATTTTATTCATAATAACATTGTACAAAAAATAAGCAATTAATTGATTTAAGATTTGCAATAAATAACTTCCACCCTGAATATCAAGGGGTAAAAACAAAATGGTGAGCAAATATGATTTGATAATAATCTGATATTATAGGTTATAGATTCAGACATTTTATTCATAATATACATTGTACAAAAAAATACTATCAATAATTGATTTAAGATTTGCAATAAATAACTTCCACCCTGAATATCAAGCACTCAATATATATGCTCAAAACCTGCTTTTGAGCAAATATATTGTGCCACCAGGCGATATCAGATATATTTATTTTTCTTTGGCTATATACCAGAAACAAAAGATTCTGTGTGCAATTTTTGTATTGAAAGCTTTGTAATTTCGTACAATTTATCATAGTCATTTACGTACAATGCTAATGTTTCTAAAATTGAAACTCCAGTCAAAGGAAACATTTACATAAAGATATTCCCACCTGTTCTTACATTTTGGTTCAACATTATTGAAAGAAGTGAGTAAACTATATAAATCTTTACTTTTCATCTTTAAAACAAAAACAGCTGTTTCAACAAACTGCACAGTTGGATGCTACATAATGACTTTTGAATTGCGTGTTAAGCGAGGGGCACATTCCATCTTGCGGGCGTGTACGATGTTTTCCGCACGGAGTGACAAAAGGACAGTTAGTCGGAGTTGTGGACACATCGGCACGGGCTCGGTGCGTTAGGAGTGCATCGGCACTGGGAATGGTTTTGTTGAAGTGGTGTGAGATCAACTTGCATAGAACGTGCGTTGTACTCATGTAGGCCTTTAACTTGCGCTCTACGCACGGTCTGATTACTATATAAAGCGTGGCATTCCGTCCCGTGTTTTAGTATTAGGCCACAACGTGCGACTAAATCCTCTTTGATTATACCACGATTACCGCAAGATCTCCGTACAGCCTCCTTACAGTCAGACCATGAAGTAGGGTGATCGTAGAGGAAGTTTGGCATGTCAAACTCCTTCTGCAGCCACCGTGCTTCCTAAAAAAAAAACTACGTTTGCAGCACACTCACGGATCGTTACGATCTCCTTGCGTTTTTGGTCGTAGACTGGCTGTAGACCCACCTTGCGGTGGAATGTGGTCTAGGCATTATGCTTCTCCATTCTCGTGGTATTGCATATTTCAGGGAGTTGTACTGCATTGTGTTAACATGAAACTAAACTTCCTATAGCAATTTCATTTTCAGAAAGAAAATTACCAGAGGAATCTAATTACGATATCTCCCACTTGTTTGACACCGGCGCTGTACCGTTGTTGTATTCATGATATATGAGGGGGTTTATAGCCTTGATTAAAATCCATTCACCAACTTTTGTTCCTATATCACCATTCACCAATACCTTTCATTGTCCTTCACCAATCCCCAGATATTGCAATTAAATATGTTGCATCACATTTCATCACATCTCACTCTTAAATGCATGCAATTAACAATTCATCCTCGAGATTAAGGGCAAATCACCAATCAAAGCCTTTGTAATGAGCAAATCACCAGTCGCCAATAATAGGCTCCATCACAATTCACGCACAGGCAATTCACAATTCACGCTCAAGATTTAGGGCAAATCATCAATCACATTTTGGCCCTCCCCCCCTATATTATTTTATTGTTTATTTTAACCCAAGCATTAAGCCATAAGCATTCATTTAGAATGTCGCTTAATTGCAGCTATATCCATGGTACATAGATATTTAACTCTCCACTGCATAAAACACCATGCTTGTATAATTCGATAATAAAATGCAGGGAAATTCGGAACATCTACAGGATTAAGTGTGGCATTAAAATATTTACAGGGGTCATAATCATCTAAAAGCCACTGAATATAAGATTTCCACCCACCTGTTCCAGAATCGCACAACTTAATTAATTTGTTTAATTTTGTTTGTTTGGTTGGTTGATTGCTTGGTTGGTTGGTTGATTGTTTAATTTGCTGGCTGGGTGGCTTGCTTGCTGGGTGGTTGCAATTGGTTGGTTGGTTGCAATTGGTTGGTTAGTTGGAACATTGAACATTGAATATTGCAAACGAAATACAGCCTTTCAAAAAACAATCTCCCTTTCCCTAAATTAGTGCAGATGGGTTATTTCCAGCATTAACTGTAATGCATGTAATCATATTAATGGTAGGAGTGTATCTCCTTCATAAATGATACACTTCATTGCAATGTAAAAATATCGACACGTTAATTGGCTGGGTGGGTGGCTGGGTGGGTGGCTTGCTGGTTGGTTGCAATTGGTTGGTTGGTTGGAACATTGAACATTGAAGATTGCAAACGAAATACAGCCTTTAAAAACAATCAATCTCCCCTTCCCCTAAATAAGTGCAGATGGGTTATTTCTAGCATTAACTGTAATACATTTAATCATATTAATGGGAAGGGGAAGGGGGGGGGGTATCTCGTTCATTAATGATACACTTCATTGCAACGTAAAAATATCGACTTATTTATGAGTGGTGCAATTAAAATCGCGAAAGCCAACGACAGTCTGTGCCAATTAAACAATCCGTGTCTTAATTGGATCCCTTTCCACGACTATCTTAGCAGCCCAGCTGCACACGGAAACGCCTTGTGTTTCCATGTCAATGAGCCGAGCACACGGCGAGTGTTTGTAGATCGGTAATTATCGTCCAAACAGCCCTATATCAACAATGCCTCGTTTTACGTACGGAGATATCAAGAAATCGTGACCCCCCCGTGTCCCCCCAGTGCTATGCGAACTTGGCTGTTTCTCCCATTAAATGTAACCAACGTAACGTGTAACCGGTTACAATAGACGTTAACCCTTATATTACGACCGAACCCCCAAAAAGGGCATAGCTGCCAAGCCTGCCATATAATGTAAAGACCGCATACTAGTAATTGATTGGCCGACACACATTCGACGGCTGACAGCGGTCATTAACCCTTCCCACCTTTTTCTTGTCACCACGGTGCATCTCAAGCATTTTAAAATTACACCAAAATGGCCTCTGTCACCGTCCTCGCCTCACGCCTGGTCAAAGTTGGACATTGAGTTTGTGCCAAGCCATCGAATAGTCGGGCACCTGGGAGGGGCGGGTTAATATATTGCAATATCGGTTTGTATATATTTCTATATATTTAGACAAAAGCCTATCAATTGCAAACCTTCACTTATTTGCTTTTACAATACAATAACTAATAGAATGACCACACTGACAGTCATGCAAATAGTGGAGACCACACAAACGTAATGAGGGGCCCTATCAACTATAATTGGAGTGGCATTTGTACAAACACGCACAAGGACAAGATGTTCAATCAACTAGGGCCTGAAACTCTCACAGCTGGTAATATTGATCAACTATTTTATTTTTTTGCGCTCTAGACAAATATCAAGTTGTAAAAGGAGCTCTAGTTGTTTCCCCATAACTATGAACACATTGCAGCTCTATTGAGCGATTACACTCATGCTAAATGATGCCCTTGTTGTGAAGTGTTTGTGTAAGGGCTCAGTATATAAAAGTTCCTTCACGGCGTCTGGTGGCCACTGCAAAAACCGTGCTAATGACGCAGCCACGGCAATTAATTCACAACTGTAAAGATTTTTGTTGGTAGCAGCTAATATGATTACAAGATAAAGGTTACCTAAATTTTGAGAAAGTGTTTAAAAGCGTTATTGAACTTACAAGATGTCAGTAACAGTTGAAGACAGCGTCGAGATATTACCAGACGATACCGACAAACGTGACAAACCGTCCGCCCAGAGTGCCGTTGGTGATGACGCCGATGACGCTTTGGAAGGAACATCCACCGACGTCACCAGCGACAAGCCAGTCTATGTTGACGCAACTGAAACCGGCGAACCGGGAGAGGACGACGAAGATGGCGAAGAGAAAGTGGGGCTCATGGATAAGGTTGCGGAATACATGCGAGATACGTCGGCCCACGGACTGGGCCGGATCGTCACGTCCGTCCGAGTCTTCGTGCGCATCGCTTGGGTGATTGCCGTGCTCGGCAGTTTCGGTGTGTTTTTCTACCAGACGGCCCGGTTGACGGAGTTCTACCTCTCGTTGCCGGTGTATGTCGCCAGGGAGGTATGTGGTGGACATTCTATTTGCTAATTTGAATATACATGTAGAAAATTCATTATTGTGATCATAACCGAATGAACACCGATTCACTTATATATTACTACCCGAGCATTAGTTAATTTCGTCTTTTCTGCAATCGCAAAACATGCATTATAATGTTAAACCACAAACTCTTGTAAAACCTGTCGACAGTGACCAGGTGATTATATCCCTTTATTCCTGTGAGCAAACACGCTACTGACCTGAGATCACTCTCGTAAATTAATAGGCCATCCACTTATATACGAGAGAGGTCTAGGATCAGTAATGGCAAAATACTTGCTTATTTTTACAAAAGAAAATTACCAGAGTAAGTGGAATTATCCGTCCCCTTTCCCATAACCAGTACTAAATTCCTGACATATATATTCCATATACATATTGAACGTGGTCTTAAGAGAGGACCGACTGCTTACCCACGCAGGTGGTGATCGGCTCGCCCACGGCGTTCCCGGCCATCACAGTCTGCAACCTCAACAGCGTCAAGAGCTCCGAGGTCGGCAAAGGCGGTGCCGACTTCGTGCGCACCATCCAGACGGCTGCCGACGTGGCCGAGAAAAGCACCACGGGGACCAGCGGGAGGAAGAGAAGAAAAAGGAGGGGGAGTGGCTCAGGCGATAAGGAGGTGCCCGGAAAAGATATCAAGAGCACGGTATCCGCGGATATGCACAGTTGGCTTGTCCAGCTATTTAATGACAGCGTTTTGAAGCCCCGCGAGGAAATGCAGACGACTGCGAGGGTGAGACGACCACGACGTTTGGCGTTTATGGAGGAAGATGATAGATGGGTGCAGTCTGTGTTAGAATCCACTCGTCAGAACAAGGAGCCGAGCGCTTTAGCATCGACTCATTTGAAGACGGATTCGTCTGAAAGCGTGTATATCGATGACATACTGCCGCCTGTAAACGAAGATGCACTTTGTATGAATGAAATCCACATTCGACACCGACGCCAAGTCGACGACACTACTCCATGGGATGATGATCCTCCACCTGATGAAGTAACCACTGGGGACTATGTATATGCTACTGATCCTCCGCCAGATCCAGACCCCACCAATCCACCATTAGCTGAAGAATCTACTGCAAAAGATAGAGATGACGGAACGTTCCCTCCCTATGATTATCCTGACTACGAGAGCGGTGAGATGGCCGTTACTATCCCCTTTCTATCGGATTTTAATTATACCGAAATCAGTTCTACCACACCTTTACCGTCTACCACCACAACTTTACTGTCTACCACCACAACCACCACGCCATCTACAACTACCAGTACAACCACACCACCGACTACGACTCTGCCTGCTTCTACAACTACTTTGAAAACCACCACAATTCCAACGACAACTACACTGGCAACTACTTTGCCCACGTTCCCTCCTCGAGTAATAAACAATTCTACAGCCAATGGCACTCAAGCGGCTGAAGAGGTAGGTGTGTCTTAAGTATTGTTATATGATGACAAATCCTAAATGTATTGCCAATAAAGTGGCACTCTGAACATGAAGTAAACCTAATATTGTTATAGTAAGAAACTTTAAACTTAAAATTGGTTTCAGCAAAACTTTCTAAGTATCTCAAATTTGTTCCTATTATCTGCGTACAAGAATTTTTTATCTTAGTTTAGTTTTTTTTAAATTTAGTTTAGCGTATTAACAGTTTCTTATTTTACAAACGTTAGGATTACAACAATAAGATCTTCAAACAACAGCAAAGACAACAGTGACATGACAAACATCACAAAAATAGACACAACTGAAACAATTTCTAACAACATATAAATTAGAGTTGATGAATCTAGTATTTTTTTAAAGTAGACCTACTATACTTGCTTACACTTGAAAAACTTTTTTGACATTCTATTATCATTTCTTACTATCTAAAAGTCAAACAAAAATCATGACCGTCTAGATCATCATGCAAATCTTAATGTGAACATCGTTGGTCTATGGGAATCTATTTTAGGGATCGTTCACAAATGACTTAATCGCGGAGGGGGGTGGGTGAGGGCAGGCGAAGGAAGATGACGAATGATGACGGGGGGCAGAAAAAATGACGTCATTACGGGGTGGGTTGCAAATGTAAAAAAGTGCTCTTGTTAATAAGTTTCCAATGGAATTGTATTCAATGTAAAATATCAATATTAACAACATACATACTCCGGTTTTCTTACTGTACAAGGCCCTATAAGATCGTGTTATACGTCGCTGGACATTTTGGCAGTTGAGCTAGTGATTGGCTGGATGTTTCGATGACCTTCCACGAATATTAGGATCGTTGAATCACTGCTATATACTGCGTATATGGTCGTGAGATATAACGATGTAATGTGACATGAATACGTAAATGAACACCAATAAATTAGTATTCTTAAAACGTCTTCAAACTTAAACTAGACCTAGAAATTCTGCGCATGTCCTGCGAAAATGACTACCCGTAGTTACATTACAGTCTACTGATGACAACAGCAAAAAAGTTTCATTATTCAATGGTTTATCGCGTATATACATCACTAATAAACATCTTCTTTCAACGTGGACTGAATAACCCACTTTCCCCAGCTACCGGACGACCCATCGGACTCACCTTTCGTGCCGGAAGTGGATCTGTCGCAGAAGCCGTGGTTCGTCACGGAAACTGCCGAGCCACCCGCGGCCGTCGCGGTGGAGACGTCGCAGAACATCACGCTCGCGCTACAGGTGAGGGCACCGCGACAGGCCTACTGCATACGTAATGGTAACGTGTCTTCACATCAGTTCATGTTTTCGGCCGGTAAATGCATCGATAGATTGAAATAGTTGAGCACTACTCGATAGACAAACAGCGTTTTATTTGTCTCGGTTGATGATATACTATTGCCAATCAATCAATCAATCAAGCAAGCAAGCAAGCCAGCAAGCAAACAAACTAACATTCAATCAATCAATCAAGAAAGCAAGTAAGCAAGGAAACAAACAAACAAGCATGCAACAAGCTAAAAAAAAGCAATCACTCAATTAAATAAGCTAACACATTTTCAATCAATTACTCGATACACAACTTAATCCAACAGTCACTCAATTACTAGGTCAACCACTCAGTCACTAAATCAACCAGTCATTAAATCAACCAGTCAGCCAGCCAGCCAGCCAGCCAGCCAGCCAGCCAGCCAGCCAGTCAGTCAGTCAGTCAGTCAGTCAACAACGCAACAAGTTAACAAAAACACAAATTTTGCATTTATCTCGGTAGTCGGTGCCACTTTCGGTGCAACGTGAGATGGGCCACAAGATTGAGGACATGATCCAGGAGTGCTCGTGGAATGGCAAGGCCTGCTCTCCCAGGTATTGGGCGTCTTTGGTTTAAAGCTGCGTATACCAGGCATTTTTGTGGATAAGATACTTTCATTGAGTAATGTAGTGTCTTGAAGCAAAGTCTCAGATGTGTTTAAAATGATGCACCGTGTAATTGTATTTGTAAACAAGCGACTAATAGATGCTATTATAATCCTGTACAAACTTACTACGGTATGATTGGCGGACTGTGTAGCGTCCGAGCCCTCCGCTCAGAAACGTGAAGCAGAGGAGCTGAACTACTCAATGGCATGTGTTTAACCACACCCAACTTCACGTTTTTTTTCTTTCTCCTCAGAAACTTCACGGCGTTCTCGAGTCGCAAGTATGGAAACTGCTACACGTTCAACTCGGACTCGGCGAATCCACTCAACGTCACAAACCCAGGGGCGGCTTTTGGTAGGAGTTATAGTATCCTTTACTAGACGTCGACATAAAACTTTACTGTCATGAGGGTAGACCCAGTTTTACGATCTAGATTAGAAGTTTTTATTTTATTGTTGTCAACGTCATGCTGTCGTCGTTGTGGTCATCATTGTTTTGGGGCTTTGTGCGTGTCTTTTTAAGGTGGTGGGAGACATTCTCAGCATACACATATATGTCTACCACTTACCAAGAGCCCATAGGGTGGGGATCCTATTTGCTTTTGTACCTGAGAGATAAAACGTAGTAGAAAAATGATCCGGAAATATGCATAACTATGTTCTCAGGATATGCAATTAATCTATTAATCTAACAATAGCGTGCGTTTTATGCAAGCGGTAAAACGACAGTGTATGTAACAATAGAATCTATAGCGCATACGGGAGCTTACATTATTTATCGTACAGGGGGGGGGGGCGGAGGGCGGTCATAAGGAGAAGAGAGTACGTCGCTTGCCTGTAAACAGCACAGTTCAAAATGATATAAAGGTATAAATCTTGTCACCCCGTCACTAGGTCGCTTCATGCCGTACGATATCGCTGGCGATGTATCTTGTATACGTGAACATTAAACAAAATATCCCATCATCACCTCGCCAATTTACAGCGGTTACATGTCTTAGATGTTCAAGTATACAAAGAATCAAGTTCCTACGGCCTTATATGGTTATATAGGAAAGTTTTATTTCAGCGTGAGCAATCACACATTTTGTTAATATATACCTTGATTGGTGAACATGCAACTTGGTATGATCAAATATGATGTTGGCATTAGCAATCAGTAGCTTTTTAATTCATGTTTAGTGTGTTGATTTGTATATATCTAAATGGTCATTTCATGTAAAGAATATTAACACTCTTTTATGAAGATCAATATATCATTTAATATTACCATCTGCGTCCTTTAACAAATAAAATCTGAGTATTGCAGTATTAGAAAACTGAGCGATCCCCATCCTATATAAACTGGAATAGCCAGTATGAAAATATAAAAACATGGCGCCCCCCTCACAAACACACACACACACACACACACACACACACACACACACACACACACACACACACACACACACACACCCATCAATAATTTACAAACAAACAAACAAACAAACACACGCACGCACGCACGCACGCACGCACGCACGCACGCACGCACGCACACACACACACACACACACACACACACACACACACACACCACCACCACCACCACCACCACAGAAAGGAACGAAACCCCATATGCAAGCTCCCTAAGGAGGACATAGGAATGATAGGAGATCAATGGTTACTATGTGACCACCTTTGGTGAGAGCTTCAAGAGTGTGCGCAAATAAAGTTACTCAAGACTGTGTGCACGTGTAACCTTACTAATTAGAAATAGTAACGTTAATGATTGTACATGTTAGAACGAGCGCAACTAGTGCAGTGTATGCTTAACAACCGGCCACTGAAAATGTGTGTCTGTTCCGCTGTTTAAAAAAACTCCACTCATTGGTTTAAACATATTTTATTTCAAAAATGAAAAAGGATTCGGCATGGCAAAATGCGACTTGAGCCGTCTCCACTAATTGCTTATCATATCAAACAAACCAATGACTGTGAACACCGCGGCTCTATTATCTACCATAGTCATAACATATAAACCAAATCCTTCCTATTTTACTGCCTACTCTGCAGTAATAGTGATAAAACCTTACAACAACTTACACCTGTAATTTGCCGAGGTAGAAGAAATCTTGAAAAATGACACGAACATATATGCATAACTATGTTTTCATGCTATCCTGTCACTGTGATTTCGCATATAGCATTAAACCCACACACATATAGACCACCCCTATCCCTCGCCCCGCCTCTAGGCCTGTCGGTGACGCTGTACATCGAGCAACACCAGTACGTGCCGGCGCTGGCGGACGCTGCGGGCGTGCGTGTGCTCGTGCACCGCCACGACCAGCAGCCCTTCCCCGAGGACGAAGGCTTCGACATCCGGGCCGGCATGAAGACCTCCGTCGTCCTCAGGATGGTATTTTGTTTTCCAAACTAAATTGTGTATTATTAATATATACATCCATAGAAGTTCCTGTAAGTTATAGCAGAAATTCATTGCTATAGATTTAAGCTAGGTACACGTGCCAGTGTGCGGCCCTATCAAAATGGTCTTTCGCCTGGAAGGTTAATTTAGCATGCGGTAGTAGATTAGGATAGTACAAAAGACGCTCTAATATATTGAATATAGTATATACGGTACGTGGCAAAAATACATAACAATCTCTGTCGTGGTCCAGGTGCTGCGCTGACGAGAACGTGGTGTGACTGATGTCTATAATGCACGTAGCATAAATAAGTTAGTCTTCGGGGTGGATGGCGCATAGCCATTTATACTGTCCTATTGTCCCTACGTAATACGTATGCGATCAATGCCTTTACACACACTTGAGTGGAGAAGGATGGCACGAGGGCAGACAGAGATTTTCGTTCTCAAGGGGGTAAACTCAATGTAATTATA
>CM032664.1:10626531-10687280 GCA_019095985.1 Streblospio benedicti | reverse complement strand
ACTACCAAACACGCTGTCTCTAAGTCACACACATGATTTTCTCTAATATAAAAAAAAAACACTAACTGTCCTGATGACCGCCATCTGTCGTCTACCATCCAGACCGAGCTGATGAAGGCGTTCTCCGCGCGTGACGAGGAGCTGGCTGAGCTACTCAACAAGCCGGGCGCCTTCAGGTGAGTCGCGTCACTAATCGTAACACCTGCCTAGCTATTCACACAGGACACAAAACACCATTCACACTTCAACTCTCAGGAATTTCTGCGCCTAGCTTGACAACACAGCAGCGTTATGCTTCAGATATCAGTTGTATTTCTTTCCTTATTATATGCACAGTCAATGACGATAAACTAATAATGACGTGACGTAGTTAGAGGACGATACCAAGGTTCTTGTTTCCTGTAATGCTATAATGATCATGTTCGCTGAATATTGTGTCATTGACCCAAAGTAATTATATTGATAAGCTCTTAGCATGATGACATGGCATGTGGATCAAGGTTTCCAGTGTTCTTCTATGATATTGTTCGCATAAGTAACATTGACAACGACATTGCAATTAATGATTTTGTATATGTATGTCCTGCAGATATATGATTCTTGTTAAAAGACGCGTTCGTGTCTTCTTTCTATTAACTTGGCTCAGTCACTATGGTGGTTGTGGGGCTTAGCGAATTTTCCTGGTTTAATATAGTCACAGCAGTTAAATAGATAGTTTAATAAAGAGATCATTATACATATATGTACTTAAATATTCATTATACATGTATGAACTTATGCCGAAACCTGGATAATATGCGTCAAATTTGTACAACTACGTACTGAGAAGAAGTGATAGTAGATTGCAATGTGTACCCTTATATATTAATATTGGCATAGAACGTGTTAAAGTGAAAATGGTATCGCTAACAAATGCGAATTAATTACTTTGTAGAAAGAACTTTGTTCGGTTGGAAGTTTATTACAACTCTCTCTACTACGAGCTCATTACTGAAGAAAAGGCATATTCTGTAAGTCCCACACTTAATCTATTTCTTCTCATTATAACCTATATAAAATGATATTTGCAAATAAACTACTAGTATTACAAATTCTGCTCATATCTATATAATATGCTATGTAATGAGGTGGTTGAGAAAATAAGGCATGTGAAAAATTTGTAAGGCCCACCGCAACCAGCCAGGCATTTTAACCAATCATGGTTTCTTCCAGATCTTGGACCTGATCACCGACCTGGGCAGCAGCGTGGGTCTCTACACCGGCATTTCCGTTCTCACGCTGGCGGAAATCGTGCCCTTTATCGCCGACCTCGTTTATACTGTGCGACGTTTCCGCGAAAAAAGAAAAGTTGCTGCCGAAGAGGAAGAAAAAAGCACAGAACAGGAGAATAATGATGCCGATATTATTGAGATGGCTGCTGTTGATTAGGAACTTATGTAGAAGGCATGCGCTGATGGCTTTTACCTGAGAATTACCTATTTTTTTTTTTGCAATACATGTGACAGTTTGAAGATTTTTCTTAAGACACTTTTCTATCATTATCTGTGATATACATAGTTGTATTAGCTCAATGTTTATGTACGTTTTTTTATTTCAAGCAAATTTATATTTATGTAGAAATTCGTGTCACATGATCACAACGCTCATAATGTATAATACATGTAGCTACTCATCCAAAAGCATAGTTGACCCCACCGTAAGACTTTTACTGTTTTGATTATCCAACATAGCTTAGTTAAATAGTTACAGCAATACATTAGGATACACACTCAACAGATAAATTCGATAAGATGATAATGAAAATAAATATAGATAACTAAGAATTGTTAAATATATACTGAAAACATAAACTATAGGATGCTGTAGGAACTACATGTATGTAGTTAATATGTAAAGACAAACATCTCAGTTTTCAACTGTATCTAGTCAATTGTCATAACATTCCAATCCATTATTACACAAAACAAAATTAGAGGTCCATCATTGGAAATTAACACATTCTGCTTGCATTTACTAGAAGACATGAAGAATGCATTTACATTGTACATTAATTAATGTCAAAATACAACTATCTTTATAGAAAGACATTCCACTCATTAAGCACAATAATGAACAAAGAGCACCAAACTCTGTTTGAACGCAATGTCATACGTTTGTCCGTGTACACAAGAACAAACTTTTCGGCGACAGCTCTCCACTTGTGCTAGGCCTACATAGTACGACTTGTTCTATAGCAAACATTCTTTTGAGCTGCTATAATAGTATTATAGCTAATTACAAAAAGGCGAAGACACAAAGTATATGCTTTCTTAGATGTGCTAAAAGAACTATATCGATTTGTTTATTTGGCAAGAGGTAATAAATAACACAAACAAAATAATGCCTAAAGCCCAATTGTACGTTGTTTTTGCTTTGCATCGAAGCAGCACTTCTAATAGTCAATCACATTGTTAAGAATATATTGAAATGTAGCTTTATTTCGATGTCTGCCACAAGAAGCTGAAAAGTTTTCAAATTCTAGTGCCAGATCTTTGACTTGCAAATGGGGATAAACATGTCGACATTCGAGTCCGTTGTGAATTTCCGACATTCGAAACGGTCCTATTCCACCGAGCAGTTCAGTCCGAACAGCTTGAACTGCCCACAGCAGTTCACAATCACAGCTTAGAGGATTGTTTGAAAATAAAATACTTGAATAAGCAATCATTTCTACATTGAAAGCTCCCTCTGGTAGTGTTTGGAGGTGGTTGTGCGACAAGTCTATATGTTTTAGGTTCTTTAAATTACCAAATGCTCCTGAAGCGATACTTTTCAACTGATTTCGTTTCAAGTATAGGTAGAAGATGTTCGCATTGTTTTCAAAGTCATTTGAATAGATCACTTCTATCTTATTGTGGTTTAGGTTTAAAGACTGTAGCTTCATGAGTTGTGAAATAGATGGCGGTACAGTAGTTAGATTATTATGAGGTAAAGACAATATTGCCAATGTCCTTTTCAATGGTTCAAAAGTAAATGATGATTCCCATGCACGATCTGGACTTAAGTGACAGTTATCCAACTCCAAATCATTTAGGTGTTTTAGATTTCGCAAATATGGGTGACTAGATACGCTCAGATCAATTGTGCTGTCCATTATGGCAAGTTTCGTCAGACTTTTGTTTTTTACTCTAAATAATTTATCAAATCCAAACTTCTCTACTGGTCCAAGGGTGAGAGTTTTAAGTCTATTGAATAATGAAAATGAAGATAAATCAACAGAATCTAAAGGGTTGTTATGCAGAAAAAGATGTCTCACAGACTTTGGCAAGTGTTCAAACACTTTAGAAAATGAGGTTACAAGGTTATTGGCAAGATTGATAACTTCCACAGCTGTATACCTCGGCCACGGATACTGGAACCGGTCTATTCTATTATGCCTCATGTCCAAATTCTTTAGACTATACGCCACATGATCGAATGCCCCCTGTTCTATCTCTTTAATAAAATTGTGACTCAAATCCAAATGTCTCACTTGGATAAAGTTGAAGTCTCTTCTGTGTACGGCAGTGATGTTGTTAAACGAGAATTCCAGGCTGTCTATTGTCAGCGTATGATGATTGCTGACGATTCTGGGTATAGTTGGAACGCTGAGATG
This sequence comes from Streblospio benedicti, assembly GCA_019095985.1. NCBI lineage: Eukaryota > Metazoa > Annelida > Polychaeta > Spionida > Spionidae > Streblospio > Streblospio benedicti. The sequence continues at coordinate 10,683,646 of CM032664.1, read as the reverse complement.
GTTGCAAGCTACACTCTTCCTGTCGAAGTGCTCCCAGCACGTGCACGCATCTGACGGAAGCACGTGGCATGGAAGTGGCTGACACTGTGCTAAGTCTACACTCAGGAAACACACTACACTGACGGCTGCCTGAAAAGAATTAATGATTTTAATAGATAGCACCACGGCGTATAAAACATTTCTACTACTGAATTTTTTCCGACCCGACAGTTTATGAAAATTCCCGTGGCGTACATGCAGTAAATAATTGCAGTTGTTCAAACCTTTCAGGTTTCTTTCACTTTTCTCTGGCAATAAACACGAATCTGTCCTCCCCTGTTATGGAATAGTGTAAATTTATTTTCCTGGTATTTTTTTCCATTGCTTTATACAAATTCGTCTCTCTCTCTGTACTTGAGTGGGGTGGTTCTTCCATATGTGCATTTATTGCCCTGTGGCCATTGTTGGCGCTTTAAAACACCACACGCTTTACAGTATACATTTGTTTAGACACACAATTTTGAGATTGGCATTATTAGCAGGGGTATGATTACTAGATATTTTTAAATAAAACATACTCACTAAACGAATGAGTCGGTTATCCATCTTGTTTTATCATTAATTTATGAGTAGTCCTACAGCCGTGAAAAGTAAATAACTATGAAACCCACGGCCTATTATATACTATTGTATAACAGCCGGCTACTTCGATGAAAGAATGAAATGTCCCACCGCAGCTTACATTTCGAGGAGAAAATAACACATTTGTTTATGTTGTACCGGGCATTTGGTGGACAGGAACTTACGATTGTTCGTTTTAGTGCAATTATTAGGAAGACAAACATTTGGCAGTAACCGAAAAAATATGTTGACATACTTGAAAGGCTGTTTATTAACCGGGCAGTTCTGATAACTTAAACTATTCAACGTGATTTCTTTCTAAATGTGTAGATCGTTATGTGAATAAGATCCTGTATATTAGAAATTCGGATGAAGAAGTTCCGGTCTGTTAATATAAGACCGCACGGCTATGACCCGATAAAGAATGAAGTTGTGTGAGGGTTTCCCCGAATCTAGATATACGAGCATATTGATAACTTAATTCAAAAAAAAATCTTCTAACTCGTAGAAAAGTAGATCCCTTTATAAACAATTATAATAGAAATTCGATCCACGTGAATGAAGAAGTTCCGGTCTGTTGTAAAAATGACACAACCATTTGAAAAGAATGCAGTTATGCTTTCCTTTTCAATAGATCTTTATGAATCCATGTATAATAACAGTTTTATTCAGCTTCAATAATTTTGTATAATGTAATTATCAAGCCAGCCATCAATTATATAATTCAAGCTGTATCATAAACACCTTGGAGATGGTTAATTGCACTGCATATTGTGAAAAGCTAAAACAACCTTATCGACACAAATACGGTAACTCAGAAACTAGAAGTGTTATTGTTTTTTTGAAAAAAAAATGTTGAACGACCTATGTTAAAAGACAACAAAGAAAGAAAGTAAATAAAGATGAAACCGCAAAACTATGGAAACTTTCAAATAGTTTGACCTAAAACAAGTAGGCCAATGTAAATAGTGCGGATTATTTTGTTTTGTTTTTTATTTAAAGAGGCATTTTACTTGTAATGTTAACATAATGGTTGTTTAAGTACATATTGATATTGTATTAATTTAATTGTCTTTTTAACTGTTGTTTTAGGACTGCATCATTGTTTTAATGTTTATATATTGTTTAAGCGCTTTAGAACATTTTATGGATAGAGCGCTCTACAAATGTAATTATTATTATTATTATTGTTGGTGTAGGGTGTTTTTTCCCTAATTTTATTATAGATTTGCAAGCACTTCCTTGACCTGATTTTTCCCACATGTGTTTTATCTAAGCATTTATAATGTATTTATTCAATGCTTCCCACAGCTAAATTCCCGAAAACGGCAGACGACTGCATCTTAATACATGAGAACTTCAGTGAAAGACATAAAGGAATGTGATCAGAGGACACATAATCTGTTTGAGTAGACATATCATTTATAAGGTGATAACCAGATTTAGTGGTAAGTATGTGGTCAAGCCAACTGGTTGTCTTGTGTGCATAGCTGATATATGTAAAGCAGTTGTTTAAAAACAATTTATCAGCTATCACCAGAGATTCTTCATCACAAAAGTGTGTTAACATGTTACCAAAGTGAGACATAGAGCTAATACAGGCGTTAAAATCTCCCATTAAATAAACATGGACTTGGGTGTGATTCTATGATGACATTAATATTGATATACAGTTTGTGAACTGCGGTAAACAGCATAATGTTCGATTTTGAAATGTTGCAACAACATTAATTTTATTGCGTGGGTGTTTTCTTTTTTTCCTTTGATTTTTTTGTGTGTTTTAGATTTAAAGCTAATGACCATTTTGACTTGATAATTTTAACAGCAATGTGGAAGGACCACAAAAAATATAAAGGCACTGACAGTTAAGTGCCTTCTGACTGCCTATTCCATGTATTCGCAAAGACAGGCGGATGATCACACGTCGTCTATGTCGAATGACAGTGGCTCGGGGACCCCTGGTCTTGCTAAAAAAAGTATTTATATAAACCATCTAGGGACATTCTGACTCAACGCGGGGGTGGTGACTCTTCCGAGTTACCTCGCTGTTCTACTGATATATTGTGCGCTATTTACTTATCATGTGGTTCATATGGTTTTAAGAATATTATACATTAGTCACACCCTCAGTTGGACCTCATAAATGTATGTCACGTGTTTGTGAATGACGACCGGGCGGGCGTGTGGACAGGGTCTAACCCCTCGATTTCATTTCGTGCAGACAGCCTACGACAGGTATTTTGTCGGGGGCCAATTCTGATTCTATTGATTCGGCTTGAAAAACCTCTACAATTTTCTTTGTTCGGGTCCCCATCAACTTCCCACAGCAAGTTAGCATCTATCAAATGTTATAGGTTGATGTACATGTATATGGCTAGTAACCAGAATTGGTGATGATGGGTCCTCCTCCCCATCTCCACATTTGATTGCGCCCTATAGACGGGGGAATGGTAGTGGCAGTCATTCGAGCAAAACAAATATCTCTTCGTGATAACCATACAGCTAACCTAAATTTAGGAGCATAACCAATTTTGTTATGCACACAATGGGACGTGTACGTCAAAATAGCAATAACTCAGCAATACGGTTGACTACTCTATATACAGCTGCAAAACATAAAGCCATTAACCATTGAATAAGTCAATTATCATGAGGTCCCATTACTAACATCAACGCCGAATGTGCAGGATCGATGGATGGATGGTGTGGGTAAATTTGTACAGGAAGCAATAATAAATATTCATCAGAAAATAGGCATTGCCATCTAGTAACACAGTGACAGTGAGTCGCAGTGTAAATGTATGGTTATCCAGCGAGTGAAAATGATAGGCTACATCGGATATGTATGTAAAATTTTACTGTTTAAATTTTGAAAGAAATACCATTAGTCACCATGACTAATTCTGTGAGCGAATATTCATGGAAGGAATTTTGCGACGATACATCACTCCACGGATTAAAGGCTGCATTTGTCAAGTCCAAGGGGCATAAAAGGTAACAGAAAAAAAAAGAGTTTATTCTGATATAATTAAGAGTTGCATCGTACACTCTAACAACCAAAAAGTCATTTATTTACAACGTGGACTATTTTTTCATTTTTTTTTTCAATTTTGTTGTCCATGGATTGCATAAGATTAAAGTAAATTATTAATTGTGCGTTTTCACCTATTATATGAAAGTATGCGCTTTCATTGATTACAGCCAGTACAGTTAATGATATTCCAGAGGTTAACATAAAGCAACTTTAAGCGAGCAATTTCCATTGATACATGCATACAATTTGTTCTACAGAAAACTCTGGCTGCTTTGCTTGCTTATCTCATTTGGTAGCATGGTAGCCGGGATACTTTCTCTCTCATTACTTTTGGCGGAACCGCCAATTGTAACTAATATTCAAGTGGTACAACAATCATCCATACAATTCCCAGATGTTACGATTTGTAACGTGAATCAGGTAAGGTTGTCGAATCAGATGCGTAGGTGAACAGTTCTTTCATATCAGAGACATTGTTTAAACCCGCTTTACACATAAACGAATTCCACCTAGTGCAATGGCTAACTAGCAAATTCGTCAGAAAATTTTGAACACGATCAAAATTTGTTGACGAATATTCTCTTTGGTTCAAGATCGTTACAAATAGTTTTGTTGCGTCTAGGAATCGCAGAACATCCGCACATATAAGTAACACTTCGTTTGGCTCAGCAACTCGTTGCAACATACATTTTTACTACGTTCAATTCCGCCCCAATACGCCCAAGTTGACAACCTGGCCAAAATCGTCTTTATGCGTTGCACTGATTTGCATATGACATAATCCCATAATTAGTTTAGTGTGTTTTGTAATTTTGTATATATGTTTAATTCTTGGTTGTGTTGGTTTATTTTTGGTGGTACTGATAGATTTAATGTAAATCTAAGGTGAAAATAAACTCATTCTTATTCTTATTCTTATGATCGCATATGTGTAAAATGGGTTTTGAAGTGTGTCAGCAAATTAGAAGCTTAGAAAGTGGTCCAATCACAAGCCAGAATTTGGCACCCATATGCAAATGTGGCAGCTTTGGCTAGTCGGACAGTGAGCTACTAACGAAATGTATTTGGCCTCTAGAGGCACGAAGAAGCTCGAGCGGAGCTTACCAGTTGTAGCATCACAGAAAAAAATAGTAAAGCCGAAAACGTTAGGTTATGAGCTACTGTACTATGCGGACATGTATTGGGAGAAAAAAGAGTGTCACCACTCCACAATGGGTGTATCTTATGCGTGATATTATATAATTTACGCCATGTTGAAAAATAAGTGTCCACACCTGCACAGATGGCACCTTACCATATTTGCATATGTTTGACTTTTCTTTAAAGCAGCCTCTGGCCCTCTATGTTCCCAAGCGTAGCCTAAAAAACTAGCCAGTCAGCGCAAAGCTTTCGCTAATTGGGCAGTCTTTTGGTCTGTCAACATCACCTAATACAGATGAGTACACTATCCATATTTTGACCTAATTTGGAAAATGTCAAAGGCTCACCAGCAAGTCTTGCGCAAAAAAGTGGGCCCTTGATACTTATGGTGGGGAGGACTAAATTATAAACTGATTGTGATTGGGTCTCTAAATGGGCTCTCTTGACATGATGCCATCCTAAACGGACTTTCTTGACCACGTGCCAATATCCTCATTTGCATTTTAACTTAGCTCGGATCAGATAACAGGAATTATCATGTGTGGTACCAAAGTCTTGTCTGCGATTGGACCATTTAACCAAATGAAAAACTGTTATAGTCATCAAATGAGTTGTCTCTATTTGTAATGTTGAATGTCGTTATAAACAATTTAAAGCCAATGTATGGCGCACAATATTGTTGGTTTCACACTACGAAATTTATGGCCAGCCTATATATCAGTAGGTTATATTTGCTAGAAGTAATTAAATCACAAATTGCGTGCACGGTTGTATACGAAGGGGGGGGGGGTCTCCAACAAAATTCTAGATATGCACATAGACCATTATTTGAAAAATATTTCAGATAAGTAAGGCAGCTGCTGATGAAAACCCCATCATCAAAAGGTTTGTTGTTAAGATCCAGTGAGGTATTTATTATATTTATGTTACTCGTGAATTTTTAATTGCCAATCTAAAACTTAACACTGTTTCATAGACTTTTATGATGCATTCTGTTCTATTTCCGAAAGGACTTTGGTCGAGTTAAACCCCGAATTCGAGACATTTCTGTTCGACGTCGGCGACACTGAAGTAGAAGATGTTCTCCCATCAAATTCAACGATTGAAAACGTGTTTATTGAATCTGCCCAGGATTTGAATGATCTAATACTGTTCAGTACCTGGAAGCAAGGATGGATAGCTACTGGTACGTTTAGTCCGGCAGTAGTCAATACCATGAGCTACGTGTATCCTTCGATGAGGGAGAGAGGGAGAGACGCGAGGGCATGAATAACAGGAATGCTTCCACCTCCTTAATTCCACATCGCACCCACACACTCTTGACCTAAAAAAAAGGGGGGGGGGGTCCTTGTTGCAGATCTTAAGATGTTTGGTTTGAGTCTTAAAATTTAGTCTGTATCTAAATATTCGAGTTAATAGGTGTTGGATTAGGAAAATGCAATTGAAATGTGAGTACAGCATGACCTGGTTTTACCGCGGTATACTATACACACACTGTTGCTCTACCCAATTATAAATACGTTGAATATGCCTGTCAAAATAGTCTAATCATAACATTGATTTTGTTGAATATAAAAGTGTGTTTCATTAACTAAAATATATTGTTCACTGTCACCCCCACCCCCCACCCCCACCCACACACCCACCCACACACCCACCCACACACCCACCCACTCATTACATACGTGCCGGCGGCACGTGCCACGAGGGGGGTACCGCATGGCACAGCTGGAAATATTTAAAAAATTAATAAAAAGTGTGGTGCTTTTTAAAAAAGTCATGCCGTGGGTGCTATTTCTTCATGCCGCGTCTGGATTAAAACCACCCCCGCCCCCCAGGATTTGCTACTTCTGCGGCACGAAATTGCACCGCCGGCGGCACGAAAAAAAGGCCCGGTGACGTTGACGGTGTCCCGCGGCATGAAATATTCATGGTATACGTCGTCCACGGTACCCTGGCATCACGGTATATGCAGTCGACGATACCCTGCCGGGGATACGTGTCTGCGGTCCCTTTTTCGTGCCATCACCACCACCGCCGACGTTGATGTCTTGGGAGCAGGCCATCGATGGCCACCTATTTAACATGGGGAAACACAACGTCATACCGTCGACGGTTCATAACGGTGCCGGTGAGCCGTAACATGGTATAAAACGACACCGTCGACGGCACCGTTTTACCCCAAATTTCCTGCCAATTTTGAGCACGGCACCACGACGCCATATAAAGCGCCAGCAACGGCTTCATTCTGTAAAATAACTTTCAAGACTCCCTTGGTTATGTCATGACAAACCCATATCATGAAGCTATATACATCTCCATCAACAACCATCATTGTAGCTTCTTTTATAATAGACAGTCTTGAAGCGACATAAATTCCCGTGTTTAATATCTTGCAAATTTCAAATGCACCACATTTAACCACAATATACCATAAAGATCAAACAAGATCTATGGATATGTAAAAGCTTCACATTCTACAGATTTGTTGCCAATATTTTACTCATACATAACCCAAACAAGTGAAGCAGTAAACTTACATAATTTAAACCATTTGTCGACATTATGTGCTCGAGTCTACCCTCTGCTATATATTAGTAGACAATATACTACCATTGTGGGTGAGGTTTCTGCTCAAAGTGGGCAAGGTGGGCATCAGCTCTATAATCCCCCCCGTCTCATTGGTCCCCCGTCATATTGATCTTATGGGAATACTGTTAATATATGGTAAGGTGTTAAGGGGTGGATCTACATGTACGTGCTGAGGATGAGTGCTATGCGTTAAAGGACTGAACCCCACCCTCTCCCCATCACAACGTTTGAAATTCTGAATGCTCATAGGTTGTGGGAGGTGTGGGGGCTGTCATCACCTACCCAGTTAGAATGATATTTCAAACAATATCGGAAGTATTAGAAGTGTTGTAATTACAATGTTTAAATCGTGTTGTAGGATGAGTATTGGAATAAGGCAGAATAGCGGGTGAAATCAAAGTAAACTAGATCAAAAGTGTTCAAAGAACACTGCGTCACTAGAACAACGTTGAGGTATGGGCAATTAAGATATATACTGCAATGATGTATACTTTACAATCAAGAAATGAATTTGAGTAGATAACAGAATGAATGAGAATAAATATAGCCAGGGAAAAGATATTTGTGTTGCCATACAATAGTACTATTTGAATAACAGACACTAATCAATATCAGTTTCAAACCCAATAATCAATATTTGCTGCTTGGTTGGAATATGGATTTTTCTTGTTGGTTTAATTGCATTGAATATCAGTAAGAATGTCATGAATGGGCTTCTAGAGAGCACAGTTTAATTGGCAGACTGCCCAAAATCGAATCACTTCGGTGTCGCCTCATACCTCATAGTTTTAAGGGTTATCACATGTGCTTGGGTGTGATATGAGTTATATCATGTCTGTAGAGAACTACGAGTGAGCGCAGCGAGTAGTCTCTTATGACACATGATAGAACTCATATCACCCAAACACATGTGATAACACTTTTCTCACACTCTAGCCTACAAAGTTATGTAAACATGCATTTAAATAACTAAATTATCGTAACTTGCTTTGTGTACCAAAATTTAGATACTGCCACAGTATGTAGGAACGATACGTTCAGCACGGTTCACATTAGTATTGGTATGCGGGACGTTTAAAGATACGTCAAAGGCACCACATTTTACGTAAAATGTTATACACGTTAAATAACAAAATGGGCGGGGCTAAAAGCAGAAATGTCAATGAAAGATTGATTTGATTGACACATTTTTTCTTTTGCTATATCCCACCATTTTATCATGCCATATTTGGACGGTTTGTGATATGTGTTATATCACCACTGTAGCCCATTCATAATTACTACTTGGAGTGTGAGAAGTGTAAAGTTTGAACGAAATAATGTAAATAAATAAAAATGTAAATGTCTGGTTTATAGTCTTGATCCAAGTTTTGATCTCACGACTTTACAATTTACACCAGGTCATCGGCACATTCTCATATATATTTTCTTGACTCCCGGGGAGCATACCATACTATTGGGCATTGCTCTCTGGCTTGTCATTGACCTGCTGTTGCGCATGCTTATACACCGGAAACAAAGTGTCTAAGGCGTTTCGGTAAGTTTGCTACTGAAGCAGCCAATTAACCCGTAACCTTCTTTGGTCACAAGTTTGCTCAACCACTTACCATCGAACCCGACAAAATTGGTTTACAGGTACGCCCGCGACGTTTGTCCGCGAGTCATACTCACGACGTTTAACCACATACCGCAAAGCACACAATGGGTTTACACAAATGCACACACACTAAGGTGGTTGACACACACATTTCATACATACACCCATACATACACACATACATACATACATACACGATACATACACACATACATACATACATACATACATACATACATACATACATACATAAAGTTTGAACGGATACATACAAAGTTAAAAATACATACAAACATACATACATACATTTTACATACATACATACATACTCATACATATCTTTTTTCAACATACCCGAGGCATACCATACATACATACATACATACATACCTGTTACATACCATACATACATACATACATACATACATACATACATACATACATACATACACACACACATACATACATACATACATACATACATACATACATACATACATACATACATACACATACATACATACACACACACATACACACACACACATACATACATACACATACATACATACATACATACATACATACATACATACATACATACATACGCTACAACATACATACATACATACATATACATACATGCATACATACATACATTACATTACATTACATACAAACGAAACATACATACATACATACATATACATACAACATAATGAGCTGTTAAGTTCATAGCGCCAAAACGACGCAACAAGGATGTTCATAGACTAGAGATCTGTTCATTCTTTGCTCGAACCTTTGACAAATTTTACGAGAAAATAATATTTGACAGGATGTTAGACTGCCACTGTTCATTCTTTGCTCGAACCTTTGACAAAGTTCTTGCCCCACCTATCCCCATCTGCCTATGCTGCCTTGCCCATATGATTGAGATTGCTATAGTGCTTTCATGGCCGAATGGACAGGAAGTTGGAGTGGGATTCGTGACCGGAAATTCGTAGGTTTGATCGCTGTCTGGTCTGGTGGTGGGTGTTGAGCAAACTTATATTTAATAGGCTGCATACTGCTCCTTTGTACGTACACATTAGAGGATAGGTACAGGTGAGGCGATCTAGAATTTCAATGACCTTGTGTAAATGTAAATACCTAGAATACAATGACAGCGAATTACATAGAAAGTATGCAGGTTTTTAAAGTTTTTATGCTGGCTCTTTGGTGTGGGTGCAGTTGCTAGTTCAAGCTTGTTAACTTTGTACTATTTACGTAGGCGTATATTTGAATGTTGATAATTTGAGGCCAATATGAAGCAACGGCAGGGTGATGTGACTTTGAAACCTGTACGGCTACCCTATATGATCATAAAAATGTAATGATAGCAGCAGCAGCAGCAGCAGCAGCAGCAGCAGCAGCAGCAGCAGCAGCAACTATAACATTAGTACCATACCAATTTTTAGGCTAGTTCCTATATCTTTATTATATGTGTGCACACTGTGCAGGAATAACTTATGAATCATGATCATTCTCATCATGTTGTATTGAAGTGATTATTTGGCGCAGATCATATTAAATAAATCATATCACTGTTCTTATATTCTACATGTGAGTAGAAACCACACCCACAATGGTAGTTCATTGTCTACTAATATATAGCAGAGGGTAGACTCGAGCGCACAATGTCTACAAATGGTTTAAAATATGTAAGTTTACTGCTACACTTGTTTGGGTTGTGTATGAGTAAAATATTGGCAACAAATCTGTAGAATGTGAAGCTTTTACATATCCATAGATCTTGTTTGATCTTTATGGTATATTGTGGTTAAATGTGGTGCATTTGAAATTTGCAAGATATTAAACACAGGAATTTATGTCGCTTCAAGACTGTCTATTATAAAAGGAGTTACAATGATAGATATTGATAGAGATGTGTATAGCTTCATAATATGGGTAAGCAATGGAATATAGAAAGAGTTATTTTACTCAACATAACTGCGTCTACTCGTTTCTGGAGAGTGTGAGCGCTTCTAGGCAAACGTTTCCGCAACCCGTTCTTTCCTTCAGGAAGACCCAGCTGCCTTCCAAGACGACCGGGAGACCTCCCACGAGTGTGTATGGCATAGCACTGCGTCGGCGACATCAAAGAGAATTGCGATCAATACCGATCGATAATCCCCGTGCCGGACGGTATGGGCTTCAACGGCACCCTTGCAACCTTTTCGGGAAAGTGGCACGAAAAATTGCTGCGGCGTGGCTTTTCGTTACCACGGCACAGCCGCGGTACCAAAACATGGCTATTTCGTACCGTCCGGCACCAGTATAATGACTTTTCGTGCCGGTCCGTGCCGTTGGCTTCAACGCGGTGTCAGACCATCCCGGGCACCAAATTTTGAACAAAAATGCTATTTTTAGTAACAAATCCACCCGTGCCGCCGGCACGGACCTTGATGTAATCGGGGGATTAACAAATCGAACGCATTGACAGTTGCATTTTTTTAATGAAACTTTGTGTACTGGAATGCATACATTTTCAGGAGCTCATGATAATGACTTCTTTTTTGTAATTTCATGTAAGAGCAATACGCTGACCAGTTTGAGAAGGTGGTCACAGACATGGGAGTGTGCTACACGGCGACTGGTAAAAAGCTCAAGAGGCAGGCTGATGCGGTGGGCTTACGGTCCGGCTACTCGTTCACCATCAACGTCAACACGTCAGATTACTATGCTAATATATTTCTACTGCAGTCGGCAGGCGTTAAGGTAGATTGTTATAATGACCATACTTATGTAAATAACTTAGGCCGAAACACAGTGTCACAGACCATTGGGTATGAAGACTAAACATTATTACGGTTTGCCTTTCAGGTATACGTCCATAACCGTGGCCAATTAGATGATATGATGTCCAGAGGAATAGGGATCCCCATAGGGACGGAAGCGCATCTCTCAGTCAGCAAAAGAATAGTAATGTAGCACGTGTTCAATAACTTCAGTAATAATGCTATCTAAAGAATATGTCTACAAAGTTTATGACAATTAGAATGTATATACATATGGGGATTTTATTATTGTAACCTTATAATTTTAGCAGCGGCATAATACCGACAAATATATTACAATTTCAACGACTATATTTTTGTTCAGTGTGTCCTGGCTGCCATCAGCTCAGGCTCAGCTCAGAGAATAGTTCTTAGGATGTCCCACAAGATTTTGAATTCTAAAGCAGATACTCAGCGCACAGTTTCCAGGATTTTCTAGGCATTCTAATCTGTACGCCGGCCATCTGTCGAAAGACATAATGAATGTGATAAAACAGCCAACAGACAGCGAGCGGGAAACCGTCGCATCGATAGCAGCAAATGGGCGTCTATGTGGCGTTTGCACCCCAGCTGTTTAGCGTTTGCAACGCGCAAATGAATCATTTTTTTAAATAGAACATTTTAATCAAAGAACATTTATTCTTTAACACAATTTCAATACAATACATTTTGTACAATCATCTAATAAATTTAAGATAGCATTTATTCAAGCATTACATAGGCCAATTGCTAACATGGAAAACAACAAAGTCCATCACAGTCAAAACATAGTCACAACACAGTCGACCTACGATCCACATAGTCTTGGTAGATGTCCAGTCCCCATGACCCTTTGTTCCTGGCATGAAACGAACCAGCAGGAGAGCTGCATCAGTGCTTGATGAGGTTCCTCTGGACCTTGCCTTCCCTTGAAGCTCTGTTTGGTCCTTGTACGAGGGTGTCTTCAAAGTTCTTGTGCTGTCTCCATTCACCGGTGATAATCTCTTGGTTAGGTCTCTAATCGGTCCAGCAGCCGGTTCTGCAGTTGAGGATACCTTGTTCTCATCAGGCTGTGCAGAGACGGTACTGGTAACAATGAGGCAAACATTGTCTGGTTCCTGACCCATTGTTGTCAGCAGCACACGAAACCTGTTGGCGAGTATTCTAAATGAATTCTCGACCACACTCCTTGTCCTGGACAGACGGTAGTTGAAGATGTGCTCGTCTTTGGTGAGGTTTTTGCTACCGTATGGCTTCGTGAGGTACATACTCAGGGCAAAGGCATCATCACAAGCTATGAAGAATGGAACATCTTTGCCACTTTCATCATTTGGGAGTGGTTCTGCAAGTGGCCAGGCCCCGATGTTGTTGTAGTATAGACCAGAACGTAGATCACTGTTGTAGATTTGGGCGGCTGAAGAAGCTCCCTTTACTGTCATATTGATGTATGTGAATCTGTAGTCTGAGGTGACCATGGCGAAGAGTATAATGGGGAAAAACTTTGAAGCTACTGTTCAAGGGACACTTGATTGCCACATACTAGCCATCCGTTGCCCCTATGGTGTGGGGGAATTGCCACCTCTTGTACTAGTTGTCAGCCAGGGATTTCCAACCTTGCTCCGGTAGAATCAGCAGCTCATCTTTGAATTCAGCCACGATGGCAGTGCACACGAGCGGTATGACATGTGCTTGTATGTTGAACCAGAGGCTAAGTGGCGCAGAGTGAAGGCGAGTTTCAGAGCAGGTTCCAAGGGTTGTGGTTAGTTGGTGATCTGCATCATCAATCTTCTTGCCAAGCGTTGAGACAGCTCATCGAACATTGGTGGAGGCATTCTGAAGAAGTTGACAAAGGATGAGGGTCCCTCGTTGCGGAGTTCGGCCAGCAGGTTGTGGTGAAGGCCCTTGTCCTTTTGTCTCATGATCCATCGCCACACACACATGCACCTTCTTCATGGTCGTCTTCTTCGTAGTCGTCGCCTTTACATTAGGAAGGCATGTGCTCGCAAGAGCTGCTGCCGCAAAAGGAGCATAGCCACAGCAGCATCATTTTGTTGAGGATTCATTAATTTTAGCTTTGGTTTTATTTTCTTTGTGTAACGGCATTAATGTTGACTCTTCAGTGACAAGCTTCAGACTCACGAGATGCTGGAGGTGTATGCCAATTCATAGCCCCACTTGACCATACGTCAACCCTACACCAGTGATACGACATTCATATACTTCCATATTGCTAATAATCTGCTGCTGAACATCTGCTGATGTGCGCCAAATGAACGCTGGGAATTGACATTCTAACCCCAAACCGCTAAACATTCGTCGAGGATACCACTGAATGTACGTCATAGTAGGCTAAATGTCTGCTAAACTTATGCCAACGTTTCATCTGCTCCCCATCTGCTCCCCATCAGCTCCCAATACCCGGCAGAGGCTCAGCAGGCCTTTAAGGCCGTGTCCCACTAATTTCCGCATATGGTCGACGCATAAATTCTAAGAGTTTCCAGGCAATTTGTTATACGTCAAGCATCTGCTGATAGTCAACTTACAGCCGGTGCAAGGCTGGCTATTTTGGCGGCGTACTGGCAGCGACCGTCACACCCATGTCACACGCACCTAAAGTGGCAAAGGAACGCTGGGTCGGCGTAGCCGGCAAATGCTTCTTAGCGTAGATGAAAAAATCTGAATAACCGACCGATTTTTATCAGCTGGGCGTAATTTGCCAGTGTGCCGGGCCTAGTAGGACGCGGCGTTTAACAGGCCCTCGACAGAAGGTCGGCGTATGGTCGACGTACAATTATTGCGTTTTATCTGCTGCCATACGCCGAGGAGGTTTTGAGCTGCACAATACATCAAAAGCAGATGCCTGCGTACAGATTGATAATCTTCCAAGAATCTTTTTGTATGGTGGTCTGTCAGCGACCTTTCAGCAGACATAAAACAGACAATGAACGTAAGATTGCTGTAACCGGCAGATGGTCGGCGTACATAACATTTTTAGGGGGGTTATCAGCTAAGCATTTGCTCAACGTACACGGACCCCCTGTGGGACATAGCTTTTTCAAAAGTGTAGTGGTCAAAAAGTGAAGTCGTTCAAATACGAGTTCGATGGATCACATCACAGTGACTGCCACTTACTGTGACCTCAAGCTACACTATTATTTTTATGTAACATGGCCGATCCTAGCTCCAGATCCTCCAAAAGACACCCGGTTTGTTTTCTGACGGCTGAAATGGACGATTTATTATCTTCAGCTAAAGAAAAAATTGTCAGCAAGCAGAAAGACCTAACGGGCGGACAAATTAGCCCTCCAGACGAACCAAAAAAGCAAAATTTATTATTGATATAGTTCAACAACTTTTGGGAATAAAAATTGTCCAAGCAGAAAGACCTAACGGCGGACAAATTAGCCCTCCAGACGCCGAAAAGCAAAACGCCCAAACTCAATTCTCCAGCCTACAGGCCGAAAAAACTGATAACACCTTTCTGGCCAGAAGCTGGCAGAAGTGTGTCATTTTCTTTGTGTTGACAGCATTAAAATTGGAGCATCGTGCTGTTGGAAAAGATGCTTCTGTTTCATGCTTCCATTGCTTCAGATTTTAACGGCATTGGCGGCACTTACGGTCTCATCTGTCAATTGTAATCCTCCCAGAGCAGCAGACGAGGCCACAGCTAAGGTCTAGGGATTATGCAAATGCAAGAGAAAGCCCCCTGACAGCCTCGAAAAGCACGTAGATGGTGTGGTTTGGTCCCACGTAAGCCGAAAAAACCAAAAATCAGCCCAGAACCGGCCAAAAGTGCCCCATTCCCTGTCGAACTAGCCAAAAAACGTCACTTTTGAGGCCAAATCACTCACGATCCACCCGAAAATGACAAATCTGGCGTCTTTTGGAAGATCTGGAGCTATGATCGGCCATGTGAAATGGGGGCCTAAGCATTTTTAAATATCACACTGTGGAGCTGTTTCAATTTGTGTTGATCATGTGTGATTAATAATGTGCCGTTTACACTTTTGATTTATGGATTTTATGTACTGATAAATCGTTGGTTCACGAGAATCTCTTTAACAAATTCCCTATAAACAGTCTTTCAATTACTTGCAATTGTAAATTGATTACTAAGTCCGAAATATATTGTAATACTACCGATGTATAGATTAATCAATCTTTGGTGAAGAATTTTTTGGTACTTGTGTCAGTGTTTTGCTTCACCTTTGGACTGTGTTTATTTTGTAGAGTTATAATGTTCAAACAGTTAAAAAGTTAAATTGCATCGCAGCCAGGTTTACTTAGACAATATGTCCCATAACAGCTCCGCTATAAACATGTACTTGTAGTCTATCAAAAGCGTCACGCAAGGAACAAACCCCTGATACGCTCGGACTAGATAATGGACACAACTTGAGACTGATGTGGTCGACTGTGTGGTCCCTATGAAAGATACACGACTAACAAACTAAATAATAGCCATAATTCAACCAAATATGGACCAGACTGATTCACAAGAAATGGTCTCCACTGTTCATCATTGCCAAATTAAAAACTGATGTTGAGCCCTTTTCGAGGAACGAACTAACCTGGGGGACTAACAATTTCATTGAATATTGACCTAGTGACCAATATTAGTATATGAGTTCTGTGCTTCTGTAGCCGAGTGGATAGAGAGTTGGACTCGTGACCAGAAGGTTGTGGGTTCCATTCTCGGTCGGGTCTAGTGGTGGGTGTTGAGCAAACTCATCCCAAAGCAGTTGCATGCTGCTCCATGACACCTACACGTTAAGTAGGTACAGGTTATTGGGTTGGAAGAGGGAGTCAGTGATGATCAAAAAGTGGGCCAATGACCTGGTGTAAATTGTAAAGTCGGGAGAGCAAGACTTGGATCACGACTATAAACCACCACATTTGCATTTATAAGTTAGGTTCGCTTTTTACGACTTTAAATACAAACCGTGTTTTGTTTTTCTTGTTTTCTTTTCAGTAAATGTACTAATTTCTAACAAAAAAATGTTTGGTGATTCAGAGAAAATTTGACAAACGAACTGGTTGTTTCGACTCACCCACAAACCCTCTGAAGTATTCTGACGCATATAGTGTGGGTGCCTGTTTTCGTGAGTGTGAGGCAGAGTTTTTGAATCGGTCATGTGGTTGCAAAGATTTCACTTTTCCAGGTAAACACAATATCATTTCCGTTTGTATACACATGTCCCTCACATACCTACTTTTCAGATTTGTTGTTGTTTGATATAACCTATCTGAAAGCAGTAAATAAGCATAAGTGGACTCTTCGATTAGATATAGAGTTTAAGTAATGTACATGTATATGTAGGTGGAAGATTTAAAAAGAGTGACAAACTGCATTGTATGGTTCATATAAGAGGGTGCCAATGCCCTTTAAGTGGTTAGTGGGAAATGGCCTTAGAATTAAGTGGGATGTGGTAAATTGGCAAAAATTAAGTGGTTAGTGGGAATTTTGACAATTAAGTGGGAAGTGGGAAAATTACCAAAATTAATTGGGAACAAATTCTAATTTTAGTGGGAAACTATAAAAAAATGCGCGAGTAGGGCCCTAGGGGTCATGTACGTAAATTTATAAAAATTTAAAAATTGGTCGCTATAATATCATGTCATTTTTTGTAAAAGTGAACAAAATGTTCATTAAACGTTCGCATTTTAGTGGAAAATGAAAATATTAAGTGGGAAGTGGGAAATGAGCTAAAATTTAAGTGGGTAATAGGAAATTAGCTAAAATTTAAGTGGTAAGTGGGATCAGGACCCCCCCCACACACACACACAATCTAGACCCTCACATAAAATCGGTATTTCGTTGACCTGCCTGCATCATGTGCATATTTCAAATTACAAGCTAAAACTCTGTTATCCCTTATCCCATTTTCTTTTCTACTGTAGGCTCGTTTCCCATGTGCACAACAAAAGAAGATGGAGAATGTTTTTACAACGCTTCGTGTAAGACTAATAGGACTCTTTCTGACCAATTTCACATATTTACAAATTAATGAATATTTGTGTTAATTAATTAATATGAAAAGTGCAATCCTTTGCTCAATATAATTTACTTGCAACATAGACACAATTGAATTAATTGCAGACCAATTTTCTACAAATGACCAGATCAGAAAAGCATGTGACTGCAAAATACCATGCGAAGAAATTATTTATGACATGTCCGTATCACAACTGTCGTATCCAAGTGCATTCTACAAAAATTCGTTCAAACAGTGGCTTCAAAGTACTGAAAATAATCCACATTATAAAGATTCTATTGATATTTATAAAAGATGGTATTCAGCAATGTAAGTTCTCTACTTTGTATAGGTGCGTTGTACAATGAAATAACACATTGAATAAAACAATACTAAAAATATTGTTTTATTCATCCATATTTTTTAAATTCCTACGATTAAATTGTCTTTCTTGTACATCTTACCTCATTGCCAATTTAACTTTAATTATTGCCAATGTCAATGCAATCATATACACCTCGGATTTTTCTCTGTGGTGTAAGACAAAATGGAAAACAAAATCTATTTTAGTATTACTTCATCAATTAGAAAACACGTCCCCTAGTCTAAAGGTTATGAAAGACAACAATTGTGTTGAATTTTGTAATTGTAATATTCACATGAAAGAACTGTGAAAAATCACTATGCAAAACTATTCTTCACTTTTATCCGAATATTGATACATATAATGATTATTTTCCCCATTCACACAAGATCATTATTATATGCTCTTAATAGTTCTTTGTATTTTCAAATCTAGTGATGAAGTTATTCTCCTGTATGTATTCTTTAAAGACCTAAATGTGGAAGTGGTTGAACAGACAGCAGGATTTACACTGACCGATTTTGTTAGTAAGTTAAGTTTGACTAAATCAAATTTATTTTGTTCACTTCATTTACAATAAAACCTATAGTTAGATCTATGAACAACTTTATTTATTCTTGTTTGTATATATTTGTTTACTGCTTGAAAAATCCAAAAGTTAAAAAGTACATAAATATATTTATTTTTATTTAAATTTCGAAGCAATAGCTTCCTGATCACTTGTGATTTTTCAAGCAGTAAACAAATATATACAAACAATGATTCCTATACTGCATACCTGATTAACAGAACATAAATGTATTTATTCTGTATGCATCATACGGTCTCATCGTTTCTTTTTGTTCTACGTGTTAGTTATATGCACATGTTCAAATTGTAATCTTTTATTTTTGTTAAAGTAGTCTATTCATTTAAAGTAAGTATGCTGTACCCATATGATATAACCACACCAATACGGCTTAACAAATACATAGACATTCTATTCCATTGGCCTGCAGTGAAACCTAGCAAGGACTTAGCCATTAGGAGTGGTTAGATGTACCCATGTGATCAGTAGCCAATTTTCCTAAATTTAAATGTAACAAGAATAAAAGTTCTCGATGTTGATTAAAGATTATGATGTGTGTTTCCCAGTACTTGCCATTACATTTTCATACTTCTCTCTCTCTCACATCTTTTTAGCAAGCATATTTCTACCAATGACAGACATAGCTGAAGACAGGTTGAGATGATAACTGGCCAAGTATGTAAGCTGGGGGTTACAGAGACAACGGTTCAGCCATGTAACCTTTTAACAGCTCGCTGCTTGGGATGATTTTATCATTCTCGTCTCACAACCTTGGGGTCATGAGTTTGAGTCCCGCCAGCGCCATTTGATATAGTCAAATGGAATCTTAGGGTTGTAAAACCTGTCTTCAGCTATGTCTATAGTTGGAAGAAATATGCTTGCTAAAAGCTCAAAATGCTTTAAAATATGGAATTGAAATATGCTTATTATCACACTTTAGGCAACTTAGGAGGGACTTTGGGCATCTTCTTCGGTGCAAGCTTCTTTTCTATTCTGGAACTGCTGGACTATTCCATAACTACATTATTTATAAAGCTAAAAAATATTGGGAATGAAGCAAAAGTCGCTGATACAAGTGTTAAAGCCATTCCTGTAAAGTCTGGAGAGAAGCGGCCACAAAAACCTGCACAAACCGACCATGAAGATAATTACAATACGTGGCCATCTTTTATATCGCAGTATGGCTATCCAGATAAGGTTTTCACCAAGTAAACCCTTTATTAAAAAGGTGATATTAGAAACTAAAATTATCAGGACGTGTGATGTAGCTCCATTTCATATAGATCAAATAATGATTGTATAATGTTGATTATGTCCTAGTTTGAAAAGGAAAATTTCGTGTGTCCTGATTTTAAAATTTTGAGGATACAGCACTTGTTGAGGATAATCGTATTACAGTTGTACATGCATTGATGTGTAAAGGTTAATCATCTTTGTCTGTGTTTAGGTCATTAGGTTTGTTTTTGACAGAATCCAATATTTCAAAACTGTAAAAGAAATCATGAAAATACCATATATCTTACACCTCAGCATAAAAGCCTGGTTTTATATGTAATGAAGCACATATATCTGTGATTGCAGATATACACACGGTACTGCGCAAGTTACATGTAGCTAGCCAATCACAAGGCCTTTATTAATGATTTGATAAGAAGGTCTATTCTAAAAGCATCTCTTTGATGCAAACGTAGCAAGTTGTTTGGCTACTATGACGTCATTTCACATGGTTTCTATTTTTAGAACAGAAATCTATTTTCAGAGCAGCTGTATACATGTAGCTGCTGTATTTGGGTATTTTCTCCACTCGAGCCTGCTCGTGCCTCTCGAGGGCAAATACATTTGGTTGGGTGACTGATAGTTGTGTTGATTTTGTAACAAAATATCTACGTCCCTTTGATGTTGTTGTAGGAGGCTTTTAAGATTTTGATTCAAGTGGTTTCTGTGTATTGTGTGTACACCAACTTTATTCCACTACTTCTTGCCAGATTAAAACTTTCCTAACACGTTTTTTAAATCATTAGAAATGATTAAAAGTATAAAATGTCACACCTACACAAAAATGTTTCATGATTCTAAGTAACCCAGAAAGATATGCACACTTAGTCATTTCAGTGTGAATCATGTCCAATGATTCACAGAATAAGTGTGTCAAGAAAAAGAATGTTACAAGCCAAAAAGCCGTGGAATAAATCTAGTGTCAGCACAAGAGTAAATGCACAGTCACAAGTATGAAAATCAACGTAGTCCTAGAATAAAAGGCAGAATGTTCTGGGACAATTGGGTTATTGTTGCAGAACATCAAAAGTGGACAGGGACTGTTGTGATATGGATATTGGAGTGTCAATAACTGTGGGATCGGACAGAATATTGTAAGTCATCGCGAGAACGGGCATCACACTATGGGACGGGACGATTATACGAGTCCCACAATGAACATTGATGTCTACATTGTACTAGCACTTGGCAAATAAATATGGATCTCCAGAAGACTATTCTTCTAGTTTTCTAACACTTTACCCTTGCCATGCTGTTGCAATACAGAAGTATTTTACAACTGTGAATATTTTTTTATAAACTGGTTTATAGCTAATTATAGGTAAATGAAAGCAAATATGTAACTTATCAATTAAAATGTCCAAGTAAACAAATTCATAGATATGTATTTATGGAGCAAACATTACAAATACATTAATTTGATATGAAAGTATTTTGAATCTTGTTTATTGATCTATTTTGTAGAAAAAAAGAATCAAATGTGTTTCATTTATAATACATTTGTGAAATAAAACACACCATAATTGTCAGTATACTTTGTATATTTGCTTTTACTCTCTGTTAAAAGATTTGATTTATACTCGATGAAACATACTACATGTACATGTATGTCATGATTGTACACACAAATTACAAAACTATTCAGTTTCATATAAAAAAGCTGATACAGTACAATAATAACTACGAAATAAATACTAGAGTAGTACATGTATGTCAACAGACCCAATATACAATTATGTACAAAACATACAATTGTAAAAATCACACTTCATTAATTTTGATACACGTATGTACAGTATACAAAAGCAGAAAACTAGCCATTCAAACATCAGATTCATCACAGTCTTTCATTAGGTTTTATTCAAAACATTTACAAATCATTTTCATTCAACAATTCTAATTGTACTCGCTGAAGATTTTAATTAAGCAAGTAAGCAATTACCTACTTTGCACACATTAGTAAATATTTCTAAAAAATTATTACATGTATGAACACATTATTATGTATACATTGGAAGACCAAAATTGAATTAAGTTTTATGAATGATTGTTCAAATGAATGACAGTAATATTGAGCGAATGAAGCTATGTTGAAATTAACTTTCATTTTGACGTTACATAACTTCAATATATAAAGTAAGGTTATATTCCAATATTTTGTAATATTTTTATACCCAGGATAATAATGCAATAGTGAATAAGTCTACTGATATATTTCGCTTCAATTATTTCAAATGCTACTGTTCTTTGATATAATTTCTTTTCCTTTCCAACGTACACAATGAAGACCACCTCCATTTGATGACATCCACATAGAAGCTTCTGCTACACACGGCTATATTTCAGGCCAACTGAAAGGAAAAAGCTTTGTCATATAAGCATGTCTAAAAATCACATGTTCAAAAGTTTACCACAAAAATTGCCAATAAAGTGACAGACAAAGAAACAAATATAAAATTTAATCACAAAAAATTAATTCTATCTTGTATATGGCTGAAGAAAGAAATCTACGTATTTCTTGATATCATCTTTGAGCTTTTGTTAATAGAACTTTCAAGAGATATTGTTTTTGGAATTCTAAATCTCACGAATTTTGTTTTTTTATTACAAAACATGATTCAGCAATATTCAGCAATAAGAGTTGAACTTTAATAGGTGAATGTGTCAACTTTAAATGTAGAATTTTCATTTTAAGAAGGAACAAAAGTAAGACAATATCACAATATTGCATTGGAGAGATATAATTAGAATATAAATGAAAAGTTTAAAATGTGCAAATGTTCCACATTTCCAATTCTTACATGACATTCCAAATGAAATCATCATTACATAGAAAATACAAATAAATAACCAAAGAACTATTTATCAGCAGTCTTCGACATGGCAACATTCAAGAGATATAAAAAGTAACCATTATATTTCATCATTCATTTCAGATTATTTCAGACTAAAATACTTACAATCTGGTGAAGTTTCCTAAAAGATACTGCACAGTAATTACATGACAAATATTTCAAATACATCGAGGTGATTACATCAAATTGCAAAATAAAACTCTTTATATTTCTTATTTCTACCATTCAATGCAAATTAAATAAATACAGGTAAAACAAAGTCTTAGAAAACAATTAGAAGGCATTTCATAAATGCAGAACTTTTCATCATCACTACCAACAATCTTATAAAGCATACTATTTCTAGTATTAAATTGATTATGTTTGAAGTCAGAAATTCTAATAATCAGCATGTTAAAGAAACAAAATATTTTGTGAGAACAGTCTAAAATGTACGATGAAGTGTGAAAAAGTCAAAAAGCAGTTGTGCAAATAGTATAATCACCTTGAATGCTTTGAATTTATGAATAATCAACAAAAATAGCTTCATAATGACAGTACAGCCTTCATTCATAGTTATTTCCCCCCAAATCACTAGTTAGTCGATTTCATCCACGAGTCATACCCAGTAATCAGTAAAAAAAATATTTCAGCACTGCCAGATTGTAGAGTAAATTATGAAATATTCATCTTATAGCATTAATAAAGATAACCAATCAATCATTGATATTAGAAAAAATATATGAAAAAGAACTTATTTGAAAACCATATCAGATTTGCAAGAAAATTACATTTTGTTAATAAAGCAACACATACATAGAAAAATAAATGAAAAAGAAGTGTAAAATAACTACACCTGGCAGTCCTGAAATTTTTCAAGGATTTTAAAATTGGAAAAGAATATGTGGAAGTTACAAGGTAGCAGTACCTTCATCATTACTGTAGCAGTTATGGCAATGTAGCTTGTTGACCCTGACCCTCACGTCTGCCCCCTTCTCCCCGGTACCTAGGGGCGCATGGCACACACAGCACCGAAAGCATTCAACATGGTAGTAGAGGCCAAGAGACTCGACGATCATGGCTGCACCCTGACCTGGAGAACAAGGATACCGGACTTCATGCCACCCTCTCACCACCAATCATAGAGAAATTCCAGAGGGTAAGGGTTAGTTATGTAATAATCCATAACTTCATGCAAAGAAAGTATGGTTAAAATGCACGTTTTTGACTTTGGGAATGAGACAAGATACTACAACAGTCTTAATATTTTTCAAGTGTAAAAGGTGGAATTTATGGATGGAATCAATCACATATTTCAATATGAATGACACGTACGAGAAGAAATATTTCAGACTGATTTTCAGTATATTCTATTACAAGTTATTCAATATCAATTAGAGACAATTTAGTCAGCAATAGTGTAGAATTTATCCTCTCCATGCAATTGTACTGTGCATAGTCAAAATAATGTGATGAATGTATGCATAGACACCAAATCCTTCGCATGCACATTAAGATTTCAGCATGGAAGATGACATGAACCAATTGTGCTACCAATAATAAAGTTAAGATATTTCATCAACCATGCAGCGCATGCTCTACATTGAAGGGGAAATGTAGTTGGGTAGAAAAAAATGACTCGTTGATCGTGCAAACTCAAGTATATTAAAACAAAATAAATATAACCACACTTGCAATTATGAAGCTTTTCAACTAAAAAAATGCCTGTATTAAAAATAAACAAAAATGAACATCAACTACAATGGAAGTAGTGCGCCTACGATTTGATAATCCTATTTTGCAGCAAGAAAAGTATTAAAAGAGTTATTGGTAAATATTGCTAATAATAGCGCATTGTAAAACTATTACTAATATATGCAGAGGAAAGAAAAACAAAAGTTGCTTAATATATATGTAAGCAAAAGAAAATAACATTGCTAAAATGTAATTAGTATGGCTAAGTATATAAAGAATGGTACATATTTTTGAGAAAACTATACATTTTTCAAAAAGATTGCATCAATTCCTTTTCATATTAAATGAATGATATACATATATAGATTATCATACAGATAATCTGAGTCAAGAGTGTTTATAGTCAATAATCATTCCCTCAAGTTTCTGTTACAATCATATAAAAACATTTAAATCAAAGCACTGCCTTATCAATTTCTTTGATTACAGTAGCTACACACCTGCCTACTTAAACCCAGAAATACAAATTTGCAAACAGACATTATTTTCATATTCAACAAGATATATTGCCACACTCAAGTCTTAGGATCATCACACCATATGATTTACAGTACTAACTGCATCGGAAGGACCCTAAAATTTAACAAAATCAGCATTTTACGAAGTAATAAATAGAAATATTTTGTTATGAAGTTCTTCACATGATTTTCTCATTGATCTTAAGATTAAGATCCACTCTACAGTATTTATGTGAATCATTGATGTACTTACAGTGTGAAAGAGGCATTAACAGTGGTGTGTGTAATACAGTTGAACCAACAATTATCAAACTCTTAGATACATCAAATACATCCACACCTAGAGCAGATTACCATTTATGTAAAAGAGTTAAATTAACAACACAATTTAAGTACACTCTGAACCAACTCTTCTAAATTGACACTTAAAGAAGTAAGAATTGTTCTATGCTCTTCAGTTTGGCTTTTGCAGGTTCAACTGTAACATTTGGCATATTAGCATGACAGAGACACCAAGTCCTACCTAGCTCCTGCTCACAGTGAGCACACTGCTGGTAGCCGCTCACAGTCACTTGCTCTGCTCGTGACTCCTCAGACGAGGTCGACAACAGACGTGGTGGTTTGGGAGGTACCGGTGGAGGTGGGGCTCGATCGCTGGAGTCTGAACCAGTGCGTATGTGATATGCAGCGCTGCTGTTGTTGGTATTGCTGAACGAGTAAGCAGCATTGACGCTGCTATAGTGGTATGAATTTTGGTTCTGCTGCTGAAATGATGAATGTTGGCCATGGGAAGAAGACTGCTGATAGAGATTAGTCTGACTGGAGGACAAGGATGGGTTGTATGTTGAGTGTGATTTGGATGGAGACAAATTGCTATTGGTGGGGAATGTGCTCTCCCTGTTAGATGGAGAATAAAAAGGGGCAGTAAACTGACTAGATGATGAACTATAAGCGGGTTGCAAGGCTTGATGGGGGTACGCATAGTGAGAGGAGACAGGAGCACCAGTGGGGGAGCGTGGTGAAGAAACGCGCTCCATGAGAGTCTGCTTAATTGTATCAGGTATCGGGCGCTGAGGTGGACTAGAATTGTATGGTGGCTCTTCATGTTCGAACGCTGGTGGTGAATTCTCTTTCACAGTGCTGTTATAGCCACCATTTTGGTAGTTCTGTTGTTGCTGGCCAGGGGGAGAGTATGGGCCATAGCCTTGTTGTTGCCTACTCTGCAGTTTCTGCAGCCGCTCCTTTCCTGACTGCTCTGCCTTACGCCGGCGTTCTGCCTCCTCAACCACCCAGTGCTTTGATGTGTCTCCACCCATATTTTGCCGCATGACTTCAGACATTCTCGATCGACTGCCTTCTTTCCTTTGCTTTTCTTCTGCTGTCATAATCCATGATTCGTTACCAGCTAGCTTGGGCTTGGGCACTTGTGATATGTTATGCAGACTATGGCGTTTGGCTGTCGGGTCGTGGTGGGTCGTTGTTGTTGGGGATACGCCTCTAGGGGGCGTGGTACCTCTTGGTGATGTTGTGGTCTGAAAGCGGAGCATTCCTATGAGCAACACAAAGCCAGGAAGTATATACAACACAACCTTTGAGTAACACTGAGCCAAGACGAAAAAACAACTTTTTGAATGCAAAACTGGTATACAAAGTGACAAATGTGTGAAGGGGATAAAAAGCAATTAGTGTTAAATATGGAGAAAATTTAATTTTATTTAAAAAACAGAACATGATGAAAACATGTATTACAATCAAAATGTAACTTTTTGTAATGAGTAAAAAATTATACCAAAAATACTGTAATTCACTTTTCATTTTAACATTTTTGCTTATTTGCTTCTTCAATAGGCTTTTAGTTTTAATATTTACAAAATAATTATAATTTGATAATTATAAATGATTTTCTATTCCATACCCGATCATCCACACTCTGCCATGTGGCATCACTCTTGTTGATGCCTGCTGTACGGTTCATCCTAAGTACTTCCTCTCTTGTCAGTATTGGAGGAACCACCGGAGCGCGAGGCGACACCTCTCTTGGCTTGCTCGGGATAGTCAATGGCTCCTTCTTCAGCAACAGCGGTTTCTTGGTGATGGGAGCAACTGTCTGGGAATGTCCACCACCTGCTGCTGCGGGGCTAAGGGAAGGGCTGTGAGAGGAGCGTACGGGGGCGGGCTGAGCATGCCGGAGGATCTCTAGGGAGGTGACCCCCGAGTAGTCATCACTGTGTGGACGTCCACCTGCACCTCCACCACTATTGCTACGTTCCCGGTAACCATGGTGAGGGGCGACGGCCTGGGGAGGTGAGTAGGACTGCTGCTGCGTGTCGACGGTGAGCGGCTGGTTGAGCGGCTTGTTGTACACATACTCAGCAGGCGGGCTGTGTGGCGGGGCCACGTGGTTCCGCTGCACCTGGTCCGTGGTCAGTAGACCAGCACCGGCGGCGGTGGCTGTTGTGGTAGTTGCTGCAGCACCATAGAGGTTGCGTTGTTGTTCCTCTTTCTCACGGCGCAGACGCTCACGTTCCTGACGCAGCTCCTGCTGCTCACGGCGAATTCGTCCTGGGAAAAGAGATATGGATTAAAACCTCTCATAAGGACACAGAAAGTTAGAGGTTGTCATGTTCGAGATGCTTATATTGGAGAACCTACTACAGGGATATAATTTAGAAATAAAACCACTGAGACACAATGTATTACATGTATCTGTCATTAGTCAATGGAAAAAGGGTGAATTTTGGACTGCACATTTAATTAAATTGTAATATCAAAATATATCAAGTAAATTTGTGAATGAGTGATCATTAAAAAATTATCAATTAAAGAGTTAATTTATCTCCAAAATCTAAATGTTGCAAGAAATACTTAACAGAGCATAAAAACTTTATTGCAATTATCAATATCAATACAATAATATTTTAGTAAGCAACCATTTCAGTGTTCCAGTCAACAAAGTACATGTGTATGTTTTATAATAGAATTAGAATAATTCCTTTGTAATTCCTACATTATTACAAAATTAGTACATTTTTATGAAGCAATATTAGGCAAATACTACGAACTACATAAAAATAAAAATATCTACAAAGATTACGAAATTTAAGATAAACATACTATACATAGTAATTTCAAGTTTGAAAATTTACACTCCTGTATAAATATGATTATTAAAAGCGTTTATACAGCTCCATTTCTATGATTTACCAACTATTTACTTACAGCTTGTTCAATTCTTGTTTTCTGCATAAGAATTACAATAGAATATAAATTTAAATGTTGCATTTTAGTGAGTATTTAAAGCCTGTATGCTTGATCAATTCATTTTAATATGATGATTTTCGAGGTATACAGCTTGACATTTTCTTTACTAAATATTTCTACTGAGGCAAAAGCAAGTCTAAGAGTTGTTTGTTAATCTACTGCGCATAACCTACTTCTAAGGTCAGTGTAAATAACTAGTTATTACATAGTACCTACCCCGTTTTCCTTGACACTATGTTAACACTAAACACACATAGCAGCAACGTTCTCCACTTTGTGATGTCACATGCCAAAAAATCAAACTGACACATACCAGACTCACCTCCATCTGCCTTAACTCTTGTTCTTTTTGTGCCAAAGCTGCCGCCTCCATCTCTTCCTGCCTTCTCTGTTGCTCCTCTTGCTCCTGTCTTGCCTGTTCTTCCTGCTCTTGAAGGATTCGCTCCTGCTCCTCTTGAAGTCTTCTCTGCTCTTTGGATTTCAAACTACGCTCTTCTTCTGAAATGCGGAATCAGTTTCATGTAAAGTAAATTCTAACTGTGTTCTCTTCAAACCTTTTGTAAATTTTCTAGTCAACAAGTAAATCTTGTACATTCCTACTAGATGCACTTAAATTTCAGTGAGTAGTCCAAATGTGCTCCTACTACATGCACTTAATTTCAGTGACAAGTCCGAATGTGTAAGCTATCAGCAAGTTGTGCGATATTTGTTTGTAGAAAAGGTGTGATATTAATGAGTAGAATCAATACGTGCACAGATTTTCAGGTAATGAGTAATAACTAGTATAAATTACACTATCACAATGGCTAATATTACGATGAATATTTAAAGTGCATGCCATAGAAATCGGATATTGATTTAATGACTACATGCACATGTACTTGTGTGTTAGGAATAGGGAGGAGTTTAAATTTGAATGGAATAAAAATATAGTAGCTTCATCAAATATAGAAATGCAAAAAATTACTTGTTATTCATTAACATAAAGATTCACTATTAAATACTCATTACTTGAAAATACATTAAATGAAAAGGAAAATACAATTGTTTGATAAACAAAATTTATGAATATTTCGAAATTATGACTTACCTCGCTTGCTATATTCTGTATCTAATGCATAGGAATAGGCTTGTTGGCTGGGCCTAAAAAAAATTTTAGTTGTGAGAATATTTCATATTTCCAAAAACATCTGTATCCTGAAAACAGTATTAAAGGTCTATTTCCGAAATAAAATAATGTACAAACAAATATCTAGGGAATTCAATTAAGGCTCTTCTCAATAATTTTCCTTTAATAAACAGGCGGATATGAAAGCCTGTTTTAGACAATTCAGTTTGTCTAAACAGTCTTCTGAACATAACAGCACCACTAGCAACAGCAGTATACATGTACCAACCAGTTGAAGTTAAACAATCTGCTAATTAGCATGAAGTCTGAACTGATTTCTGCATTGTTTCTCAGATAAGCAATGCGTCTAAGGACATTTGAAACTGCCATTGAACTTCCGAATTTGCATAATTAGATGTAAACATTCCATTTAGAAACACAACCGTTTAGTGAATTACATGTACACGTCATTTTCAACTAAATATGGAGAAACAATATTGCATATATTGTACTGTTTCAAA
Source organism: Streblospio benedicti (assembly GCA_019095985.1). Taxonomy (NCBI): domain Eukaryota; kingdom Metazoa; phylum Annelida; class Polychaeta; order Spionida; family Spionidae; genus Streblospio; species Streblospio benedicti. The sequence goes on along the minus strand of CM032664.1, from coordinate 10,653,769 downwards.
TGAAACTAAATAATCATATATGTATTTTTTCTCAGTAATGTTGGTTAGCCCATTACAGGTACTTATTTTGCAGCCTTTGAATAAAATAAAGCCTAAAATGCAAGTAAGCTAAAATTTACAACAGATGTTTGATCTACCCCCACTACCTGTATGTTTGTGAAAATCAAACAACTATCAGGTTAAACTTCAGCATTACATTACAAAAAACATTTATAGTAGTAATAATAATCTAGATTCCATTAAGGTATATTAATCCACATTAAAAGACATCATCAAAACATATTATAAGTCTGCATCTATATATAAAATTAAATTGCAAAGTGAATTCAATCTACACAGATGTGTATATATGTATGGCACATAATCCTATTCCTGTCACCTGTGCATATCTTTTAGTTTCTCCTCACGCCGCCTGCGCTCATCCTCCTTCCTCTGCCGATCCTCCTCTGCTTGCCGCTGCTCTTCTTCCGCTTCACGGCGCCTCTTTTCCTCTTCCCACGCACGTTTCTTTGTCTCCATCTCTGCTTGCCAGATACGCTCTTTCTCCAAAAGTGCCTCCTCCTACAACACAAGCAATTGATATAAGTGTTAATACATCCCTCAACTGCATGTTTTAAAATACACATACGGCATGATATTTAGTAAAAATAAATGTACTTGTCATCAAACATATTTGCATGTATTTATATATTTTTTGTGAGGAATTATCGACTCGCAAAACTATTTAGACCATACCATTATTTCTTAACAAAAACAATATTAACAAACAAAAAAGCAACAACAGCAGATATTAGAATTACATGTAGTAACTTAAAGCAAGCAACAATGAAATCAATTGTTAGTACATGTAGGTGAGTTAGAGACCAGTTTAACTGACCTTTTTCAGCTTTGCAGTGACACGAGACCTTCTGGAGAGGATATCTCTAACCTCTTTATCAAGATCATCCTCACTAGTTGGTGTCTCTTGTCTTAAATCTCTGAAGCTTCTACCCCTGCGAATGTTCAATGGCCGAATAGGACTAGAACTTTTATTATAGGAGATATCTGTCAGAGACTTAGCATGGTAGAGACAGTTAGGAGCTGTAGCCGTGTGCATTGGCTCAGGCTGCATTAGCTTTTGTTTCACTGGTGATTCATCGAAAATAGTTGGTTCTGCTTTTTCTGCTTCATTGCCAGCAGCTTGTAATCTAGCGGCAAAGGTGCGTGGTGGTTTTTTGGGTGCAACTTTGGCTGAGTGTGGCGGTCTATTTTCACTAAGTTGCATATATTCAGGTCTTTTCAGTGGATTCCTAATCAGTGGTTGATCAGTTCCTGTTTTGCTTTTGGTCATATAGCTGCCAAATTTTGTTGCTGTTAGCATGGTTTTGAATGTGGATGCCATTGATAAATCTGTCATAGATCCAGAAGATGGCAGAGAAAATTTGTTATCTTTTGTAAGATCTGCAACTGATGAAGAAGGTTTCAATGTTGGCTTTGAGTCTACATCTTTCATGTAATCACTGCCACCATCTAGAGACATTGACGTTGTTAACATCTGATGTGGATTAGTATTCTTTTGAAATGATGGTGCTTTTGCCGAATATAACGTGGGAGACTGGGTTATATTTCCCATAGATCTCCACTGTCTCATAGCACCTGCTTTAAAGGGTGTTGGTGCAAAACGGTATGGGGTAAAACATGGTGCTGTTTTAGCTGGCGAAGCTCGATAACTCGTTGGAGTGGACGTATTACTGGACATTTGAGTGGAAATTGTTCTTGGTCTATCTACCAAGGATTTCTGCACACTATTACCATTACATGTACCATTACATGTTTGATCTGTTGAAGAACTACTGTTATCAAAATCCTTTAAAAAGACAACGTTGTTAGGCTTATCAAAGATGCCCTTTTCTTCATTTATGCTATGATTCACTTTCACAAGATCATCAAAATCATCTTTGTCAAAGCTTTCATTGACCATGTCAATTGTTGCTATGCTACCATTATCAAGAGACAAATCTAATAAGTTCTCAACACTTTTGTTGTTGCCAAAATATAAAGGAAAATTGTTACCATTTATACTGCTCACTGGTTTTGAATCAGAAAAGTCTATCAACTGATCTGGAGATGTATTATCCGTTGCTCTGATATTTTCATATTCATATACTTTATCAATTTTTGCCCCAAGACCTTGATAATCATTCATGCGTATGTGACCATTTTTTTCACGCAGTTCTTGGTATGAATCATCACTGTCACTGTCAGACGAACTGGAAGATCTGGAACAGATCTCATCCAGTCTTCTTTTGTCTGCAGCAGGCACAATCACTGGGGGAGCTACAATCACCCATTTTGTTGATTTATTGTTATTAATTATGTCATGATCCTTAATTTTCAACTCTTCTTCATTTCCATTATCCAACTGAATCAAAGGTTCATTTTTGCACGTCTGGCTTTCATTATTATCTTTAATGAGATTGGATGAACTGCTTAGTACTTTTTTTGGAATGTCTTTCCTCTTTGAATGTGTTTCATTTGAAAATTTCTTAAAGTTACTTAATTGCTTTTCTCCATTATTAACAGATAGTGACAGATCATTTCTTGGCATACGAGGCGAGTTGTTTTCACTAGATGTATTTGTTGAAGCATTAGTTGAAGAACATTCCAAATGTCTGCTAGGCTTCTCAAAAAATCCCCAAAATGCCTGATAAATGTGAATATATAGTTATTTAATTATTATATATAATATAAATATAACTAGGACATAATTCATTGAATATTCAAATTTGTTCATGTATTGTCTAGCACAGGACAGACGATGATAACCGTGCAGGTGCTTTTCTTCCATATTTTCTACATTCTTTGTTTACAACATGTTGTAATGATGCACACACGAAGAATAATTCAAGCTGGTGTTTGAGGAAGGATCACAATGCAATCAGATGGATTAAACAGGATGCATTCATAAAAAATTCCAAAGGCCACCAGTGGTTCCCAATCTAGTTCTCCAGGTAACTGTTGCAATCATCTCATATGCAATGTGCTCAGCTAAAATTAACATTGCAAATCTTTCACCAATTTCCCAAGACAGACAACAATCCATGTTTACAAGTTTAATGCCAGTGTATGAGAATCTTTTTGTAAGGTCAAACATTCCGATATTGCCACCACCACCATGCCAGGACCAACAAACTGCATTTAACCCATATTACCTCTTCCAAATGACTATTGCTTCGTTTAAAAGGCAATGGCTGTCCTTGAGGTTCAAATATTTTGAGGATGTCCTTGATTCGCGAAGGTTTCTGTGTTTTAAGAACAAAATTATCTTACCTTGTCAAAGATTCCGTCAATGCATTTTAAGTCTTAATATATCAAGGTAATAAGCTAGGATCTGCAAAGGTACAATTATTACACTAGCAAGGCAAAAATACCAACTACTGTAGAGTTAAATATAACAATCTTAAAAGAACTATACACACTTGTTTGCGTTTGTTTTTTTCAGCTTCTTCTGCCTTCCTCAAATCTTCAGCTCGCTTTCTCTGCAGCTCTTCTTGTTCAGCAGCAAAACGCTCCTGTTAATTACATTATTTCTGAATATATAGCAGCAGATAAAATTATCAATATTTTTGTTATAAATAATAGCAACTAAATTCAACTACATAGCATGCCAACATCTTAACATAATTCTCTACTGAATTGTTATTGTGTTTGTATCTAATTATAAACTCATGCATAAAAAACACTGAATACAAAACTCAAAGTTATAGTATTTGAGATTTCTAGTCCATCGAAAAACAAAAATGTCATATGTATTCTTTGGAATTAATATTGCTATCATACATGTACATGTACATTTTCAACAATATGCAAGTATCATAAATAGCTGATCAATTGCCTGGGTCTGAATAAATGAAGTATACATAGTTTTCAGAAAAATTCTATGCAGTAATGAATAGTATGATTGAATACATTGCAGTTTCCCATCCACAACTCGTACATGTAGGATCTTTTTGTACTTGGAAATGTAATGGAATCAGTTACAAAACCATTTACATGTATAATGCAAACAGCACTATCAAATATTGCACATGCCTAAAATAGTGTCCTTAAGATGACCACAGTCTTATGCAGTGTGCACTGTGATTCCTGACCGTCCTGCTTGTAGTAAAATATTTGTGAATGATTAGTCTGCATATAAAGCGAAAGAGCAGACATTCATAGGTGTTCTATAAGAATTGCTCTCTTCATTATACAATCCTAGAAATATCCTATTAAGGAGACTTTCTGGAGATAAAAGAATTTGGAGGTAAAAAAATTCTCAAAATGTTCTTGTTTTTTTATTTTAGTATAAAAGTACATTCATTTTCCTTTTTAAAAATGTATAACACTTTAAAGGTTGCGGGAATGAAATTTGGTTTATGGACCATCTAATACAAAAGATCATACAAATACAATGAAAAATTCAGTCAATGTTAATTTTGACTGTACCGAAATTATATACATGATCTTTTGTATGGTCCATAAACCAAAATCTATTCCCGAAACCCCTAAAGTGTTATACATTTTTAAAAAGGGAAATGCTTGTACTTTTATACTAAAATAAAAAACAAGCACATTTTAAGAATTTTTTTATCTCTAAAAAGTCTCGTTAAATGTCCCAGGCTATTAATCAGCAAATTATGGTACATAAACTGTGAAAAGCCAACAGACAAAGCATGAAATGGGCTATAGTAAATCTCGAATCTAATTGTTAGACAGCCCCAATCCAGAGAGAAATTATCATAGAGCTATCATGAAATGTTTTCAATTGCCAAAATATTTATATCATAAGAAGCAATGCCAGATGCTTAAGTACAAACCTCAGCTTAAATTACCTGCCACGGCAAGTATTTGAATTTGAACAAAGTAAATGACATCGTAATTGGATTTTGTTAAATTGATCTCCTTGGACTCCATTCTCTCTATTTCACAAATGTTATTGGACACAGAGTTATCAAAATCTATAACAAAATAAGGCAATGCTTCAATGAAAATGCATATCACAAACAGAAAATTTCCAAACATACAAACAATACATGTATAACGTATACGAAAGATGCAAAAAAAAGCAAACACAGGAAAAGCGTACAAGCAACAAAAAGTCTAGATGTTGTAAATACATAATACATTGACATAACAGAATTATGGATGTCTCTACAATCCCTACTAATTCAAGAATACCTTTCACTAACATTTTACATTAGGAAATGCAGAGATTATTGAAAAAAAGGTTGAAAATATTCCAAGCTCAGAGGCGCCCACTCCCCAGTACCCATTATAGAATCTAAAGAATGACTAACATAACGACCACAGATTTTTAGTCTCACACCAAAGTCTTGAATCAAATATACCTTTGCTGCCTGCGAAACATCATTATCCTGTTGAAAATAATATTGATGTTAGTAACAATTCTGCAACATAAATCATCCTCTTTCATAAGTACTTGTATACTCATCTTCTGTACTAATGTGTATTAATTGAAATCTAAACTGTGCAAACTTTGGGCAACACACAGTATAAACCCTTGAAAAAAGAACTAAACTTTCTTGATTATGCCAATATTCACAATGCTTCTTTTCATGATATGATACTTTATGCTAGATGCATGTGGTAGGCTAATGGTTTAGGTAACCATGCAAGTGTTCTGAGCAAATACTTTTTTGGAAAAAGAAACTACAATTTATCATGCAAGAGCTTTATGTACAGCAATGCACAATAGTTCATTGTTAGTTTTCACAAACTATAATAAGTAATAATATGTCATGCAAACCAAGTCCAATAACAAATGAGTACTAATGGCAACAAAAATACGCAACAGTACATCACTTTGGAGAATGATTAGAATTTTCTTTAAGTAATTTTTAAGACAAGTATTCGTAAAAGATATGCTCAGAATCATCACTCAAAGTAATGATAATTTTTTTCCTCTGTTATTCAACTCGCCATAAATTGAACTATACCATTTTCTATGTCATTGTTATGTGTACCATGACTTTGTGCTTCCTTCACTGTTAACAAAAACTTATTTCAGTACTTTTTTCTTTAAAATGATGTGATCTGCATATATGGGGAAAAATATAATATTACTGTATAAACATAAACATAGAGGGTGGAGCAACAACCATCTGTTTATATAGATAAAATTATAACCATCAAAAGAAAAATAATATTGGTTGTAGTCACCTTGAGCTTCCTGTCCTGTTCCTTGCCCCAGTCCTCCATTCTGCGTCGTTCAGCGTCCTGGTCAAAGAAGCGGTGTGAAGACTGAAGTGGCGCCGGGCGAGGCTGGCTGGCCAGCAGTGTCTCCATGTCACGAGAAGCGCGCTCAAGCTCAATCTGAACGAGGATGGTAACAACAGTTACAACACATCATGGGCACCACACAGTATCAAATCTGAGTAGGGCCTACATGCATTGTATTTCTTCATGAATAAAAAATTCACTATAACAAAACATACTATGAATGGACAACTCTGCAATCCTATATATTTGAATGAGGTGTACATTCATCATATATGCTTTTAGCAATTATAGTATTTTTTTCAATCGCCTCTTTCTATGTTGGTACCAAAGCTTTAAGAAAGTACATGCTCATGTAAGTACCATCAACAATACACAAAAGAATTGCAACTTGCAAAGTTATTAGACACAAACTTTCAATTCCCTCCTGATTTCTGAACTTTTCATAATCTAGAGTCTAATCATAATCCGAATTCAGAAACTATCTTATTCCTTTGTTTGGTTTATGATTACCTCCACTGGCTGCATAGTTTTCAGTTGTTCCATGGACTTCCATTGTCTCATTGTCTCCTCTTTTTCCCTCTCCTCTCTTTTTCGAGATTTTCTATAATCTCTCGTTCCCTCTGTTCAAGGTCGAATTCTGCACGAATATTCTGTGATCCATCGCCAAACTGTTTGTATTCTGTACTCACAGGTGTCTGAAACACAAACTGTAACATTTCACAGCCATTTAATCAGAGTAATAAGCATTACCAATGATTATATGTTGAGGTTCTTTCCAAATGAGGATTAAGTAATGAAATCACTGAAAATCATATCCTTCTCTGACTAGTGCTAAAGTTACTACCCGTTACATACATGTAAATGCAGTCTTACCTTGGTTGGTGTTTCCACTTGCTGCCAGAGAGCAGGTTCTGCCAACTTGGGTTTACTCATCATCACTTCCTTCTTCTCGATCTTGTACCACTCAGACTCTTCCTTGTATTTACTATCCCTCTCTTTACCTGAAAATATTCGAAACATAGCGCTCACTGCAAAGAACAAATTTGATAACAGCAGTTTATGCACTTATTATCACTCCTTGACTGTACTTATTTGAATAAACGTCTAAAAACGTGGCCTAATATCTATGAAAACTTTATGAAGAGAGAGAAGATATTTCCCACACAGTCCTATAATACATTTCTGACTTGAGCGCCTTATATACAGTGTACCATATATCAAATGTGGCCGTAAAATGAGATATTTTTACCATGGGGTTGAATAGCAAACTACATGAAATATCTGTCAAATTTTTATGAAACTTTCACACCTATTAGAACAGGTTGCTAGACATACAATGACACAATTTGATTGAAATACTTTTGGAGATAATCCCCTAATTCGGATACTTTCCAATACCTGAAAACAATATTATTTTGTACCTGAAAAGAAATAACATAACAATATTTTGAAACAATATATTTGAAATAAGTAATGAGGCAAACCTTCTTGAAGCGCCTTGAACTCCTCCGACTCCTTCAGTCCCAAGAACTCTGACTTGCGCCTCAGCATGTCCTGCCGGGTTTTGGGTGCATCATCCTGCTCCTCGAGCACCACGGCCGAGTCGTCGAGGAAGGAGTCGTGCGGGGCGGAGGGCGGACCCGACCCGGGGAATGTGGACCAGTTTGGGGGAGGCGGCGCGGAGGATGGCAGTGGTGGAGGCACGTCATCGTCAACATCGTCGTCATCAGCAGCAGCCTGGAGAAGCATATGGAATAAATGTTTGACTTTGTGTATAGATGCAAGGGAGCTATTCCTTACGGTGCATTTTTGACAGCTATATTATTGTGCTTATAAGAAAATTGGTTTTATCTGAAAGTATACAAGACAAAGCTGGAAAGTCATCTAAGCCTGGCCTCAGTACTCTAGCAGTATCAATAAAATTTGCAGCTTCTTTTTCTATGTGTTGTTTGTAAAGATTCTTGAGAAATAAAGAATAAATCTCTCCAAACCACCAAATCTTAAATACATATTCATTTGAAGTTCATTTCTAAACCAGACTTACTCGTGTTTCTTGCTGTTGTTGTTGAAACATCATCTCTGATTGTTTCTTTTCTTCCAATTCTCTTCTTTGTTGATCTTCTTTTCTTTGTTTTTCTGCTCTCAAACGTTCTTCCTCTTGTAACTGCAGTTCTCTCTTCCTTTCTTCTTCATCCCTCTTTCTCTGCTGTTCTCTTTGATGCTCCTGATGTTCTCTTTCTGCTTCTTGTTGCCTGTAAAAGAAATGTTTTGTGAATATATAACAACCTGTTGACATAAGACATACACAAATTGCATAAAACGTTTGATAGATCTAATCAATTTTAAAGTTAGATGGATGTTAAAATATTTTAATGCCTCATTACAATTATTCTCTCTCAGATGTTCTGCAATTTTATCGTTTCTGTGAGATATAAACACTATTCAACTGCCAAATTTTGTAAATTAATTAAACTTAACATTTCAGTTCCATATTCTCACCTTATTTTTTCCGCCTCTAAGAGTTCCTCCTGCTCTAATCGTTCCATGATTTTCTGCTCCTCCTCGAATGTATCATTGGCTGCTTCGCTGTCTCGCTGTTGTTGTGCTCTGGCCTCATGTTCAAAGGAATCCTCCAGTTCTTCATGATCTGCATGAAACATTTGATAATCAATAGTACAAATTTCAAATTTAAAAACATACATGCATCAGTTAACTACTAAAGTCTCTTTATATCAGCAACATGTTTGTACACCCACAAAAAAATATTACTGAATATTCAATATACATGTAAGCTCTTACATATATATCATTACAAATATACCCATCTCAGAAATTTGCAACACAACTCAATATTCCCCTTAAGAGGCAGGTCTCGAGTAGTCCCAATATCATAAAAGTTGTAACTATTGAAGATTCCTAATGGCTACTTTTAACAAAGATTTTGAACGGGGAGAAATTATCTTACTATAGAGGTTGTCTCAATATAGAGGTGGCCTTATTAAATGTATAATATTCCACAGTATATTGCACTGATCCACTTAACAATGACGCCTGGAGAACTTTAATGCGTCATAGCTGCCTGCTGCCTATGCAAGAAACAGAGACACCTGCGTCAGATGAAAACTAATCTGTATGGGTGGAAGTAATGAGGGAATGGCTACCTGTGGGAAGGGTTCTGCGGATGCGGAGCTCGATGTGGCCGGAGCGCACGGCCTGATTAATAACAAGGATCACAGAGTCATGGTAGTGGGAGCCGACAGACGCGCCGTTGATGGAGACAACCTCATCGCCCTTGTGCAGCTCACACACGTCTGCCGATGAGCCTGCAGGGGAGTAACCAGGTAGCGATAGAGGATAACCAGATCTCATAAAATTAATTCATAAATGTTTTCTTGACCAGCTTATGATTTTTTCTTTTTTTCTTTTAAAAATGTGAGATACCATTTACTTTTATACTGTATCTTCTGGTGTAACTGTATACATATTGCACTTTTTCAAAGAGTAATGTACATGTACATGTAATACGAATATCTTATTTATCTTGTTAGGTCAGTACATGCCTTTTTTGAGGACTAATATCATCAACAATGAGTAATCATTAATATAACTGAAAATACGGTACGATTTATTGGCTATTGACATTCATTGAAGACATATTTAAAATTAATTTAGCAAATAAGGCACGTTTTTGCAACCAGCAAGGCTGAAAATATACACATTTACAACAAAAATACTAATATAACTTAATGTCCTTACATAAAACAGCATTATTTACATGTTAATATATCAAGCCATCGCACAACATATTAGTGCAAACAAAATGAATAGTGTTCATACCATGAATCTAAAATATTGTTAGATAAAGATTAATACCAACAATAAAACATGTTTATAAACATGTATAAACAATGTTATATCAACAATTAAAAAAACTCCAGAAGTGTCTTTATCCATAAACAAAATCATAAAGTTAAAATTTGTAAAACCATTTCAAAGGTTTCCTCTATTACAAACCGGGTATTTCTACAAATGTATACAAAGCATATACTGCATTGAGTCATGCAATAATCTACTACATCATAGTATTAAAATGATTGGGCACATGCAAAATATTGGGTTTCTGAACTTCCATATCTTGCAAAAACTATCTACATTCAAAATGAACAAACCAACCACTATCTAATGGGAGATAGAATTTAACTATGCAAGAATGTATCTTTATATCTTAACTCAATCTGGTAAAATAGGAAAGAAAAAAAGGCCAAACAAAAATCCAAGGCAATCAAAATATCTTGTGAACATGCTTGTAAAACAGTAACCTGATTTAGCTGAAATATAATCCTCTTTTGCTGTAATGAAATACAAGTCATATTATCAATTTGCGTAACATACACATTATAAGAAATAAATTCATCTTCCACTTAAGAAAGCAATGCAAATGTGTGAAAGTCAGCAGCACCAAAACTTTAAAAAAAAAGCACGGCAAATTGAAATCGGCCTAAACCGGCCGGCTTTTTGATGTCAAAAGCTGCAAAATTCCACAAGTTATATGTAAAACCACGTGTATAATTTATTTTAATGTTTAGCTTTTATTTTAAGAGAATATACAAAAGTTCCATTTGACCGTATTAATTCGCATTTACATCGGCGCCATGTTTGCACATATCGCACAAAGTGGAAAAACCTCAATGTTTGATCGCGTTGTAGACATACTCATAATGGTTCAATCATGATGAAGCTAAAATGAAAACACCTGATAAATATTTTTATTTATTTATTTATTTCTGTGATTTATTTATTCGTGGCATTTACTAACCGATCAAACATAGCCATTGGAGTGTTGTTTTTTGTTTCAAAACATTTGTGAACAGGGGTGTATTCTGAAAAAAATGGTTGAAAATGAAGCATTTTTAAGTAAATTATGGATTTAAAGTTGGCAATGCACAAATGGAAAGATTTTATACGCGCTACGCTGCAAATATTTGCGAGGATACAAGGGCTGTCATGTAATAAAACGTGAGGGGTAATGGGTTAAAACAAAAGCACGCAAATTGAAGCTCTTTGATTTCACTGCAAAACCACAAGTGAATAACACAATTGGTAGACAATTACTTCAGATTGTATTCTGAACAATGATAAAATGAAGAGAAAAAGATGTCTGTGTTTACCTAGTGTAACCTTTTCAACAGTGATAGGTGCTGAGTATTCTTTACCGCCACTGATGGTGAAACCAAAACCTTTCGTATCATTCGGTCGTTGCTTAATCTTGATGATCTTCTCAATTGATCGCTGAGAGAAGAAAACAATGTATGCAAATATGCCACTAATAACATTCAATCTGAAGCAGTAAGCAATAATAGAATTTATTGTTTGCTGTTTGACGAGCTTTTTGAACAATAATTATTTTAGTGTTGCCAGCCAATTTAGTACTCCACAATAAAAAATATTAACAGTGCATTTTCAATCCTAATGTATGAACAACTGTATATATATTTTTCCCAAGTTTGCTTGTGAATTCAATTCTACTCTCACTGTTATGGCAAGCAAGCTCCTACCACTGTATTGACATGGCTGAAGACATAGCTTCCATTTGACTATATCAAGTGGCCCTAACTCAAACTCTCGACTCCAAGGTTGCGAGACCAGAATGATACCGTCATCCCAAGCAGCAGGCTGTTAAAAGGTTATACGGACGAACCGTTGTCAGGGCCACTTGATATAGTCAAATGGAAGCTATGTCTTCAGTTATGTCAATACAGTGGTAGGAGCTTGCTTGTCATAACAATGAGAGTAGAATTGAATTCTAAAGAAGGAGTAAGTGATTATATGTTACAGTTTATTAAGTGTTTCTTAATGATATCATTTCAATTATATATAAACTACAGTAAAATATTGTTATATTTATTCCAGTAACAAACAAACTTTTTCAAATATTGCAATCGCATGTATACAAAGATTGGCTAATATTTCTTATCATTATGCTAAATATGATACTAAAAGATTATCTCAAATCCATACTTTTAATGATGACATTATATTTATCATGTATCATTTGCACAAAAAATGTTTGCCTGCTTGCATAACCAAAGTGGAGTTTGTTGAAGTCACATAAACCTTCTTTTATATCCATGCAAGTAAAAAGTATACATTGTAGATCCTAATAGGTTCCTTCTAAAAAATAAATTCTAAAATTTTCTTTCTTTTAATAATATCGTCATTTTAAATAACAATGACAAACATCCTCCTACCTTGTTACTGCTATCCATCTGTGACTCCTGTTCAACCTCCCGACTTTTCACTTCTCTCTGCCTCAATGGATTGCTGTGAACGAACGACGTCTCCTTCCGTTTCACTTCAGCCTCTATCACCGGTTTCCTTCTTCCATCAGACTCAATCATATGACTTCTCCCGCGATCGGTATAGTCTAACTTTTGAGACGAGTATTCAAGATCCCGTCTTGATGGCGGCGTTTCAACCTTGTCCAATCTTCGATATGACCTTGTCACACCTAGATTCGGTACTTCAATGATTTCATCACTGTATCTACTTGCCATTCCGTTGTTTGTCTCCTGCTCTGGTGACAATTCTTTAGGTGCATCATCCTCTCCCGGCATGGGGGATCTTGCCCATGGTGCGATTTCCTCTTTAGCTGCAACTGGTTCGTCTTCCGCCTCCACACTTTTTTTACGCTCCTGTAAATTGCACGAATCACGAGCTTCAGGTGCATCATGACGCTATGCAAGAAGAGAAGTGGGATTAGACAGGGGCAGGCAGAACAGCAAGCAACGAAGAATCACATGCAGAAATGAGATATCAAATGCAATTTCAGGCCTGTAGCAAAGCTAAATGAGAATCATACATCTTAAATAACTTGGTAATTTTAAAAATTTATCTTAATATATATGTCTGCTTAACTAACTGAAGTACAATGGATTGTGCATTCCTCAATAATATGGATATTCAAACAAGCAGTTTGCTACAAGCCTGAGAGTTAAGTAATCATACATAAAAGGTTTTGAGTAAAAATAAAAAGAGCTACTAGAAAACTTTCACCAAATATGCAAAGTGTATTCATTATAATCTAAAACAATTAATAAAAAGCATCCATGAAAAATAAAACCTCGAAAAAGAGATGAGATCTACTTTTGACATTTTGTCAAATCAGATGATAGCAAAATTGGCAATAACATAGCAGACTTGTACAAACATCCATTGCAAACAGTATCACTATTAAAGCTGATGGCTTATAAAATCTGAGTTAGCCAACATTTGAAAGATGATTTTTAAGGCTTAAGACAATTTTAACAGAACAAAATAATACCAAAGCACTAAAAATGAAGAAAGCTAAATCTAAAAATTGCAAACATATAACTCAAAGCAATATTAATATGTGATAAAAATATCATGCATTGTAAAAAACATAGTACGTATCTGTCATGTATTACAGCATTTTAAATTAAAAAAAATCTTTCAAGGATATTCTAAAAATTATAAGTTTGCTGCTTTTATCTAAAATTCAGACAATATTATCTATTGCTCTTCCTAATTAATTGACATTGTGAAAATTCATCGCCTAGTGAAATACTCACCCATGACCACATCTTGTGCCCATCCTTGGCCCTCACTGGAGCTACTCGCTCGAGCTTCTCCTCAGAGCTGTCCATGGACTTGGACCCAGAGATCCGGGGACTGCTACCATCCTCACTCCTGCCACTTGAGTCTGTCGATCTATAAACACATAAATACAATGAACAGAAAGAAATTCACATAATACACCAATTATGTTCTGTGCATGAAGAAGAAAAAAGAAACAAAACTTACATTGACATGATGGATAAAATTTGTTGTGTGTTATAGTGAAGTAAATTGCTTTTAACTTAACATCTAGTTCTCTAATGCTCTTTGGTTTGAATAACACAGTAGTACAACTAAACCATATCGGACATTGAGTCACAATCTCTGGGAATGATCCAGATAATTTGCTGTAATTACATGTATTTGGAGATTTTGCTGATAAAATTAGGCGCTCATAAATTCCAATATAAATATAACAAAAACTAAAAGAGACATTGAAATGACATAAAGTAAAATAAATTAAAGCATAAGTGACAATTTACAGTTATAAAAAATAACTTCCTACCAGATACCAGAAAATCTTGTAAAACCATAAAGATCATCCAACACTTGCTCCAAGTTCAAATGATTTCAATATTGTTTACATACAAAATTGTATACTTTGTGTACAAATTGTGAAAATTGTGTACCTTGATCTGAGTGAACTTCCTCCATTCTCAGCTTTAGAAGAACCAGATGCAGATAGTGATGACTGGCCTTGAGATGAAGAAGGCTTGGTAGAGAATATATCATCTTCATCATCAATTGGATAAGATGCTAGCTTTGTAAGCCGAGTTGTTCGCCGTTGTTCCCTTAAGAAAAGCCCATAATTATGTACAGATTACAGTACAACCTCCAACTACTTTTCCCTCAACTTTTCCTTGTATGTAAATACATGGTGTATATAAATAAATAGATATAAAATAAATAAATGGTGTCCATGGAATTGATAAACGAGACTAAGTAGAAAGTTTTCTACATTTTTTCCAACACACATCTGTAAAATCACATCCCATCTGAACCCACATTAAATCATTTGGAGTTGCTCTAGCATACCTCTCTTCCTGCATTTCTCTGAAGGTCTTGAGGCTGCGTTTGTTCTGCTCCTCCTCCACTGCAGCCAGCTCCTCTGACTCTTGTGCTCGCAAGTGGGCACCTGATGATTTTCGCCGCATTCTCGCCTTCCATGTTGACAGGTTCTGTAATACAATGGTTTGTTTGTTGGTTAACTAAAGACCTAAGTGTACATGTAGATCATTGCTAATGCTAGATTTTAAGATACCTGAAAAAAAGGAAATTATATTTAAATATTTGAGCTTGTGATGTTGACACCCAGGAGAAAGGATAAAAATGTACACCTAAATATTACAGCTTTATGGCTTCGAAATAAATACACTATTTCCACTTATATGTAGTCAATATTTTGTGGGTGTATTTTTATTATATGTTTTGTAATGCCTATCAGAATCTGCCATACAGCTCTATCAACTACCTCATCATCTACTGCTTCATTGGTATTATTTTCTTTAACAGGAGCTGCTGGTTTATCCATAGCTTCACTTTCTTTTATCTCTACCTCAATCCCTTGAAGAAACTCATCAACATCAACTTTTTGCTCCACTGTAACATGATCTGACTTGATTTCACAGATTTCTAAATTGGATATTGGTTCCTCTGTAACAGCCTTGTTGGTAACTTTAGTAATTTGTTCACACATGCCATCTGCTGTTTCACTCCCCTTCACCACAATTTTAGTAACACTATCTTCTTCACCAGCTGCTATACATGCATGTTCCTTTTTAGCAGTACCAATATCATCTGTTGAATTGATTGCTTCATTTCTTAAGGATTCTTTAATGTATGCAATCTTTTCCTTTTTCGTTTTATACTCCCCACTTTCCAAAACTTCTGCCGTATCCCTTATATTGGCTATCCCATCATTTGCTTTCTTAAAAACTTCCCTACCATCCACCACCTGTTTCGGTGGCGTTTTATTTCCTTTCTTTTCAAAAAATTCCTTCACATCACTGTCACGATTAACTTGATAAGACTTGGAATGTTTATTACCCATCTTGATAAACCCAGTCCATACAAAATAATCCTTAAGTTGCTAATTTTAATTCTTAACAACCTGTACCTCTTAACAACTAACAGAAATGATCATAAAATTAATAAATCAATTATCTGTGCCCAGCACTTTGGCGCAGAGGTCAAACTAAAAAAAAAACAAGGCAAAACATCATTTCATTGGTGATTAATTGTATTTTACCTGAGGCTCTTTAGTATGATAGTAGCGATCCAAGTAGTACTGCAGCCTGCTTAGTGTGTGCGACACTGCAGGGTTGGAAATGGCCATATCCATATCCATTCTCAGTAGAATTAGATTTGTTGCTCAAAATCAAATCAACCGAAGTTAACCATATCTAATCTTGTGTTTTGATTGCATGGACTGTCAAAGTTGAGATATTGTCAACACAAGTGCATAATTCTCACTATTACTGCAAGATGTTGCTGCTCCAAACTGTATCCAATGTAAACATTATACACAGATATGCCACTTAATGGATATATGGAACCAAGGAGATGCCAGAGAAGTGATAAAAATAACCTGCTTCATTGTACTACAAAAGATTTGGCCACCATCACCCATATTAACACCTATAAACTCAAAGTTCTACAACAAAAACCTATATATAACAAATTCGCACAATACAATTTATTGGTAACAAACATTTTATCATTACTTGTTGACATATAACGAATTCGCCTTTTTGGCATAAATGTAGCAATTATTCTAATTTGTTGTAGTGTTTTGCAGCTCATATTTGTGCACCAGACAAATGATCGAACAATCTAACAATTCAGACGTCATTAAAGCAATCATACATACACCATCATTGCTTGTTCTTATGCTCTTATGAGCGTACATACATGTAAAGTAATTAGAGGACTTTTATTAGTTTTATTATGTTAGTGGCTTGGCACTTATTTACTGTTGATGTAACACAATTGCTCTGGACAGACAAATGACCTGAGGGTGTCCGCACATCACTGAAACAGTTTGTGGGCCAAGTTAAAACTGCTCTTTGGAATGGTAGCCATATGTAAGCAGAATAAATAGGTATTACAGCAAGGGAGTAATATCAATACATCAAGCAACATGAAGACCTGAAAGAGTTTCTGCACATAAGAAACATTACGTTATGAAGGTTAAAATGTACTTTGTTTATTTATATACTACGAATAGAATCAAAATTAAAATTAATTTGAAATGCACAAACTTACTAAATGTTAAAATAGTATGATTTGATATAGAAATTTCACATGAAAATTGGTATAAAGACTTATAGATTTCATATTTTTAAGAAGGAGATAGAATAAATTATGTTTAATACATTTTGTAGTGAAAACATTATGTGATGTTAATATAGTGATATCTATGGATATGCTTTAGGTATTTTCGCGATACACTTAACAATTGCATACATGTAAAACAATTAGACTACATGCATAAAACATACACAAAATGATTAAAAAATGTGACCAAATAAAAAGTACATATTATGCTGATCCTCATACAAAATCTCCCATAACCTCATGCAAAAGGCAAACAAGCTAAAAGGTGTTAAGTAATAATAAATTGTATGCCTGGGAAAAATCTTAAATAAATAAAAAGATATACTTAGTAGCTGCAAAAATATATGTATTAGCTTGCATCTATTTTGCTACCAGTAATATCTAAATATAACATACCCCTCAATTATATTTCACAACAAACAATAAAAAATAAAAACAATTTGCTTTCCTTCTACCATGGGAATTATAAATGTAGGTTAGATACATAATGCATCAGGAATTATAATGCCTAAAATTAATCTCATATCTTCCCATAATTATAGAAAAATTGTAATGTTAATACTACTATTTACTACTTATAATATTACTTGGTGAACAATCTGTGGTTCTAAAAAATTTCGCACCCTAAAAACATGAAGCAGTATCTTTTTTGCAATCCCCTTTAGAGCAAAACAGCATAATAAAGCTAAAGCATCTGAAACAATGTATAAATCATTCATCCAAAAAACGATCTTCTAACAAATAATACTAATTATAAACATTCTTAATTGAATATTAAATTGGTAAAAGACATTAAATATTAATGGATGAATACATTCATTCATGTCAAAAGAGGAAGTTTGGAGTTTGAATTAAAAGGAATAAAAGATTCAAACATACGTCTTCCCAAGCGTCTTTCTGCAATAAAACATATTTTTCCAAAATCTTTCAACATCATAATAAATACAATCATTTCTGTTTTATTCTTAATTCATTGAAATGTTGCAATGATGGTTGATATATGAGTCAATGTTTTTGACATGTTGTGAAGAAGAAATACTCAACCCTGACCATAATGTTTTAATAAATCCTGGTATTGGCGCGGATTGAGTATGAAGGATGAATAGTAAATTGAACAGTCGTGCCTCATTAATAATAATAATTTTTAATATAGAAAATCCAATTTGACCTATAAGTATTTGTTGGATAACTTTAAGAAATAATTTCAATGATCATAATGGTCTCTCTCCTACCAAATTTGCTTCATGTTGAATTTTGCTGCACAGCTATACATGTACATGGCCACCAAGACATCTGGTTACATTATGATATCAGATTGTCCTTCAGTTACATTTTTTTTCAAGGTTCATTTTTCTGCTCGCTTATAACCTTCAAATATTGTTTCAATTTAAAATCCATTATAAAAAAATTTCATCAAACAGAAATGTAACAGATAAAGTGTTACATTTTATAGTATTATCTGTGAAATCATCAGAAAGGGAGATAAAATGGGTATTTTTGCCTGGTATATGTACAAATGGAATATCCTAAGACTGGGTCATAGCACACTACTGGTTTATAAACTGCAATCGTGGAAACAAGCATGAAATAAAAATCAAGTGAATATGGGGTGAAAAACCATAATTATTAAGTACCTCCATCCATGAATTCTCTTCCTGAAAGATAATAATTATAAATTATCTATAATATACATGTACACTTACTCAAGCCCCTGGATGTACACATTCTGAAAAATGTTCTGACAAAATTCCATTGAAATTTCAATTTACCTTTTCAAAACTAAGATCTACTCATCATCAACAAGTTTAAAAATAATGATACCATCATTCACGACCAGCACCAAGTACATGTGAAGACACTGTTCGCTATTTCAAACCCACTGCCCTCATTATGTGTGAAAGCAACCCCTCATTTTACCCCTATACTCCAACATAATTTGATGAAATTTTGCATAATTTTATAGGCCATTTATTTAGCAAAGTACTTGTTAAATCTCTGTGAATGGTAGGTTGGTGTGCTATCTATATCCCCATTACAGACACAAGTACGAAATACCTATATTATGTATGTCTACAGCTATTGTGACATTTAGAGTAATTATATCGGTTAGTACTTTATGATTATTCAACGTTATCAACAACAGAATTTTAAGAATTTCAATTATTTGTGAATAGTTAAAATTTTTCTGCAGATATGTTGTTATAAAATATATATATAGTGATAAAAGGGAAAAGTTCATACAAATACAAATCAATAAATAATGTGCTGACCATTGGCATTTGCATCAAACTGTGTAACAGCCACTATAAAATTATATAAACATAAGTATAGGATATCCCCATGACATAACTGCCAAATGCCATTGCGTTTGTTTATAGTTGCAGTCTACTAATAATGAAAAGGAATATATTTAGTCTGGAACTCATAAATAACTGATGCTGAATCCATACAGTTTGATGCAGATATCAATGACTTCGATTACATGTTAATCAATTAAGCTAAAAGTCAAAAATCGCACATACCGACTGCCACTCTTCGTGCTCGGTCTCCACTGCAGAGGCCTTCACCTTCTTCTGCGTCTCCATCACCTCTATCGTCTTCTTGGCATTCTCCACCAGGGGGTTCTTGTCCCGTGCACCCTTGATAAACTGCAGTGGGTCATACGGCGTGGCACTTGTGCGCCGCTCGCTCACTCGCGTTGGGGGAACGAAGTCCGATGATTTGTATGTCGGCTTTGGTGCCGGAGCTTGATACGAGTCTTCGGCATCACCACCACCGAATCTGAACTTATCGTATTCATCTTGACTCTCGACTCTCTCAAATGTCTTTGGGTTGTTGTTTAGTTGTGACTGGTGTTGGTTGGTACTGCCACTGCCACGGTTGTTTTGTGTTGGCACTCTGCTGTTTGTTTGTTCATACATGGCATTGTGCGTAGCTGAGTACCTCGGTTCTTGTTTTGGCGATTCTCCACCGCTGCCTTTCAAATTGTAGCGCACTGGCATTTTGCTCTCGTACACTCCTACTACATTGTCCACGTGTTGGTTGAGTGTATCCTCTGATGACGACTGTCCTGAAAGCACTGAATCATAGGAGTTATCCAAGGACAGTTCGTTTACTCCAACATTAGACACAACACTATCCAGATTTTTTGTCTCGCATTGATAGGAGCTGTAGACACTAGATATCACAGTATCAGCATTTGATGGTATCCGAGACACTTTAGTGTGACCTTCCTCCAAGTCTCTACTGAGACGAGCCTCATTTACTTTCGGTGTTGAGTGAAGCTCCTTATAAACTCTCCTAAATTCAAACTCTTCTTCTGCTAATGGACCTTTGGTTGTGGTTTCTTCAAAGTCTTCAACATCATCTACCTGTACTGCCGGCGGAGATGAAACTCGGTCACGTTCTGGAATCCTTCCCCAAGGAAGTTGCTCTTGGATTGATGGACAAGGAGAAGTAGAACCAGTTACTGAAGCTCTGTCACTGAGAAATGATCTTGGTCTTGAAGAGTTCAAATACTGGCTGCCACAATGACCTACCAGCTCTGTGAAGGCGCTTAGATCTAATTGTGGACCGTCGTACCAACTTTTAACCGATTTTCCCAGCCAGTAGATGGTGATCGCAACCTGAAAATAAAGACAGAATGAATGACATCTTCTGACACACATTTGATTGATGATATGCTAAAAAATAAATTACAGTTCTAATAACTGCATAAAAACACCTTATGAATCCTGGATGTTGTTGGAATTTTTAAGAACATAGACAAAGTAGACTACTGCTAACATATTTGCAGATCAATCTTGGTGTCTTTAAAAGAAATATTTTACAAATAATCGATATGGCTAGCAAAGTGTCTGTCTTGAACATGTGATTACATAACCTTTAGTACTTAATAATCACCACTATTATTAGTCTGCGGTTTCTCTAGCAAATTATCCTATTATCTTATTATCTTTTTAAACCACAAGTCCAACCTGCTGAAAACTAACACTTCTTGTTGGCCGATTTACAGTCTGAATTCTAATTGAAATAGATCCAAAACTTCAACATGTTTTGCAAGTAAATGTGTTCAAATCCTCGGGGAACTTTGACCACATTACAAAATATTGACATCTTGCAACTCGAGTATGTTTGTTTACTTATATATGGACACTTTCGATCAAGAAAATATATCAACCCAAAATGGCATGTCCATCAATTTTATAGTTACATGTAGTTATAAGAAAAGTATTTCTAAAAGAGATAATTATCTTACTCAAAAATAACAATATCAAACAAATCATGTTCACTTCAAATCAAAAAATAAAAATAAAAATGACTCAAATTAGAGACGCCTGCATTGGACCTTCAAATTTTTATTTGACATTGAAATATTGTTGTAAACTTTCCAAATGGATACAGAATTTGACATTAATTCTGAATGATTATTTTTCAAACAAGGTGAATCAACAAGACATACTTAACATAGAATGCAAGTGCTTTTGAACTTTTTAAGACATAAATGTTTACAGCGCATCATTAGGGTAGAAACTGTAATATAAAACTTGTAATTGACAGGAATGTATCATTCTATTAAAATAAAAGTGACACTTGCAAGTCTGTAAACGAAGTTACTGGTTGAACCAAGCTCTTTTCAGAGTCCGATTCCCACAGCGTTTATAACAACTGCTTTGTTCAATTGAAAAGCTGCATTGAATTTTTATGTCCACTCAATATATTTAGCGTTTATCCCAATGTAAACAAGTACCTATACATTGGATATGTAAAATATTAAGCGCCAAATCTATACTAAACACCAATCAATTTAATAATAGGTGAACTGAATAATCGCAAGGATAACAAATATAGTAAAGATAATTGGCAAATAAAGTGGTCATCAAAGATCAAGTGCTCAAAGCTTTAGCTTTAGACAAAAACCAAGCCTACATGTATGAATTGTACATATTTTTTCTCTATGAAAGGAGTAGACTGTTGGATGAAAACACATAACCCGTGTTAAAATTCCCATGACAAAAATTCCAGGACCAAATTAAATTATTGACAAAAGTAAGCTAAACCGAGAAAAACATGTACATGTATCAAACATTCAGAAATTCCTTTTTTATACATAATCGTTCCATATGTAGAGTTAAAGATATGAATATTATCTTAAATCTTTGTCCTTAAAAGATGATGTAAGAACATTCTTGCGATTTCCCTCATAAACCAATCAGCATGTGTTTGTTTTCATCAACATAGAACAAGTGCATTTTTGGACACAATCCAAACTATAATTATTATGAATATTTTAGTTGGCTTAAAAGATTCTCGTGGCCAAGGTGCAGTTTTGGCCCCTCGGCAATAAGTCTCAATATCTTATATGCAGCTGGAGGAGGTCAAGTGAATGTTCATTAAATACACACACTTAATTAATTAGTGTCCAAGTTACTTGATGTAAAGTGTATTAGCACCAGGCACACGTATATTAATTTGATGTTAAAAAAACACAATCTACTTTCTTCAAAACTAAAAACATTTTGCATGATTTTGAATGCTTAATATGTTCATAATAATAACATATATATTACAAAATAGTCTAATAAAATGTCAAATTAATAAATGAAAGTGATACCTTTCTAATAATATTGTACAGCTCTCATCCAATCCTATGTTAAGTGTTTCATAAGGTATCCCATTGTTATTACACCAATTTTTTCTACATACATGTATGAAATAAACCACTGCTTCATGTACATGTATGTGCTGAAGATGGGTAATAAACCATAAGTGTATCATATGAAATGTATCCAGGAAAATACATTGAGATACTTCTGATCTTGAGACTTGCAGTAAGTACTTGCAAAAATGTGCTTTTATCTATTTTCAGCACTTGAGATACATAATAAATGTAGAGGATAAGTGTACTTTTAAGAGTAAGCCTGATCAAACAGTAAAAAAGTGACATCCAGTTTTAAAATGCACAAACAAATATTTATAAACTCCTTGCCTAGGACATTATACTGATTAAACAATCCAGTGTCACACTTATGAAAGTACATTAGTATAGATTTTAACACTTGACTATTTGTTAGTTGTATAATTACAATTAAAAACCATTACATGTATCGTTAGATAAGTCGCCAGTGGCCAACATTACATCAAACTAAAGCCTATGGCACAACTGTGATATCATGTTGCAATGAGGCATTTATTTGTCATTCTTTTGGTGTTACACTAAAGCAAGAACAATGACAACACCTAACCCGCGAGCCTTGAAGTGTAATGACGTATGGATGGCGATTTAAGCCAATAATTAAACAAAGACAAAAACCATGGTGACGTACCTTAAAATTCCTGTTCACTCTTTAACAACTATCCATTACTTTTCACTTTTACTACTTAGCCGGATATCATGAAATGCCTACCACTCCTTAGAAAAACACTGTCAATGGCTTTTAGTCATCTTTCAATATTTACCTTAGATTATTGAAACTTGTGCTACTACCTATAAAAGTCTATGATATCATAAAACACAATATCAAATTTGCCTTCCCAGCGACAATGATGATATTTACAGATTCATCAAGATCTGCTAAGTAGACAAGAATGACATAGTGAAATCGACAACGATGCTTCCATGTATACCCCGAAAATCAATACATGAAAATATCTCTCCCGATACACAGTACAAAGCTGACAGTGTTAAGTTATAACCGCCTCCTTGTGATCACAAAGTTATCACAATATCATATGAACTTGCTAACACCCCTACTCTGTTTTACATTACATACATATCAAACAATTTTCTATGCGCAAATCCCAGTGCTCTGTAAGTGCAGATCTAGGTGACCTCACATTGCCAAATTAACACAAACTCTTATATGTTAACATATTTATGACATTACAAAATATCTTAAATATGCTGTCATCAAATTGTTATATATGGTTTATCTTCTAAAAAGCATGCTTCATAAAATCAGTAATCATGATGATAATGATGACATGGTTACTAAAGCCATGGCCTCCCAATTCATCATCGTAACATATGGCAAATGTCTTGATATAATATTACTTCTTTTCATAATCACATTCACTTGTTATAAAACTAGAATATCTTAGTGATACCCAACAACTATTTGAACATATCAACATAAATGCTACTACATATCATAACTCTTCTAAATAATTTACAAGGTCAGAGCTAACATTCTTTACTGGACCAGAAAATTCATATATACAATAATGATCTTATTGATAATACATAACACTTTATAATACATGATAACATTTTACACTAAAATACATTTCACATCAAAATACCCAAATAATCTTATTATTCATAAATAATATCTACATGTAGCAACTTAACATTTTCATTGCATTTTCAAACTTAAAAACATCTCATAGTTTTATGTGTCAATTTCAGTGCAGAGCATCCTAATGATAGATCAGGATCAACTACTCCACAGTTTGTGACAGTAAAAGTGAATGTGCCAATGATCTGATACAATTACATATAATCAAATTAACATTATTATACTTACATTTCTTAATCTTCTTTCTTGCTCAAGGTGAAGTTCATCTTCATCACTGAAAACAAACCATTCAAAATATACTGCAATGTACACTTAAACGTTTTAAAATTGTGAATTCATATTTTAACACTCTTAATATTGTACTTTGGGCTACTAAAAACATGATGACTTTACACCATGTATTTATAACATTTGCGCATAAAGAATTACATTAAATCACGATTCTTAGGTTAAAATAGCTAAATTATGCCTAAATATAGCAAAATATATTTTCAATAGTATATTTGATAGGCGTATCAAAGTCATCATATCCTAGTGTAGGCCCGTTATCCTGTTGAACTTAAGTGATACATGTAGATTACTTATTAAAAAAATTGAAAGTGAAAAAAAAAATATTATATTTAAAATACAATATTTTCACTTTGAAATCCTTGTTAACCATGTTTCATCAATGTCTTTCGTAAAAATCGTCAGTTTCTGGTTATCTTGCATGTATTCACCCCGATCATATCCCCCCTTAAATGAAATTAATTGCACAATTCCTAATATGGGTCTATAAAAAAAACAGCTTTGCATACATGACACTGACTGTTTTAGGATTTAGTGCTCTTACCAAATGGGACAAACATAAATCTCACTACAGAATCACGAATTATGCCATTTACAAAACATTTACAAAAGTCTTTCACAATCAGATGAATGAGGGAAGATTTTGTGATCTGCCAACTACATCATGCAAAGTACTTCCTTGCAATAAGCCCCATAAAAGGTTCTCTATTTAATCAGTCATTCCATTGTGACCTATGCTAGATATATTCAGTTTATAAGATTTAATTTGGTTAATTTTATACTTCCCCTCAGAAAACATATCATGATGCGGAGGTCATTTCAATAAAACTCAGTATTGGTTATAAGGGACCTTGGAAAAGTTCTTCACTATATGTTATTCTATTATATTTCTTTTCTCCACAAAGTTTTGTATACATGTAATTATCATTATCATTATTATTTTCATTTTTGTATAGACCTGTAAGACCCTCAAAAGTGCAAACTAGAGTGGACAGTTTTCTTGTATTGTTAGAGGCATACATTGTACATCTAAATGTATTTAGTTGTACATGTAAATGTACATGTAATGCAATATGTATCAGCATATTTAATGAAATCCACATTATTACTGCTACATGGAAAACTAAGAAATTCTCTTTGCAAGTGCTTAAACATTGATAATGGTCAGACTATACCCCTGTCAAACGTATGTCAAATGAATAAAACCAGTACATGTATTATGCTTTCCATTCACAAGATCCTACACTACTGATCAAGTAAGGAAGACCCCTTTTTTTGCCTGATTCTTTGGAAGTCCAAACGAATTGTAATAGAAAGTATGAGGAAGTATGAGAAAGTAACAGAATGTAATAGAAAATAAATGGAAAGTAAAATGTATTCTTATACTGAAAGATTATGTGGCTTCTCAGAACATAATCATTCCCCCTAAAGTTCTATGATCAGTCACGTCCGTCGTATGTTTTTTCCGTAATTTTTCTGCATTTTTTAGAATAATTCATTTGAAAAAGAATAATTTCGGAAAAATTCTGGCAGTGGCTCATACAAAGATGGTTCGAGTTCACTTAATCAGAGCCATGAAAAATCTTAATTTTCAGGCAAAAATCTTAATAAAAGATATAAAATATCTTAATAAAATCTTAATGTTTTTCTACTTATAATAAACAATAATAAGGGAAATACTAGTATATTTACTAGTATTGTAAACTACTCTGGGATGAAATGAAAAAAAGTGATAATTGGAAAAAAATATCTAGATACATATGTATCACTTAAATCAATTAAAAAAGATCACCAAAATCCAACAAGTAGTTAATAATTAGATTAAACAAGCATTTGCCATTTACCCCTCTGACAGAGACTGTCACAGGCCTCATCATACAAGTCCATCAAATGGCATTTTGAAGCAGTGTCATCGTGATTAAAAATAGATACCTTTATGTGAAACCCTATTAGGAATGATAG
This sequence comes from Streblospio benedicti, assembly GCA_019095985.1. Lineage (NCBI taxonomy): Eukaryota > Metazoa > Annelida > Polychaeta > Spionida > Spionidae > Streblospio > Streblospio benedicti. Next base: position 10,626,989 of record CM032664.1, on the reverse strand, counting down.
TAGATTATATATTTTACTGTTACTTTAATATTCTAAGCATATCAAAAGAAGTTTCAACAGATTGACATAGTAGCCGTTTTGGAAGTGTGCGCCTGCTGCACATACTAGTTCCCTAGGCAACATGCATTTATCCCAACGCAAATACAGCAGATTGCAAACACATTTTCTCGCACTAGATAAATTACCTTCGTGAACCAGTTGAAATTATTTTGTTTCTTACAAATAAAGATTGCGTTATGAACGCTTAAATGGCGCTGATCAAGCTGTATTTTAAGTAACTGTCCATATTTCTCTGACACTAGTAAAATCCCGTAATAAACCCATGTCCCGGACTTAATGAATTTTCAGGGGTCAAAAATCGTAAAAATACAGGAAAAAAACATAAGTTCACATCTCTGTAAGTGCATGTACATGTAAGTGCTGTTAAAGTTTAAATATGTTCTTGTATAGATCAGAAT
>CM032664.1:10572596-10626431 GCA_019095985.1 Streblospio benedicti | reverse complement strand
CATCAAATGGCATTTTGAAGCAGTGTCATCGTGATTAAAAATAGATACCTTTATGTGAAACCCTATTAGGAATGATAGTAGATTATATATTTTACTGTTACTTTAATATTCTAAGCATATCAAAAGAAGTTTCAACAGATTGACATAGTAGCCATTTTGGAAGTGTGCGCCTGCTGCACATACCAAGTTCCCTAGGCAACATGCATTTATCCCAACGCAAATACAGCAGATTGCAAACACATTTTCTCACACTAGATAAATTACCTTCGTGAACCAGTTGAAATTATTTTGTTTTTTACAAATAAAGATTGCGTTATGAACGCTTAAATGGCGCTGATCAAGCTGTATTTTAAGTAACTGTCCATATTTCTCTGACACTAGTAAAATCCTCCCGTAATAAACCCATGTCCCGGACTTAATGAATTTTCAGGGGTCAAAAATCGTAAAAATACAGGAAAAAAACATAAGTTCACATCTCTGTAAGTGCATGTACATGTAAGTGCTGTTAAAGTTTAAATATGTTCTTGTATAGATCAGAATATCTAAAATTATGCAATGAATAGTTTTACCACACGATGGACTTTAATTTGATACCAAACGTAGGAAAAATTTCAACTTTTGAATGCAGAACCCCACGATGGTGTGGTGACTTATAATTCTTTTTCTACAGTAAGTTTTCTCTTTGTTACGTGGCCTGAAAAAAATTTCTGAATGGTAATTCGTGGAAAGAGAAAATTTTCGGAATTGTAATTCGCTAAAAAACATAATACAAAATGTACACAAATTTTGGCGAAAGAGTAGAAAGTATGAGAAAGTATGAGAAAGAATGGGAAAGTAAGAGAAAGACAGAGAAAAAGAAAAATGGGGAAAGTAAAGAGTCTTCCTTACGCGATCAGTAGTGTACATATACTAGTAGATATTGAGTCACCTTTGAACAACATCAGCAAAATATATCATCTGATATTGAATATAATGACATTTGTAGCTTACAATTAACATGGTCATCAGAACAATAATCCATGAAATGAACTATCAGTTTGTGGATTATTGTAGCCATAATTCAGCCTGACAGCATGAAATGACCAGAACCTATTAACATGGACTCCAGTAACAATAACACTGGCAACAATTGCATGATGAGATGTAATCCTGGGAGTATAATGCAACTGCTTCTGGCAGATCTACACACAATCAGGCAGGAATCATCATTCATGCTCAACACAGGAAAGTGGTGCTCAGTCACTTCAGCTTCATTCATAGGTTGATTTCAACAATGTCAACCAAAATGGTATTGCTTAAGCTCTTGTATGTCTGTGGAATTAAACTTGTCAAACTTAACCACCTTGATAGCACAACTACATGTACTTTAAAGACAATACCCAGTCTCTTTATATGTCTAAAGAAACTAAATATTTGGGACAACAGATTGGCAAGTACATACTTATGACAGAAAAACACTCCCACTAAATCTTTTTAACATCCTTGATACATTTTGGATATCAAATCTCTTAACACCTTTGTTAAATCTTAGATAAGTTATACTTTCAGTGTAAGGTTTCTAAGATTACTATTTAGGCAGATTAGATCAAGGAATTAAGATTTTTAAGCACAATGCATATCTACCTCTATTGAGAAGATTTACTAAAATTGGAAATCTAATAGTTTACTCCCACTCCCTTGCATTTCTTACAGTAAACACTACGTATGTAAAAGGGAAATGGCTAAGAAATTTGTTTTAAAATAATTATACATGTTCCATTTAGAAAGAAGAAAGATTTCATTTGAAAATCATCAATATTTCTCATAATACGGCATATGTTAAACATTGAGATTTCGGAACATCAGGTTCAATTGTTTCTGATATAATATCGTTTGTGTGTTTTTGAATAATGAAATAAAAACAATGAAGGGTTCTCCCCATATTTGATCCCTGGAGCCCACCCAAGTAGTTTAATTACAGCACTGCTAACTGAATCACACTTTACGACAAATATTTTATAGTTGATTTAATCACGCAAATTCCGTTTACACTTCCAATAATACACACAGAGGATCTGCAGGTGGAAATCGGACAACGCGAGAAATACACAATTGATGAAAGCCGCAATTCAACACCCAGAACACACTGTGTAGAGCTCGTGAAATTGAACGTAACGTACTGCATAGAACTATTGGTAAAGTTCATTATTATGATGATCTTATGGTCTATTTTTTTCCAACAGGCATGTGAATTTGGACACCTCCTTGTGTACAGTAGGAACCAGTTGTCTCAAAGTTAAAAGGCAGGAGAGGACTTGGAGATAAATAATATTTGACCACCAGTCAATGACAATAACACTTTTCTACAATATGCTGGACTGTAAATGACAGCAAAAGAAACAATGTGATTGAACATACATGTACATGTCCATGTAGGTAATGTTGAGCTTACTGGATTTCCCTGTACGCGAAACAAAAATCTAGGAGTAGGAAATAACAGGGTCAGAGACCAAAACAGCTTCTCACTGATTGTGGGTAACGTTGAAAGTTTGAATTCTACATTGACTTACTGTTGTAGTTACATGTACTATTAAAATATAAGGATCGATATTCAATTTTTTGCAGCAATGTACATGTATCTATAAAAACTTAATGTCATGTTAATACATGTAGGTCCCTAACCACTCATCAGGCAATTTCAATAAGTTGTTGACTTACCAATACCATACACGTGTTTCCAAGCACATACCACATTTGGTAATTTCTTAAGAATTTGGATGGAAGTAAGAATTTAGATACCTATTGACTTAATCATTTTGGACACACTTGCCTGTTTATCAGTCTTGAAGCTTTATAAATGTTTTATGCACATGTATTGTTACTTACTCTGCAATGGCTCGTATTGAGAGGTCAGAGAGGTCGGATGGAGAGAAGAGCTGACTGTCACGTAACCCGAAATGTGTACAGCAAGCCTCTAGAAACACGTTTACGTTGTCCTGCAATTAAGTAAAACAACATATTAACTAACAGTTACATGTAAACTATATTAAAAAAATGGACATCAATGTATAGCTTTTATTTAGAGTCAAATGTAAAATCTTTTATAATGTTCTAAAAATATTAATTGAACATTCACGCGAGTTTATATCAACAATTATCATTCTGTGGGCTTCTGTTTTCATATACTTTAAGAAACACTGATAGATGACATCTTACATTTCAGGTCTAATACCAGTGTATCCTATTTCGTTATTTCCATAGCACACAAAATCACAATTTTACTCTCCCTCTCATACATGTACATACCAGTATATGTCTTGAGCAAGATAATCATAAAAACTGCCACAGAATACTTTTAAATTATTGATGCAAAAACCATACAGTGTTCATGTAATGGCAGAACACAAACCAGACACCACATACGTCAATAATCAACCTGACAACAGAACTTGGTAAACTAGGGTTATCAGGCAGTACATTTAAAGAAATTAAGAACTTGCTTTGAAAGTAACTAACTGTTATCAATTATGGTGCCAAAATCAAAAACGTCAATGTCTAGTTTTTTACAATGATTTTATCGTCCTGTCTGCACTGATGACTACGCACTTAAAAGATTTCTCCTTCAGTCGTCACAGATATAAATCTTATATAAGACTTTCCATGAGAGTAGCACAACAAACAGATAGAACCTGTACATGTATTTACCTAAGAAATACCACCCTGGAAAGTGGCTAATCCAGCAACACGAAGTTACATATGGACAAGACTGTAAGACTATGAAACTATGAAACAGATAGTTATATATAACTATTAGAAGTAATATTCCTACTTTGTAAAATGTTAATGAATGCGTTTGTATGTCAATGACCATGTCCTGCATGAATACTGGTCACAAATGATACGGATTAATTTAAAATGGAAGAGTTAGAGACATTTAAGCTTGATTAGACAGTTGGAATGCATATATTTGCATTACATGAATGGTAGATAGTTTAATAAGTAACTATGTAACAAATCACGATGCGATAACCTACATAGCAAATATATCTTAGCTTTGTACTTAAGCTAAAAAAAGCAGAATTCTGACAGCGTGTGTCTACGATAAGCATTGTAATTAATTGGCCCCTGGTATAAATCGTCTTTCAAATAGTTGGTCTATTGAATTAAATGTATCTAAACAAATTTGAAAAATAAAATCATTAGACAAAAGAATGGGAATTTGACCAAAAAGTTAAAAAAACAAACATTGCCTATTCATTGTTACATGAATGATAGCGACCTGGGACAATCAGTTCAGTTTAGTCCTGCGGCTTGATTCATAGGTACATGTACATTTGTATTTTACCTTAATTTAAAAATAATTTCAAGAATCACTTAATGAATTTATATCAAGCTGCATTAAAGAGGCATTATCATATTAAGTAATTAGAAGTCAGGTGATTAAGGTGTGATTCATATGTAGAGCAGAATATACTTGGCTATGAACAGACAAGTGAATATTTCTCCCACAGGTTTCTGTAAAACATTTAATGTATTGAAATTGCTGTCTAGATCATTTTACTATTATTGCCACAGTTCCGAGATAACTAGTTTCAATTGTAACTGGTAAAGAGACCCCACCAAACTGATATTGCTTAGTTTACAAAACCAAGTTGTTCTTCACACATTCAAAAAGTATTCATAAATTCATATAATAACCAAACACATATTCATACAATAAATGTTTAATAACCAATAAAAAAAATAAAAATCTTTTCAAGTATTAGTCACAAATGAAGGACATTTTGATTTATCCAATTCTTTGAGTGACATACATGTAGAGTATACAAACTATGCAACTTTAAGGAGAAAACTGTGAAACACACCTAGATGGAAACTTTCATAAGCCAAAATTTCCCCTATAAGAAAGGTGTCCACTACCTATATGTATGTATATGCAGGTGTACAATGTTTAAAATGTACAGGAATTGAAAGCAAAAATTGTAAACACAAACAGGCTTGCATAGTGGTGTCCCAATGGGCCGGAACCTACTGTAACCTACTTCTGCCATACCTCAGTAGCCTCATTCATATGCATTGTGGTCGCCAGTGAAGAAAACTCACTCCATTGACCTCTTCAACATAATAGTGACTTATTTGATCATATTTATGTCATTGTGTGTCTGATTAGAAAGTAAACAACAACATATTTGACCCTGTGAGAACTAGACATTATTTATAGGAATCAGTGTTCTCAGCTTTTTACTTCAATGATTTCAGAGGCAGCTTGTGAGCTCTACACATTCAATATTCCAAAATAAAGAGATGAATAAAGCTATAAGAGAAAAATAAGCAATTTTCATCTTTTTAAATTAGGTATTTTTATGTTAAATAAAAGATAATATTCAGATAATAATTTTGAACACTGTCAGACTAAAAAACAAAAAGTTTCTAAAATATATTACAGAAAATGACAATGCCTTCAATCAGGATTTGTATGTTTATATGGTTAGCATGCAATTTTTCATCAGGAATTTTTTCATCTAATTGGAGATATGATTCGCACCAGGAATAAATTCCTGTTCGCACATATATACACTTATACATGTATTTTTATCATTTTCATTTTTCCTCACCACAATATAACATATTTACATTTAAAGAATAATTTTAGATACTATTGGAACCAGGTGATGCGTTTTTCTGCTCTATGGCGAGACTTTCGCTGTTTTCTCACAGCTTCACAGGCCGAATGAAAAATGGATTATTTACGAAGTGTGTTGTCCTCAGTGCCAATATAAATACATTGGTAAAACAGGTCAGAGTCTTAACACACGCGTAACGAAACATTTAAATCCCAAATGTGTTTTAACAGCTGTAGGGGAACGCATAAGAGACACGAGACATAAGATCACCCCGAAGGATTTTAAGGTTGTGGCACGTAAGGAACACGAACTTCGCAGGAAGATCCGCAAGTCTATTGACATACGCGTGCGTTCTCCAGAAATGAACTGTAACACCGGCTACAATCTGCCCCCCTCCGTCTACTCGTCCCTGCTGTCACATGACTGCTGCCACCCTTTAGTCATGTGACCGAATGAAGTTTTTCATTCGGCCCGATGAAACTGTCGACAAAACAGCGAAAGCCTCGCCATAGAGCACAACAATGGTTCCAATAGGTATTTAAAATTATTCTTTAAATCCTGAATAATCGAACCGAGGATGAGCCAAATATGCATTCATTGATATTTTCATTTGATTTTTTCAATAGAATAATCGAATAAATATTTTACAGCAATTATGAAACAACCATAACAACTACCTTTAATCATACACAGTATAATAAGAAAATTAACAAAAGATGAAAATATATCTAAATCTAATAAATATACATGTATCATGTGGTAAATCACACGAAAGAATAGAAGTTCATGTAAGACATAATTTGCTTTTCAAATATGCCATTTTGGATCAAAGAAAATAATTGTTATCTTGAAAATGTTCTTTTTTTACAGACAGTTGCAATTATACGTTTTATCTTAGTGATACAAGGAGCTATTGTCAAGTTTAATTGCAGCAAGTAATCAAACTAATGAACCAAATTGTTTCCAAAAACACTCCTTTAACTAACGTAATACTTTGTTTTGGAATTCAAACATGAAAAGCAGCAATTAAGTTGATGTCCTCCCCAAGTAGGCACTTTCTAATAGTTTTTTTAAAGAGGAGGACATTTTTAGCCAATTACAATGTTTCATCTAATTTTGTTATACTATTTCAAGCACAGTGTTATTGTGAAAAACAACAACAAAAGCGCAGCATCGTTATGTGAATGATGCACAAGAAATATAAAAAGATGAGAAACATCATCGTAAGACCAAAAAAAAAGAGATTGAATGCAGTAGCAGCTGCTAACTACTATTTTACGTAGTAACAGATTGAGACATTCTTATAATAGACTCTTACATATCACGACAGAAAATGCAGCAAAACACCAACAACAACCTAACTTTTTCACTTTCATCTTATTTTATTAGTTGCACTTTCTGTAATGGTAAATCAAATTCATACACAAGAGGCATAACATGGGATGTTAGGAAGATAGGACCATAGTTAAAGTTCAAGTAGTTCTTTCTCCAACAAGTCCAAGATGAATCTTGATTTGCCATTCAAAATTCAAGACATTTGTATATGATGAGAACTTGTTTTGAAGTGACCAGTCAAATCGTTGCATAACGTTCAAGATATGAACAGTTGTGTAAAACAGTTAACTTTCATATTGAACATTGTGTAATATGATTCTTCATCCTAAAAAAAACATTCTCATGGCCGAGCTGAGATCAACCCACAGATAATCTGAAAACCCATCTTTACAACATTGGATTATTTTGTTTTATAGAAGTTTATTTCATATTACACAGTCACATAAAGACCAGACAGGGGACAGGCCTCAAGTAGTCTCAAACTCTCAATACACAGGTGATATCTCAAAACAATGTTTGTTGTAGTCTTAATAAACATTTGGGAACTTGAAAAATGGTCTCTTTACATGTGTGGTCTTTTATAGAGGTTTGTCTTAATTGAAGGTTCCTTGGAGTTTCTACTGCATACCTCCTCAGCCAGGGGTGCCTTAAATTAACAGGCGACTTGTACTACATGTACATGTACACAATTGTACACTCATTCACTTATAAGTCTACTTCTTCACCTGAGCTCCATGACCACTAAGCTACACCCCACTAGCTTACATGTAAGTCCAGGGCACAAAAATACAAGTAAAATGTATTCAACAATACTTTGCGTGAGACTTTAATTGAACACAGGTTTTTGGAAAGCATGAATATTATAGTGTCTTACTGCTAAATATGCAGTTTTTGTCCATAAAAAGTCATGAGCAAATATATAAAATATGGGTGTGGTTAGATAGACATTTAATTGCATGGTGGTTTAGGAAATCTCAGAAAGTATATATGTATAATCACAATGAAACATACATCAGGAAAATGCATGGCTGAATATGAATGTCATTTTGAATTTGACACCTTAATTATTGAAAATTTTTACCTGTTCACTACAAGATAGATAATGAACAAAAGTTAGCCACCCATACTACATTTCAAAATACTTCTATGCATAACATGCATTATATAAATAATATATTGTATATTGATCAATTTGAACAAATCATCTATTTATCTGTTATAATACTGATTTTCAATATTAACCAGATACTAAATTTCCACCTCCTACTTGTGTATTGGCTCTTTGCAAACAGTAACAAATGTTCACCTTCAAATTTGTTTACAACAAGAATATTTTGTAAGATATGCAAATCAGGCATCTTATAATACAGGCAAACATATAATCGCTTTGGTGTTATTTCTATTAAAGGTTTAAGAAAGCATTCGATATATCAAATTGACAACGTACCAAAATTACACAAAGACGTCCACAGCTAAATATGATATGTCAGCACTAACAAAGTAAATCCTTTTATTGAAAATATGTACAAGGTATCCTTCAATCTTATGTTATCCAAAGAAAGCGTTAAATCATACTGGAATAGCACGAAAACGTGCTGATAATGGTAATTTACTAGACTTTAAGTTTATGTTATTCTACCTGTGGCCACTGCAGGTAGATATGAAGTACTTTTCTACCTCACACTGCTTAGTCAAGAGAGCTCCACAACTTCAGCACACTACATTATAGATTACCAATGTTTGCTTCAACGGAACCAAATATAGCTTTCCGTTCTACAATACATATATCCAGCAAACAATAAAAGTTGAAGCACAGTTGGGGGAGTACTGACAGGGTTTACTTCTTATATTAGGCTACTGATATCTGATGCCTTCACTGACCTCTTAACAACAAAGGGACTCACCTGTCTTGAGTGGACAAAGGCTTTCTTGTTAAGGGTGTCAATTGACTTCAGCACACCTCAAAAAGCTTGAAGTTCCTTTTAGGGAAGTGAAAAAGTGACCATATAGGGGTATGAAGTGGAACTTTTTAATTATGATGCCTGCTGGGCATGATTACTTTGAAAGCCTCAACATGATCAATTATCTCTCTTTCATGTTGGGAAAGTGCAAGCAATTGCTTGTGCAATATTTCTGAAGCTCTTTAAATTGAGATCTGTTTACATGGCACTTTTCTGAAGAATAATGAGTTATTATAATTATATTCGTCGCAAACGCAAGAAATATTGGAGAAAAAATAATTGTATTTAATCTAAAAATACACGTATCTTAAAGAACATGTAAATATGTTATCTATTCCGCACACAAACAGATATAAAACTAAAATTCTTACAAAAATAACACTATTATAAAAGTATAAATCATAATTTGATTGACATATTTCTGTAAGCAGAGATGGCTTAAAACAAGAAAGCAATAAAAATGTGGTCAATATTGTTATTTATACATTAATATTTGTCCCTGACATTCTTCAATTGCTATCATACTGGCTCCAGACCAAGTATAAAGTGACTCCATTAATAGATTCCATATCAAAGGTCTATGCACACAGAGTATACAGAGAGCAACACAAAATTGAACCTTTGATGATTTCTTAACTTCTTAAGATAATCTGCTGTACAAGCAGCTTAGAAAAGTCTTTATACTAAGTACTTGCAGGATTGTCATGCTTCCCATGTAATAAAATAGACTTGACAAATCTCATATATGGTCCATTAATTCAGTGTTGGTGAGTGAGTGTTGTAAATTCTAAATTTTTGAAACATGCCCCCTCCACACTGACATTACCACACCACCCTCATACTGAACAATGCTTAATTAATGAACTCTTGAAAAATATACTGTACATAATCCTAGATTTTGACACTAGCCATAACGATAAATATTTATTCAATTAGTTAGTTAATTATTGTGACCAAATGGGAAGTTTTTGGCACTCTGTCAAATTCCTCACTTATATACATGTAGCTTGAATAACAAGCAGCGTATTTGTGTATGTAATTAGGTAGGATGAATTCTGTTAAATGAAGGTTAAATGAAAATGAAATGTTCCCTCCACCTCAGTTGCAACCACAAGTAACCTGGATGTGGTTCCTGGGGAGCTTCCTATATACTTCTTGTTAATTTAATCAAAAGGACATGGTCCTGTTAACACAAACTCAATAAGTGAATGGTGATTTCTATAAAATATCCCTTGATGAGAATATAGCAATGTAGTTTACAACCTCTATAGATATGTGAAAAATATTCAATGTCAATGACAAAAGCATTGTGTGTGTCTTCAATACTTGTTCGACCAGGCATTGAACTTACATTAAGGCATAGGGAAAGTTCTGCTAATTTTGGACATGCAGGCAATTATCAAATTTGAACCCTTCTCATAATATCAATATCAACATAACAACTTATCATTGTGTACATATCTGAGGACAAGAGTTCAATTCTCCAATCAATGAAAAGTCAATATAATACTGAAAACCATATTCACAATATCATAACTCACAAAAATGCAGCACACACAATTATTTTCAATTATACATGTAGCTTATTATGTTCAATCTATAAATTTATTTCAAAAACACTTTGACTCCTGATACCCATTGACTTGCCTTGAAATGGGCTTAGCAGAAAATACACAATGGTACTTCAAAAATGTCAATAAGATTTTAGTGTCAATAACAAACCTATGTTTTCTGTATATTCAGATACAATTAACTTTGAACAAATCCTTAATATCAGCATATTTTACTACAGCAGTTGATATTCAAAAATGTTGAAATCAGAATTGTTATACATAAATGACCTACCAGATTATGTGAAAAGTCCAGTCAGACAGGAAAATTAACACCATAGAAGATGTGAGTGCTCTGCAAGAGGACCTAATGGCCCTAGAAAAATGGGAAAAGAATTGGGTAATGGACTTCAACCCCTCGAAATGTTTTAGCTTGCACGTCACAAGAAAGCGAAATCCATTACAGATGGAGTACACTCTCAAAGGAACAAAACTGGAAAACACTGACAGCTCTATATTACCTAGGAGTCACAATGCGCAAGATCTTAAATGGTGTGATCATGTCAACAGGACCGTCACAAAATCTAGTAAGATCCTGGGCATGATAAGGAGGAACGTCAAAACACACAATACCCAGTTGAAAACAAGAGCATATAATACACTTGTCCGCCCAATCTTGGAATATTCAGCAACAGTGTGGGATCCATATACACGGGTTCACATCAACAAAATCCAACAGGTACAGAGGAGGGCAGCCAGATTTATCACCAATAGATTCCACAATACCAGCAGCCCAACAGCCATGCTGGAGGAGCTAGGATGGGAAGACTTGGAGTCTCAAGGAGGAAGAAGATGAAACTATGCATGTTCTTTAAAATCCATCATCATCTCGTAAACATACAAATGCCTCAACATATTCATCCAGCATCCATAAGATCAAGAAGGACTCACAGCTTGACATACTTTGAAATTCCAACATTGACAGATTACCATAGACAATCGTTCTTTCCAAGCACAGTAATTCTATGGAATAACCTGCCAGCAGAGGTGGTCAGCGTTCCTACACTGGAAGCCTTTAAAAGCCACCTAGCCAACGCCCACTTCTAAATCTTTAATTTCATTCTTGTTTTTAACCTGCACCACTAACAACTGTTTTTATCTTTGACTTCTTCTTACTAACTATCTTCTGTTCTCTATGAGCACAACACAACCTGTTTTGGGCGATAGAGGCATCAAATTTGATGTTATCGCCCACACCAACACTCAGATTCAGATAGAACTATTCTGATAAAACTACTTAAATGATTACAGCAAAATTCAAAACAAAAAAAGATAGTTTCATGTTAGTGCATACAAGTGAACACTGCATATATCTACCAAATTGAATTGACAATGTATGTCATATGATGACATTAACACGTGCATGTACGTATATGTCTTGTAAATTTGAACTCTTAACTTTAGAAGTGAAATTGTTAATTACACGCCATTTGCCAATCTATGACCATTAAGGAATTTGGAACCCTTTGGACATCTGCCCGAATTTAACATTCAGAAAACATGATGAAAGCTGCAAAGCTTGCAATTGTGTACTATGCAGAGTTCAATGAAATGAATACAACCAGGATGCACCTTTATTTCAAAATGATGCATTTCATCCAATTTTGGATATGGCCCATGCATAACTATCAATATTCCTTTCAATATTCTTTGAAATGAGAGCCTATATGAAGTGACTTTGTATTCAAAGCGTGATGCTAGAAAATGGATCATGATTATTGATGCAGTAAATACCTATGAGGCAGACAAGCATAGCTGCACAAAGTTATCTTACATAATTACTGTCTTAATTACAGCATGCATGTGCAGTAATCAACATAGTGACAGACAAAACGTGCATCATATCAATGCTGCAACAGCTGAGCATGATCAATTATCGCTAAAATTACATCATAATTGCCTTCAATTATCTTTTCATACAATTGTGCATAATGTTACTTCAGCGTCACACTTCAGCAGATTATGATGTTACTGTCATACACTTGCTATATACCAGTAGCCATATTTGTACATGTATGTTCATCTGTATCATATTAAAAAAGTTCTTACATCAAATATGGCTTTACAAAATATCAAATTACATGTACAAGAATCCCTATTTTGTACAAAAATTCTATAACAATTTTCAGGAGTAACATTCTATATTGCACACTACATTGACACCCTCTAATTTCCAAAACACGTCTGTTTCCATCATATTTCTGGGAGTTATAAGTAATATTTGTGAAAATACGGATACTTTTATGAAAAATGAGATAATAAGACTAGCAAGTACATGAACGCATTATAATATGTTCTTTAAAATAGTTTTATAAATTTAACTATGACAAACTTACTCACATTTCTTGCCTAACTATGAGAAAAAAGTTCTAATATGATGTGCTATAAAATTAAATATCAATTATATCATAATGATATATAAAATGAAAAAATGTAACCAAAATGGTATACTTTAATTGATAAACAATTTCTCATAGGTCCTATTCTTATCAAGGCCATGTCAGACCAATAGAATTAGCAATTACATAGTGGGTAAAATAGTTGACATTGGGTATAACAAATGTGACCCAGGGGATCGGACCACAAAGACCTTTTTATCATCACAACATCTAGACGCTGTTGACGTGACAAAAGTTTAATCTTGTCAGATCAAATCTCCAACAAACATGTCCAGCAGAATGTTAGGTCAACAAATCTCATTTCAGTGACCTAGTTTTACAATATCCGGGGCTCTAGTGAAGTAATGTCCATATTTGAACAGACTACATAAATATTGAAGAAGGGCACATTCTTAAAGAATATCAAGAGGATGAGGATGCTGCTGAAATTACAAAAGCCAAGTGTTTGACTGACAAACACAGAAAGAATTTCTTCAGTGTATGTGGCCGAGGAATTTACCTCTCAATTGAATCGTAAATCTTTTTGATGATGTAAGCAAATACATGCAGGATGCTCATGATTTTAAGATGTCAAAATTCGATTTTCACAAATGAAAGATTGCATTATGTGACTGGAGTAAAATATCATATAAATATTCGTATGAAATACTATACATCCATATTAAGATCGTAATACAAAGTAAATTAACAGTCAATACAAGTAATTTGTAATGAATATGAAACAAATAGTACATGTAGATATGAACTACTTCACAAATTTTGTGCGCAATAGAATGCACACTACCAAACATTTCTATGAATTTAATAACAATTTACGAAGACCATAATAAATGAGATGGAATGAATTTAAAAACCTAATAAATTCTGTCAATTAAAATCTTGTATTTGTAGTAATTAATCATACTTTTATTCATAGATAATGCTTATTTTGTCAAAGTGAGATTGATTTTATATTAAGCAGACAAACATACATCACACGACATTTTATTTTAAATACTGTACGTGTGTTAGAAACTGTTTTCAAAGAATCTTATTCTCAACTATGCTTTACAAATTATATGTATATTTTCAGAAAGTTATATTTTCCCCAGCTCTGTTAAAAATAATTAGTAAGGAAACTAAGTCAATAAGCATACCTATAATATATTAAATATAGGTGCAACTGAAAGGATCAGTTGTTTGAATTCTTAATAAATATCTATTGAACAACCTCATTTTGTTGAGTTTAACACGGGACTTGGTACATATTATTATGTAAACAAAGGTCTGCTTGTATATTCCTCATTTGGAAACAATGATTATGTGCAGGTCATTAGTATGAATCCCTAGAATTTGATTCCTTACACTATGGTAACTATTTCCGTGCTCCACAAACTGTTACTTTACTTCAGGGACATGGTAGCTTTGTTGGCTTGTGCTTTACATAAATCAAAAAGTGTATCTAAATATTAAACATTTTGAGAAAAAAAAACGTCAGAACCCAATATTAAAAAGGTGTGTGTGTGTGTGGGGGGGGGGGGTTGTTCCATTTATCATGGCCCAGGGGGCAAAGTGGGTACTAAATCATTAGTTATTTACAGGGCCCACCCTAAAATTGATGGAAAATTTTCTGACCACTCAAATTACAGCAGAACCTCTCTATTAGCACCACCTTTGTGACCAGTGTTAGGTGATCTCAAACGAGTGGTGGTCTCAGTACACTCAGGTTAGCTTTGGTAGCTTTATGAAATTTTGGGACCATGAAAAGTGGTCTTATTATAGAGGTGGTCTCAATAGAGAGGTAGTCTTATTATAGAAGTAGTCTCAATAGAGAGGTAATCATATTATGGAGGTGGTTTCAACAGAGAGGTCGTCATAATTGGAGGTTTTCATGTATAATGTAAAGAGGAGGCTCCAGATTTTTTAGCACCCCCACCCCCCCCCCAGAAAACATAAAGCTCAGTTTTTCAGGCCCCCCCACCCTAGTTTTTTCGTACACTAGCCTCCCCCCCCACACACACAGGCAATCATAAATGGTAAATGGTAGCCATATTGAGATACAGGGATGTTTCATTCAGTTAAAGGAGGAGACGACTGTATTACAATGTACTGTATTATACATACCAGGCCAGCAATGGGAGTCGGGAGGCGGTTGATCTTTCGAATACATCCTGGTTTTAACCCATTCAACAGCCTATAAAATATGTAGAATATTCATTAATCTTAGGCATATATAAAACTTGGTATAGAATGAATCATACACATTTAATATCATGTAAACATAAATCTATTTTCGAATTCTTTTCCTATGTGATTCCCCAACAAACTCTGTTCAATAATGATATGTTTAACAAAATAAGAGACACTATCGGAGAAAAGATTTCTTGTTATTTAGAGATTAGTCATATTAGAAGCGTGTTTTTACTTGATCTTGCTGTATAAGAATAGCTAACTGATATGGCTTGAAATATAAAACATATACATGTATGTCATATTTGTGTTGAAATTGAAAGGAATTAGCACGCTTGACTTAGTTTGCCTCCCAGGGACTGAAATCGCGCTGACAGACGTCAAAACAGTTTACATTGTTACTAGCGGGTGATCAATGTCTATCCTATAAAATTATTCCGAACATTCATTCAACATCATATAAATTCTTCTTGATCATTTTGCAAAAATTTCTTATCAAGTAGGTTTCATTTAATGTATATGTTTCACATGAGGTACATGAATCATTTGCATAGTATGCAACACCTAGCCTTTATCTTGGTAAGTAAAATTCAGATTTCCGCATGAATCTTTTATTCTAGTAAAGAATAAGTTTTTGAAATGCAAAAACTTTCATTAGATTATGTAATTGAAGTTAATTACTTTCACCATTATCACAAGGACATTACAAATTTATAACATTTTACCTTAAAATATAATGCTGACACTATAATAGAAAAAGACTGTAATATCTAGGCATTATTTTGAACTTCAATGTTAAAAATTGCTACATACTCGCACAGAAGAATTCCATTCTCTAGCGACCTTCTTGGATCATCTGGAAATTTAAATTCATTTCGCGTCACCACCTGAAATCAGTTTATAAACATATTAAGTAATTTAAAGTTATATATTCTGCACTTTGACTTACCCCTGGTATAGGTACATGTAATATCAATGTATTATAGTAGTCAAGCATGCTTTCAGTCTTATGTAACGTTGATTTCAATTCAATTGAAAGTTCACTGTGGTGTGATTGCTTCAGGAATATGTTTCTTATTTAATATAGATATAACATGATGACATCTTAATAATATTATATATAGCATTCTCTACTGTTTAAATTGTTCGATACATGATGTTTTGCCATGGTAAGCTTTCTTCGGATGTTGTACTGTAAGTGTCAGAACGAATACGAAGAACAATAATAAGAAAAATATGTACATGTAGGTGAAACAAAAAGACAATTCAAGATCAGGTTCACGCAACATACAAACATAAAATATCCAAATTCAGCAATCACAGAACACATCCAAGAGACAGGCCACAATTTAGACATTGACAACACCAAAATAATAAGGAAAGACAATGAAAAGCCAAGAAGACTTAAAACCCTCAAGATACACCAGAGGAACCCAACCCAGCCCTGAACAACAACAGAGGGAGAGTTGTACTGCGCGCGCTGCTCCAGCCTCGTTCTGACACATACAGTACAACATCCGAAGAAGCCATGTAGCTTACCATGGCGAAACGTCATGTTTCGAACAATATAAACAGTAGAGAATGGTATACATAATATTATTATGAATCTACCTACTAGCTGTCACTAATCTTCACTCTATCATGATGACATCTGTTGTCATCCCATTTCCAAAAAAAAAGAATTCTATTTTCAAACGTTTATTAGCAGGCATGTGAACATTTGAGGGCATAAAACCAACAAAATCCAATGCTTGTACCCCCCACCCTTTAAAAAAACCTGGATTTGCTGGTGGAAGATATACACGCGTAAACGCAGGTCTTTCTGATCTGATGATTGCAATGAACTTCAACATTGTTGTACATTTCCTTGACGTAATTTTAAATAGTTTATAAAATTTACAGCTTCTTAAATCAAAAAATATCAAACAGTAAACTACTGTCAAACGTACAAAATTTAGAAATATTTTCAATTTCTGATTACTAATTGAAACCAGATTATTATCTCCATTTATCTAGGCTATTCATTTTGATGAACTAAAACTTTGTAAATCATAATGCAAACCAATGAAACCATAAATGGGAGGTAAATTGAAGTCTTGATATACATGTACATTGAATAATAGTGTACAGATAAATCACAAGGAACTTTCTTTTTTAAATTTATTCTATTTACTGCTTGTTCTTACAGTTTGTTATCAAAATGAATCACATTTTTGAAGTTTTTGAGAAATACATGTAGCTAGCAAAAGGACAAGCTTATTTGTTAAGATGGTTTGACAGTTGCAAAAATAGATGTAACAAACACATTTTAAGCTATATTTCTACATGTATTAATTTTTGTTCTCATTACTCTTATGAAAAAGGTTTATCTTCCTGCTTTTCCTAGATTTAACAATTGTAGGCGTACATAGTGCTTTTGTTGGGAAGAAAGAGCATTTGATAAAGTGCGTTCACTCTGTAGATATCATGATAAGCTTACAATTGGGTGTTATAGGAGCCAAAATCAACTACATGAGGAAATTATTGCTGCTGATAGGCAATAAGTCAGTGGCAAATAGACTGATGATATGGGAAAAGCTTGGATGTTGCCCATGTATGTGGTAAAAGTACAATCAGGATATATGGGATAACCTCAACTGTATTATAGAAGCAATTCACAATTTCTATTGAGTACATCTTCTATGTTAAACGCAAGATGGATATCATTACACATTCAAATGTATTATGTTTAAAATAGATGTCCTTGAAACTGCCGATAACACTTTGAATGTTCCCATATGTTTTGTCTTAAGTTTCAAAAAAATGTTTGGAAAAAGAAAGCTTTAATGTGACCTTTACAGCAAAATATTGACAGAAAGGTTTAATCTGACTTTGCCCCATATCATTATCTGAATGAACCTTAGCTCTCCAGAAAAAAAAATTTGGATGAGTCATACTTGGCAGCTATAGATGTCTAGGAGCTACAATGCACTGATCTAGCAAAATCTGTTCTACATATTCCACTTTCAATAGACTGCTTTATAATCATTCTTACTTGGAACCAGTGAGTATATACATCCTGGCAAGAACTACCACAAACTTTCGAACATTGTTGATAGATGCAACATGTAATCTACATTATGATATCAATTTTGCATCACCCAATTGAAATACCACATGAAACACAGAGGAGTCAGCCTGTCTAGTGAGACCACCTGTGAAACTGCCACTAGGTTAATATTGTGCAATACTCTGAAGTGAGCACCTGTGTCTAACAATGGGGACCTGCATTCGTTTGAACCTACGAAGGTATATATCATTATCAAGTAATTATTCCATATTATTCCTAATTCATAAAAAACTTGTATGGATGGCATTTGTGTAGGCCTACAGTCCTAACTTCTGAGTTATATTGGAAACTTTATTCTAATGCATGAAACTGCCCAGATAAAAACTACATACAACCACTGAACCAAACCACAAAGTTTAATTCAATCTTTCAAATCACATCTACATTAAATCCATATAAAAGTAACACCATCAAATACATGTAGGTTCAAACCATGGCCATCTTTAACAGAGGAGAGTTTGTTTATTTTGCAGCATCATTATGATGATCTGAGGCACTAATTAATGTCTAACTGTCTGACCAGCAGTCACTGTAATTCATTGATCTATCAATTACCAGGTGTCATAGTGGAGAGATGTAATCAATGTAATAGAATTGTCATGATGGGGAGAATCCACATCCAAATAACCACAGGAAGCAAATCATCCCTTATCGTATGTCATATGCCTCTGTGATCAAATGTCTTGCAGACAATTCAAAGAAAAACTGCCAGTTTTGTATGTGAATGTTTAATACATTGTTGGCAATTGTTGTACATTAGATTCAACAGTTTAATGTTCAGTTGGACAATCCTCACAAGTCTGCACTTAGCATATTGACAGCTCTAGCAACTCAGTGGCTATTTCCTTGAAGTACACAGACTTTTATGAGTTGCATGGTTTATTTGTTTCTACAGCTGTGCGTCAGAGTGGCATATAATCATGCAGCACTAATAAAATGTTGCCAATTCACACACTATCAGATTTATGTCTAAGTAAAATAATAATCTTCAGGCTAGAGTATGCATAAACTTGCACTAAACTAGCGAAAATAACTCATAACAGCAGGGCAACCTTTCGGACCAAGCTAGCAGTAAAACACATGATATACAGAAAACTCGACCACTCCCATTGACATTATTTATGATGGATGTTGTACAGTATAAGTGAACAGACAAGAGCAATACTTTTTGTTCTCTTGTAAACATGATCACATAATTAATGACCATCGATCAACACATACACCACTTGTGACTTATATTGTCAGCTCCACAATTTATTATACTAGGTGTCAGCTGATCATATGATATTTTATTTCTATAAATAAATAAAAAAGGAGAATAATTCTCTCATTATTCAGAATTATTATGTATACATTTCATCCCAATACCCAATAATCACAATCAAAAATCCGTGAAGTGTTTTCTGATCCATATAATCAATGCCAACCCTAGAAATAACTTCCGAACCACTTGATGATTACAAGACACCTCATACACATTTCTCCCTTCAGCTCTCCCTAACAAGTTGCAATGCATATTTTTGTAGGCCTCAGTGGACAATAGCGTATTTCATGGATTGATTGCATCAGGATCGCTCACAGCAAATTCTCGCCGAAATTATCGTGAACCCTGTTGAGACCTTTGTGTGCAATGTTGCAATAAAAGAGAAATTTGCATTTTGTGCTAGTGCATACGAAATGGCAACCCCAAAGGGATGTAAATGTGAAGACAAGTACAAGGGTGAGCTACAAATACAATATATGTCATGTTTCTATAAATCCTAATTTCTCCCCAATTGAGTATCTAGGACATATGAACTGAAGAGCTCTGTGAAAACTGTTTGCCTGCCATGTACTATCCACAGGGCACAAGCAAAAACATTAGCAACAAGTACTCTAAGATTATCTAGAGTAGGAGTATGTAGGTATCTGGTGACCAGGTAATCCCTCTGTATCAAACAAGACTACCAACATGTGGTACAACAGATACTGATGCTCATATTTCAGTTACATAACACCAGATATTGGAGGATTATCACTGATAGAAGTTCATTGAAAGATCAGCTACTGCTGCATTTAAAAATACAGTGCAAAAATGTAAAAATATCAGAAAGCTTTTGGGGAACCTGCTGTTTTCATGTAACGATCACTTGTGGATTCAAGTATCACTCACAACAGCAGAGAATAATGGACAAAAAGTTGTCTAGTGGGTGAAAAGTTGCACTTAAAAAGATAGACATTCTAGTCTAGAAATAGGATCCAGTTATCAACACCTTTCAATCTTTATTATAGACTACGTATAGAATATAGTGAATTTAAATATAATTCTGCATTCACATAAGTCAATAAACCTAAGTTTACTATATATCAATGCTGTAGTGTTATTCTAAGTCTATATTCCCGAGGCCAAAAACTTTTCACTTGAATCTGCATTATCTTTTTCCAACTGTGAAGCACACATTCCCGGATGTGTATGGCACACTACATCTGGACAGGTTACATTTACTACAAAAATACAGTACTGAATCATCAGTTAATACAATTTATTTCAAGTCACAATTAATTAAGCCTAGTCCGAACTAATTAACTTTCAAGTACAATTTACCTTGGAACTACCCAAGAAGTTCAACTAACCTTAATCCACCTTTCTGTTTCATGTAAAGCCAATTCTGTGAAAAATTCTAATTCTTCTTCCATTTCTTTTTTTCTAACGATAATCCAACAAATGTAGTATATAAGCCTATGTATATGATCTCACTTATCCCGCCATAATATTGAAAAACTACTCTGAACACCTATGTATTAGAGAGACATTGAACTGAGCCACATTTTAATCCCTGACATTGTATCCATGCAAGTTGCTGAATTTGCCAGTGAGAAGTGTATCACAGTTTTGGCACATTAGCCATCACAATATATGAAGTGTTGTTCTCTAATGTACGCAATAGACTTTTTTAATAGAGATGCTCATTTCATTTACAAAAGTTGGGAAAAGTGCTGCTCAGGTCACATGACTCGAGCTGCTGCATTCATTGGTCATCTGTGACAGATGGGATGGGTTCTGGATCCAAAAAGTGTAAACAACAGCACGTGTTTATTGTTATGTGAAGGCGCAGGCAGAATCTGTGATTTATGATATATTTATTGGGATAATTTGCTCCAGGACAAGTTGAATATTACCAGTTTTCAATACACCTATATCACAATACGTACAATATTGTTAATACAATACCACAAGAAACCAAGAAACTTTTCTTTTTCATGTTCTAATGTTTTTGTTCATAATGCTGTAAATGACGTTCGTTTTTAAAGTCTAACTACATTTATACATTATTTTACTGATCAGCCACAATCCTTGATTTAATCTTCATACTAATGAGAGTGCAACAAATACGAAATTGTTGAATAATCTTTGCAGAATTGTGAGGAACTGAGCAAGGACAAACGCCATTTCTCCAAATTGTTCTCGAGATTGTTGTGCAGTAAAAGATTCAAAATTCATACTGAGTATATTTTTGCAGTTTGAGGTAATAATCCCTGTACATAGAGAAAAAAATCATAGTAAATTTCTACAATCTACATGCGGGGGATCCATTAATTATGATACCATTTTATGAAAGATCCACGTTTAAAAGCTTGGTGCCTTTTGTGCTGATGTTTAGCACCTTAAACAGATATGACCTATTGTGTAAATGACTCTGATGAGATATTATCTACGCTCAATTAACAACAAGGAAGCAAAATTATTAGGGTTATATTTACATGTAGTTGATTTTCCAAGTCATAATTTCATATCAATTGCAATTACACAAGAATGATGTTTCTTTCACGATTTTCAGTAGGGTATACAAATCCTATATACATCAATTACATCAATCAAGAACAACATAAACATCTTATTACAAAATGAATAATTTTAAAATTCGATGTATTTCTTTTTTTGGAAATAAACATTTTATTCATTATGATTAATACATGTTTGTACATGAATTTAATGGGTGCATTGCCTTTACAAGTTCCATACTGAACATATTATCTCCAAAACTAATAATGATCATGGTGAACTTTTAATTGTCAATAATAGATTTATTTCATTAGTGTCATTAATTGACAGTAACAATAAATTGAAATTGAATGAATGGCTGATACATGTAGTTGGGATATAAAAGTGGGTGAAGTTGCTAGCAGTGCCTACAGTTAATGTCCTTGTTTATAATCATTCATGACAAATAGCTCTCAGGACAGACCGATTGATGCACAGAGAAAACGTAAAAGATACAAATGTATGATTAATATGTGTAATTTTATCGTCTATTGGCATACTCATTCTTTCAGCCAACTTAACCAATATTCACACAATTTACAATGTTAGCACATGCAAGGCCTCATGTATTGTTAGCATACTTTTTATTGTAATTGTCAGCATATGAGTATAGTAACAATTTGCTGAAACAAGTCATTTTGACTTCAATTCAAATTAATATTTGAATTGTGTCATTTCCTTCTGGACCGCCTTCAAGAAGTCCTTGCCTCCGTATCCGTGGTGTGGCTTACTATTGGACCTTGGTCGAAAAGACTCTGGCTGTGGTGGAGGATCGCACTCAAGACAGTAATGGCCACATTCTGAAAAACACGGTCAGAAACCAGATCATAAAGAAAATTTAGCATAGATATACTTTAACGAAGTAATATCTTTGTAATTTACAAGATACATAAAGATGAATTTGTATCTTCTTATTTTCTACTACATTGTACAACTGTATGCTCTACTATTATACGGCTTGGTTTCAAGTGGTTTCAATACAGAGACGGCCTTTTTAAGGAGTTTCCATGTAATCTCTTTATCAAAGTTGGGGCTGTGAGAAATGTTCTCATTATAGAGGTGGTCTCTTTATAAGATGGTCTTACACATGTAGTTGGTTTATTGTGGTTATATAAATGCTGTAGTTTTTACAGTTTTTTTATACAAATGAAATATAAATCATGTGTAATGAATCATAATTTTATTAACATATCTACATTACATTACTATATTATTGTTATTTTTTCACTGTAACGCCCATGATAGTAGACTCATGCTTAACTCAATGAAACATACACGGCAATAAGACAGAGATTATTTCATTGCAGCTTACTATTTACCTTGCATTCTAGCGACAGATTTCACTGGTTGTGCCTCTGTCATCTCCATGGCTCCATTCTGGTAGAACTCTTCCCCTCGACCATTATTACGACTAGGGAGATCACTGTGATGGTTGCGGCGACCTGGGATAAACATTTTATATATCATTGTCATTGTGGGCGTTGACATGTAGCTCTGTCATACAGATTATGAATGAGGTAACTTATGCATGTATATGTATATGTGCTCAATTGAATTATTTTGGTATAAATTAAAATATTCATGTTTCAGGTCTTGTATAATACAGTATAACCTCTCTATTAGGACCACCTTTGGGACCAGTGTTATGTGGTCTCAATACAGAGGTGGTCTCTTTACAGAGGTTCATTCTGATAGCTGTATGAAGGTTTGGGATGGTGAAAAGTGGTCTTATTATAAAAGCAGTCTAAATAGAGAGATGGTCTTAATTGGAGGTTCTACTGTATACAGCTAGCAATAAGGAGGTACATATCAATCATCCTTCACGCTTCCAAAATCTATATAAAATTACCGATAGCCGGCTGTTACTTCTTTTGCCCACCACCCCCTACGAATCTCGGACATTTATCCCCCTTTGCTCTTATCAGTGGCGTTTTAGGGCTTTAAATCTAGACCCGCTCCCTGCCTTACTACTGTGTGCATGTTGCCATATGCACCATACCTTTCATTCTCTACTCATTTAGGCGACTGCTTCACCGAAACTGCTTGGCAATGCTGATTCGACGAAAATGTGACATTTTTCCTCTCCTGGCGGTCACCACTACAGTTTTGTCACTTAAAAACTTCAACTTGCATTACGTCAGTAATGTAGAAATGGGTTGACAAGCCGCACACATTCAATTATGTCATCATTTATGAGAAAACTGGTTTGAAATGGTCAAATAATACCTGGTACTATAACTGGAAGCGGCCATATTTCCGGCCGTTAATCATTTCGATGCAATCGTTTGTTGGCTGATACAATGGTTTGTTATTACACAATTGTCCATGGGTCAATCTGCCAAACAAAGGCGTAACAAAGCCGCTATTATCCATTGGTCAACCTCCCGGGGACAACTAACCTAATCCATTGGTCAATCTAAATAAGGATGTATCAATTGTTTGGCGAAATAGGTTATGATTAAAAAGAAAACGAAATAATTTTAATGTAAATAGATTTTCTGTTATAAACTAATACCACACATACATATAATAATAATGGATATAAATAAACGGTATGTACAATTGTATTAGAATAAAAAAACGTCCGGTTTCGAACAGTTTATGCTGTGCGTAGGCTGTTTTAATCTTCGGACTTCCATTATCGCCATGCTGGGGTGGCCTCTTAAAATATACTCCCCTCAAAATAGACTCCTTAGGAGTCAGGCCAGCTAGTATTATTATAAATATTTAACTATAAATATTTGACTAAAATTAAGTTTGTTAAAAGGAAACTGAGATGGCTAGGTCATGTTGCGCGCAGCTCTGGCTGGATTAACAAAGTAAGAAGACTTGAAATAAAAAGAAGGAAAGGAAAGGGGAGACCGAAACAAACTTGGGAAATGGTCGTGGAGAAAGATCAAACACGCTTGGGCATGGGTCTGATAGATCCTGGTGAGAGAAAAGCTTGGAGAGGAAGTTGAGATGTAGACTGGGCAGCCAGGCCACACCCTCGGAATAAGAAATACTTAGGGCCTGCTCAATTAAACTTAGGATTTGATTGATTTATTAAGGTCACAACAACCAAACCATTTGAACCTGGTGGTAGTGGAGGAGGTGTGGGGATGTTGTATGGGTTGGTCCTGGGTAGCAGTCCATTGACCGGCATCTCAGAACCACGGGTGGAGGCAGCACTGCTCACCATACTCACGTTGTGGTACCTTTGGAGTGGAGAACTGATGAATCGGGAGCGCAGCTGCAAGCAAGGATGTAGAACTAAACATAGCAAATATAGCAAAATTAAATCATATCTAAACTTTCATGATTTACAGCACTTAATTATCATACAATGTAAGCTGGAAATGTAATAGGTTTTAAATCTTTACATCATAAATTGCTGGTAATGAAATGATCACATACATTGAAATAAAGCTATAGGGCAATAGCGGCATAATATGTCAGCCACAAGCCTTGTTTAGATTTGCAGTGTCTATGGCGTTTTCCTTGTGTATTGACAACTGTATAGTTATGGGCACATGTCGCACTGTCTACGTGCATTATGGGTGTGTCGGCAGAGGGGATTATTTAATAGAGATGGCCGTGTGATCAACATGCTTCGAACATGCGTTGTGTTGTATGCATTGTGTGATTTCTAAAATACGGCATTCATATGTTTATGGTACAGAGTACACTCCGTGCCAGTCCTGTATCTGTGGCAGCAACCTGCGACTAAATCCTCTGTGAATATACGACGATTAGTGCAAGGTCTCAACACTGCCTACTTAAGGGCAGACCAAACCTGGGTTTTGCCGTAGCAGAAGTTTGGCAAGCTTCTTCTATGGCCACGGTACTCCCTTAAAAAAAGCCCCCGTTTACCGTACAGAGCTCTCACTGATTGTTACTATCTGTATAAGATTTTGGTCGTAGACAAGCAGTAGATTGGCCTTACGGCCTATTGTGCCCTTATCCATAAAAGAGTGCAAGCCTGAAAGGTTCTGGTACCTTTTGATAGAGTATGTCATATTCTGTCCAACAAATCATATAATGAATATGTTTACCGTTAGCCTTACAACCTATATGATGGAGTAAAAACAGTCTATACCAGCATGTCGCCCTCCTTTTCATAAAGCAAACTTCTCATAGAAACTGCACAAGCAGTCGCGACACAACAATGTAGTAAGATCACCGCTAGAAGAATGCTGTCTAAAATCATCACTATCATCTGAAAAATCATATGCAAATATTTTTAGGCAATACAATACAATGTACATGTAAAACATTTGAATCCACCATGAATATATTTCATTCAACTATGATAAGCATGAAAGATAAAGGTAAATAAAACTTACAGCAGGTTTTCTACTTGTCATAAGCTCAGATAATGACTTTTGAACATCTGGCACATCCTGGCAATGAAAAATATTAAAAACATTATATCAAAAGTTCAAAACAATTAGATGTCTAACTTTTATACCACAGTAATATAGATTACATGTAAATTGCAGAGTTTATTTCTGGATTTTTAATTAGAATCTAACAATTCTTAGGAATTTAGATTTTCATCCGATTTGCTCATCTTTTCTAAGTTGAAATTAGTAGGGCAAAATTAAAAACTATATATTACATTGCAGATCTGGATGTTTTGTAAGATATCTGCTGAGAAATTTTGTTTTTATTAATTCTATGCATGTTATTCTTTAACAGTGATACAGTACACTGTATATCAAAGTCTTACAGAGTTTTGAAGTATAGCAAGATTTGCCAAGTCCATGTTGCCAGTATAAGTAGACACAGAGAAGGTGAAATTTGGGACATGGTGACACAGCAGCATCACCGCTACAGGCAGGCACAGCAGGTTCAAGCCGTAGGTGACAGATACCTAATATCATACAATTTATGAAAGTCAATACAACCTTTAAGACCACAGTCACACCACTTATATAATGAAACTCCTCCACATGGAGACACTGGGATGGAGACCATTTCATAGTCACAAACCTTACAAGAACCTTCATATTAAAAGAGGTTGCAATTCTATTGAAATCATTTGCAGTCAACCTCTAAGTGAAAGAATGAACACTTCTCTCATCTTTGGTTTCTTCATTCATGATATGGACAAGAATTTAAAGATACCAACAGAAACCATTAGGACTCACATTTTGGCGAGACTTTCGCTCTTATTGCAAGAGCTTCTTCAGGCCGAATGAGGCTTTTGCGATAAGAGCGAAAGTCTCGCCAAAATGTGAGTCCCAATGGTTTCTGTTGGTATCTTTAATTCTTGTCCAGCCTCTAAGTGGTCTGAATAAAAAGAAATGTGTATTTTCCATTTACTATTTTTTTTAAATAAGAACATGTTAAAAAAATTCCTATTCAAATCTATAAAACTTACAAAATTGGAAAGGTCAATAATATAATTTGTGTTTTCTTTGATCTTACTATAATGATCTGTCATCAATTATACACTTTTTCTAAGAGACAACGCAAGGTGTATTCAGTGCTCTGTGACAACCATTTTGGTGCTCGCTAAAATGTTAATATGAAAAGAATGTTACCTCTCCTATTGAGAAATGAGATTCCCTTGTAGATCTATATACTGTAACACCTGTGACTATATACTGAAATTAAAATTATGATGAGGGATGAATTAATTATTTCAGAAAGTCATCAAGAAAGTTTTAAAAAGTTATCTACAATGTACAAAAAGCGCATATACGCCATCATAACTTATGAATTATTGCATGATTTGTGCATAATCTGTGTGTACCAAAACTGTTGCAAACTGACTTTATGTAGAGGAATGTAAAGACAAGGCCATAGTATGATGGGAAAGGTTGAGTTTAACTAAAATATGTAGCAATTAATCTACCAGGCATTTTCTATTTTATCTTTTTTCAAAGCCTTCTTTCATATTGATTTTGATTTCAGAAGGAAAATTACTCTAAAGATAAATCTTCTATACTTGGTATGCAATGTTTTACTTTCAAAGTTGGAAAATATAATGAGGCTAAACCTTGACATCATCTCAACCAGGATGACCACTACAAATGGATGTACACAACATGATTATACTTTGAACATCATACTTTGAATTCTAAGTAGCATGACTGCATTGGCACACATGTATCTACGATACAAAGTATATCCTCAAAATAAGACCATCTTTCTATTGAGACCACCTCTGTAATAAGATCATTTCTCTTCGTTGTAAGATGTTCCACTGTATAATACTGCATACCAAAATTCCAAATCTTAACATCATCGAAACAAGGTGGCACCTACAGAAACTACTATACTTCAAACATTATACTTTCAAATTCTAGATAAGATGAATGGATTTGTACGATATAAAGTGCATACCAAGACTCCAGCCCACACTGCGGGGATGTAGATGGCGTAGACCCAGGGCCAGAGCGTGATTGCGGCGATGGCGGTTACCATGAGTGCCGTGCCGTGGAGAGTATGCAGAAAGCAGAACAGCGCGCCGCGACCACCGCAGCAACAACACATGGTGGCGTCACACAGTGTTTACTTCTTTTATTTTTTTTATTTATTTTTGTTTTTGTTTTTTTGTGGTGAAGTGGTGGATTTATACAATAATGGGTATCTAACTTTGTTTAGTTCCTTTTTTCTTTCCAATTCTTCGTGGTGAAACAGTTTATTATTTGTTTACACAATAATCAGTATGTAGTTTTATTAGTTTGTTTAGCTTTTTTTCATCTTTAATTTCAAATGTCGACCAAAAATCATTTGATATGTTTTACTTAAGTGGTGTTTCATATTTTATTGCTTTTACTGTTGTTGATCGCACATATTTGTGGAAGCAAAATATCATTGCTTTAATATCACTTAGTTTAGCAAAGAAATATATGCTTATTTGTATTTATATTGTAGCTATCAATTAGATGATCTCATGATAATATAAGTCTTGTACATAATGAAAAGTTTCAAATTTGAATAAGATTGTATAATATCTAAACAAACGTTTTTCCTCTTGTACTTCTATCCATTGGTTTTCATAAAATGTCCCTTTATAAAGAGATTTTAATGTTTCTAAGATGAGTGCACATTCTTGAAGAATATGCACCCAAATGTAACAAAATCAAAGGTGGCTAATTATTCCAAAGTACTCCATACTTCTCTCTAAAGTTTCCAATGTCCTGTACACATGCATTATGTTTTGACATTATATGCTTGTCAACAATCTTAAGAATTGAATTCTTTATAAATGTGTTTTATTTAAAACAATGTATTTTCTGCATTAGCTACATCAGTTTACTGTATGTTTGTTATCCCAATGAGAGGTATCACCTAAATGATTAGATCAATAGCATCTGCTGAGTCTTTAATCCCCTGTCCCCACCCTTGATTAATCGTCAGCTAATCATTGACATCATTGATTGCCAAGTCAGCTCCTTTTCAGCATTTATGCGATCTATTCATCTCGACATTTTTTTGCACTTTTGCCTTTTTTTATTCACAATGATCCCGTGTAATGAAGTCATGATATGCAACCATAACATTTAGTCACATGTAACAAATACTTGTACATGTATGATGTTGACTTGTCAACATAAGGTATACATACATGTACATGTATATATCAGTTTTAATGATAAATACAACTCAGTAAAAGAAATCACAAATGCTGCATATTACTCTGTTTCAGCTTTAAGTTTATTTTAATTAATTTTCAACCTGGCAATGTGTAAAGAATTATCTTTAATCTACAATCAACAAGTCTTTTTTAATTTATGAAAATATCTTTTAATTCTCTTTATCCTAAAATACACAATAATTTCGGTATGGAAAACATACATGCATTAAGTGTGATAATGGTATAATGAGTCAGATAAAGTTACACATCACACCATGACGAGTTTCTCATCTATATCCTTATGGCAACACAAGTTCATTTTTCTGTTGCTGATTTCCCAGAACAGCCACAATATCATCCATAACGGCCCGCATCATGCGCAGTCGGGTTTTGAACGTAGCTGAGCCATAGTGTGGGATGATGACACAGTTGGGACACTGTAAATAAAATACAGAAGAGATACAACCCTACATTTTATGATTGAGATGGATATTGTGGGCTGAAACTATTCAACCCTGCTGGATCAACTGCTTTATTTGTGTACACAATACCTTGAGCAGAGGGTGATCTCTGGGCAGTGGCTCCGGAGCAGTGACATCCAGAGCGGCAGACCGGATCTCACCACTTCTCAGTGCCGTCGCCAGATCCTCCTGGTTGATAAGGGGACCTAGAATAAATCTGCACATTTGTTATGTATGAATTAAGGATTGCATGCATATTTTAGTACACGTGTCAAATCTTTTAGTTTTTAAGGGTTGAACAAAAAAATCACAACCAGTAGTACTTGTACATAGAAGCTAGTATATTTGCATGTTTGAAATATTTAGGATAGCTAGTCATATACATGTAAGGATCACGTTACAAAAGTATATGTAAAAATAACTTTTAGTCTGTGCTCTTAGCTTTGATCTTGGACTATTAAAAAAAGAATTTGCTTATTTCTTGTGTTGAAGCTTCACTGCTATAGTTGCCAATAACTTAACAGGGAATTGGACTTATTAAAAGAGCATTGGTGATTTGATTTTGAGCAGTTATTTTATTGTAAATAATCAGGCAAGAGACTTTTATGTTGAAGAAGTTTTCATTCAGTAAGAAACCACTACTTTTCCCCATAGAAAGGTAAAAGACTTATACATACGTACCTCTAGAGACATTTATAATACTGGCAGTTTTCTTCATTAATTGAAACTCTTGTTCTCCAAACATGCCTGTTGTTTCAGGGGTTAAAGCACAAGCAATCACCACAAAGTCACATTCAGGCAACATTGCATGAAGGCTGCTATAGTAGGTCGCCTTCACCATCTTCTCATCATCTGACGATCTAAATATTACATGAGTGAGTAATTGAAACCGTTCATGTAGTGGTATTCACATATCAAAATCATGGATTATGAACATTTTAATGGAAAAATATATTTACAATGTAGGAGAGCATATGCTGTGAAACTGTTATTTGCAGTTTCAAGATTTAACAATAAATGATTGATGTGTCTCCATCATGTTCAATTGTCCATTACAAAGTCAATTGTGAAATTAATTCATGCGGTCAGTGTATTTCAATATATCTAACCTTTGTCTCCGATTGTGGTATAGAACATTCATATTGAAACCTAAGTAGGCTCTCTTAGCAGCTTCATATCCGATGCCACCCATACCAACTATGCCAAGCGTGGAACCAGTCACCTCTTGACCATAGTCATCAACTCGGAATTGAGGCATTGTTGGACCCATGGCAAGCTGTACTCCTAGTGTCAAATAAAAGGTTTTCAAAATGACCATCTCAAATAGCTATATTGTATCACAATATTTATAATTGTTCGCATTGTATGACTATGTTTAGCCTGTCATTCAATTTCGGTTTATAGAATTGTAATATTGTTTTACTTTAAAAATTGATGATTTTCAAATGGAAGTAATGATAATCTTATACAAATTAAATACACTCCAATGCCAATCCAAGCAAAATGTGAATTAGAATATGTAATGGTTTAGAGGTTATGCTCAATGGCCAAACAAATATACTTGTATAGAAGCAGTATGATTTGGTCAGTGTATTCTGAAAGTTTCTTTCATATATTCGGCGTATTAAAGTATGTAGAACAATTTAAATATTACGGAATAAGAGGCCAGTATACATGTAAACTTATCAAAACATGCAAAAGCGTGAAATGTAAACCAAATGATTTTCGTCAGATGTAACTTGGACGGTGCACTTAAAACGCTGCCTATCTTTCCCCATGTTAAATGTCTGCCATCAGAAATCCTCGGTATGTCTCGCAAAAGCCATTCAATTATGCAACGTCCGGTGTCCTGTGACCTTGTATTAGCAATAAGACGTGGTACTTTTAAATGTGTAATAACTAATAAATGTGGAGAATATAAATATCATCTTCATTACACTTGCATTGAAAAAGGCAGTATTCATGGATACTGGGCTTTACAGAATAAATATTATTTTGGCTGAGCATTATCTTTAATATAAAATCTTCACGTTTTCAAATATAGAAATGAAACGACTTCATAACTTCATATGAACTTCTGGACTTTTATTTTACATGGTCTGTGCGTTTTCAAATCCGTTTTTTTTATCAATAGTGTTATTAGATGTAAACTAGTTTTATTGAAGTTAGATTTCAATTTGTAAATATTCACTCTTATAGCTAGCTACATTTTAGTTTGAGATTGAATAAACACATTTTGAAAATATAGTTTTATTAGATAAAAAAATATTTACAATCTTTTTCAATGGTGATCATTTGGAATGAACATGGCAACAATTTTGATGAATAAATTTAAAACAATGCAAATAAATATAAAAACAAAGTAACACATAAAATAATTTCTGAATTTATAAGAAGTTGCCATCACTTTCCAGAGTATGCTCATAACTACAAAGCAGAAAATACTTTGCGACGTAAGATTCATGATGAATAAATATTGTATAATATTATTGAACATGATACACCAAGCAATATTTTTCTGCATACAACACAACTAAGTAGCTCACCAAATTAGAGTAAGACAACTGTACATTCACAACCGTACAAATCTTATTTTGCGGAATACTACCACCTTTACAAGATCACAAGTTTCCAATGATACATGGATATATATGATCTTTTAAGTTACACAGCTTTCCATTTCTAATTAACTACACAGTCTTTTCCAACTTGCTAAGCAAACGACTGACTCCCAGCACCAGCATAACCGTGAATGGGCATCATGCCTACAAATAAGCAATTTTAGGATTGTCAATACATAATTAGAATTACAAGCAGTAATATCAATTAGATTTATATACATATGTATCAAATGCAAGCTTAAATCATAAATTATACAAGTCCATAAAATGTGAAATTGTCTGAAATGTGCATAAGTAGTTTATCACTAATTTAAAATATGTCTAATACTGGCAATACATAAACAATCTCATTTGCACTCATCAATGTTCAAAAGGCATGTAGCAATTAATTATTACTGGACCTATTGATTCTGCTGGTAAATAAAAAAAACAAAATATATCTTTCTAAGATCAAGCATATTCTTTAATAAATTCTATCTAAAAATACTATGTAAAACAGACAATTTAAACATGACATTCTATAATCGACTGATAATGAAAGACACAATGCCCCTGTACCTGGGTGCATGGGCGTGGCAGTGCCCGAGCGCATCGTGACATCGAGAAGGTTTGCACTGGATGAGTAGGCATTGAAGACGCGCTTCTCGCCATACATGATTTCATAGTCAATCTCAGCGATACGTGAGTACACAATCAGTGTAGCAGTAATCTGTTAAGGAAAGAAAATACAGAGAACACTTAATTACAGTATATATATATGTATTGCATGAATAATTATAAAAAGTATAGACAAAATATCTTAAAATGTGAACTGTGATGTCATATACATGATAACAGCTTAAGTGCATGAAATGCTCTGAGCCAATATTATGTAATATCATTCGTGTTGTACTTTTAGTATAAGGCTAAAAGCTATTGTTTCCCACAATTAAAATAAGGCCAAGACATTTCAAGAATCCAGAGCTTTCTTGTCGTTCAGTTGGAGCTTTGAATAATTTTCTGCATATATACATGTATGTTTCTATCAAACTGAGTAAAAGGAAATAATCATCTCCAATTACTTGTATATTGTCACATAACAGTATATTATTAGGAATTTACAGTAAGCACTTGCTGTACATGTACATTATGATCATAAATAGGTTTAATAGTAACTATGTATCACTTACATTTATTAACGTTCTGACGACCCAGTAAAGGAATACAAACACCAAGTATGGCAATCTCTGAAACAAGTAAGAAGGACTTGAGAGAGAACATTAAAATACATGATCTCTAAAACAAGATTATTCCACATTATGCAAATGATTTACAATGTCTTCAATATTTTAAGGATGTTTATATGTTTCCACAGTCAATTGACTTAAAATTTATGATACTGACTCTTATCATTAAGATAATAATTCTAATTTTGCATGCTATTTTCACTATTTTGAAAACACATTAATTAAATGTATACTTAACCAATTTTACTGTGATACTTACAAATGTGTTTGCTCCATACCAACTATATCTATAACAACCAATTCCGAGTTCTACCAAAATATACAAGATCAGGAAAGCAAGGTAGCCTTTCGTCAAATGATATTCATAATATGTGGGCTGGAATAAATGCAGAACCTTGGTATTATTATGAGCAAAATGAAAATTAAGTTTCTTTCACCAGAGCTATGTGAGCTGATATAAATTATTAAGCTATAATCTTATTAGTGCATAAAAAATAAATGTCTAGAAAAAAATTAATTTCTCTACGCAACTTTTTAAATTTTATAGTTCCTCCTATAGTAATATAACACTTTCATTATTACTATTCGTTGTTTTTCATATCGTGAACATCATTGGTACAATATCGCTAGTTATAATAAAAGAAGTAAAAAAACTTCCGAAATATCAACTTTAATAATAATTATTATACTTACAAATCTTTTGATGGCAAATATAATAATGATTGAACATCCAATCATTATAAGATGACAGAAGAACATCACAAGGTTTGTAGCAAGCCATCCTGTTAGTAAAAAAATATAATTTAATTACTTTGGTCTTCAAATTAACACCATTTTCAAAGTTAAAACTATAAGAGAAAAATAAAATATAAAACCGAAGATAAATAGTGTAAATAAAATCAAATAAGAAATGTTTATTCCCACCTTCCCACACGTGTGATCGCCAATGAGCTTTAAAACTGCCTTTTATGTCAAAATTATCATCTGCCAAAGCGATAACGTCCAAAATTTCAAAAAAGGCCGCAAGGGATGCTGTAGCCTGAAATAAAGTAAAGTTCACTTTACACTTATGAATTTTGTAGGTCCCAAATAGGAGATTTAGAAATCTCACGTTACTAATCAAGTAGAACTATGTCAAAAATTAAATAAATGGACCCCCTATATAAATTTATACTGTATGACAGGCCCAGGGCGCCACGACAGGACAGTTGGTGTCAAAGTCATAAGGTCCAAGTTCTATGATCTTCTATAGACAAAGTCAACTACTTTAATTTCTTTGTATATAGATTTATGCTACGCAATTTTGAAAGGATACCGCATTAATGCAACTACAAATGTACAAGAAAACGGCCATTCTACAAGCAATAATTTTGTACAATAAAATATACATTTGGCCCATGACTAATACACAGGTATTATTGTGATCAAACAAAACAGAGATCATCTTTTATCAATGACCTGTAATCACTAAACTATGTTTCCTACCAATTGTCAAAACTAAATGATACTTACTATCACGTAGAACGAGACGAAAAGCGTTGCTATCTTCAATTTCCAGCATAAAAATTGTTCAAAAGGAAACAACCCCATTTTTGGAGTTTTACGTGACCCTTTAATTGGGTCAGGTTATATTGCAGGTAAAGGTGAAATTTAGTTGCATACCTGCCCGTTAGATGTCAGCATGTTACGGAGTGCACATTGTTCTAAGGTTAGTGTTTGCGTTATGACCAAATGTGTGAATATGTTAAAATTTGACCCACCATACTGATGCGAGATGGATTTGCAATTTATTGTTTTTAAGTGATAAATATATAGTGGAGTCTATACGACAAAAACAAACAAAATCCCACTTATTTTTAGCCTGTATTTTCCGAAAAATAATCACAGCGTCCATGTCAAATTTGCATTATCAAGTGTTTGGAATCACCCACTCGAACAGCCTAGCTTTTACCACTGTGAGGAAAAAAATATAGGGTGTTGGTGGAATCGGCGAAAATGTTGTATTAAATATGTTTTTCTGAGCGGGTGACACCCCGGGCCACTCACAGAAAAGAAAGAAAAAATCTTAAGCCCCCAAGCCCGCCCTCCCCCCCCCCCACTCCGTCCCCACGCATCTTACCTTCGAGTCAGACTCATAGAGTCTAGTGTACATTGCAATTAAAAGCATTACCACAAAATAACCACCCATACATATGAACACGTGAAATAGACAAGACAATGGTTTGCTGTGTAAATGTAAATAGATGCAAATAGTTGAATACCTGACACTATATTTCTGGCTACTGACATAAGAAGACCTATAGCCAAATCTGCGACACACTCATTCAATGTACCAACTGAGTAAGTCATTTTGATCCCTGTAAATTGATATAGAATGGTGAGGTGCAATCGACGGGGGAAAGTCCATATAATCGGTTAAAAGAACCTTGTACTTTCCAATGAGGTTTACGTCATATAGTTGTTATAGTAAATACTTTTAATATAATCTAGAAGGGATTTATATTCATTAGATTAATGTATAGCACTATCAGTCATCTATTTTCAAAGGAATAATGCAACTCCTCACCATGGGATTCTAGGTGTTCCTTCGGGAAATCGTACATATGGTTGTAACCTGCGCTCAGAGTCCCAAGAACTTTGAGGCTGGTCATCTTCGGTAGAAGGCTTACGAATGGTTTGTACGTAGCAGGATCAAACATCACAGCCTGGAATATCAGCAATCAGTTCGATCACTTTTCCCGTCAAGTTTCATGGGTCAAGTGCATAACGTATTAAGCTTGCTACTTTTTTTTACAGAAGGCCACTGCCACGCTCAGTGGGCTCACTTGGTGTCCACCCCTTTACTGCACCAGCAAGTTTAGCATAGGCGGCATTTAGGCATTGTCGCATATGATAAAGCTTTTCTCGGAATTGCTGTTTGTACCTCCAATTGAACATCCTTTAGTTAAAACAACTGGATCCGCCAGTATAAATGGGTGTTTAATCAGGTCTATAAGATTTCTGATATGCAACACTTGGGCTGATGAAAGAAATTGGACAATGAATCTTCGATTAAATTTGATTTTCTTTTATTCAACAAAAAAATATCATCCATTCTTTATCATAATTACCTGAACGTCTTCATACAGTTCTGGCTTTTGCTCCAATTCTTTAATCGTGACTATTCTGAAAAAGAAGTAATTTATAACGCTGGGAAAATGGTGATATAAAACTTTGTTACTATAGTCTTTTTAACAACTAAACAGTAATATTATTGAAGTGACCACATATGTGAGATACACATAATTTGACGTAAAATCACATTCAATTAATTTTATGTACTACCATGTTTTTCATTCCCTTCCCTGTCAACATTGCTGTTTGTGCAGCCAGTACCGATAGTACATCTACACAGTCAGCAATAGATATGATTGCATTATGCACATGAGGAACACCGTAGTAGTGGTAGTAGCCTCGCCCACGGATCCATTGACGAACTGACATGCATTCAATTAAACAATATATTGTAATTGCAACTACATAGAGGCATGATTATGCAATATAGATTCAGCACTTTGAACTATGGCAGACGTAAGACATCACGCGCACATATCTTTCGTGCCTGATCATTTGTGGACGTATGTGGCCTTTCCAGAAAATCCCGGATCAGCTATTGGCTGATAAATGTCATTAGTTGTTATGATTTCTGCCATTGATCATGGGAATTTAACCACCACGACCCGGCCACTTCACTAATGTATACACGTTATAATTATTTACCTGAAATATTTTTCAATGTGCTCCCTAAACAGTAGTGGGATGCCACTGGGGTCTTCATCCATAAAGCATTTTATCCCAACTAACGGTTTCATGGTTTAGTGACAATGTGATTGCAAACACAGCAGCAGAACTCCGTATGTGAAAGTGTGTAAAATGTTAAGAATATGTCACGCAGTATTCAATTCATATAGAGTATTGGTACTATTGATAAAATTGCGCGGGCATGGCAAATCTTGTACTATTACATGGCATT
Source organism: Streblospio benedicti (assembly GCA_019095985.1). NCBI lineage: Eukaryota > Metazoa > Annelida > Polychaeta > Spionida > Spionidae > Streblospio > Streblospio benedicti. The sequence continues at coordinate 10,588,553 of CM032664.1, read as the reverse complement.
GAAACTTGATAAGTAGGACAATGGACTTAAAATGAAAACAGCTTGTACTTGTGTCTGCAGTTTGCATGATTGGTTACGGGTTGCTTCACCAATCTATAGGCTATTGAAAATGCTGCAACTGCAGCCCGTATTATCATGTAAGTGCTGAAAATTATGATTTACTAGAAGCGGCACTACCATATCGTGTACATCAAATGGCATTATCACACATTTTAGACGAACGTTCCAGTCACTTTGCCACGCACGTCACATCCTCGAGGTCAACATCAGTAGAAAACACATTTAATTTTCACGTTTATGTCAACTCCCTGGAAATATGCCACAACCATTTCGGTGCTCAGACAAGTTCTTCACATAATCAGTAGCCTATGCGTGTGCATTTTTGTTAAACCTTGCCAACAAGTCACCCCCTTTGTATTAAATGTCAATTGGCATGTGTCACAAAAGAAAAAGTGCTAAAATAATTGAAGTGATAGACGTGTAAATCATGTTTATTTGATGAGAAAACATCTCCAAGTCAATTCGGAAACGCTAAGCGAGAAGCCACTTGAAGAGGTTATTTTTTCGGGAGAGAGCGTCTCATTTATCCTCACACGATGCATATGTTTTGACAGTTGTAATACACATTGCATATCTACATGCTACGAAGAGATAAGTCAAGGGCGACTAATCTACTTTATCATAGGCTAATATTTCCAATCTAATCTTTTACATGCTATCTTGATCAAAATAATATACAATGTGTTAATATCATTTACATGCGTTGTTATGATTGCAAATTAGCTTGACTAGTGTCAAAATCAATCATCGCATGGACTAGGTTATTTGTTCATAGTCATAATTAATATCAATAGACGTCTATGACTCCCTCGTCTATGGTGAAGTCAATAACATGATCAATACAAGTATGCAACATCACAAACTTTATTGGCTCGTCAAAGGTATATACATGTACATACATCACCCGTTGTGTACAGGGCCTGTACTACAGGTCATGACGATCATGATGTTGTAAAAATACAATGCCAGATTACGTAAAAATAAAATGGCATGCAAAATTGAAATGTATATATATCTGATCTACATCTTAATAAAGCAGACGAAAATTTTGTAGTTTGCGTTATGTAACAACTTTTATTTAAATACATATGCGCTATTACTGATTGTAAATTAAAACATTTAAACAATAAATTAAAAACTAATTTGCTTTTTATTTTCACACGTGATTAATTATACATTGTAATTTTTATGTATTGTTTAAAATAATGATATCAAGAAAAAAAGAACTGTTTATTGAAATACATTTTAATATTTTAATTCACATTTCTTCAGTAGTAGACTTACTTGTGAAACAGTACTGCATTTCCTGTGTTTACTGACAGTGGATATTAATGGATTAAAACTATATCATTTCCCAACTGCTAACATTTTATATAGTACATGTGATGACAATAAATCATGGAAGAGGACAAAGATAATGATAGCGGTGCGGACGATAACGAAGGCCCCATATATCGAGCAGTATTATCCAATCTGGATACTTACGGTTTTGGCACAGGGAAGTTCAAACCGAGGAAGGAAAGAGTGATCGACCAATACGTCCAGAAAGGTGATAAGAGAAAAAGACTGCCTAAGAAAATAAAACCCTTGAGTTATATGTGGAGTTCACTGAAAATCATGAGGGAAATGATTGTAGAAGATGCAATAGCTGTGGACGAGATTCTTAATCATATAGATTACTTGATACACATCGCTGACATTGCCGACAAGTATAAGTGGGAAAAGGTGTTGTTATATGATCAGGTGTATAGAGAAAATCAATACAATTTAGGTTTCCCCTGGGGTGTGGAGAATAAACGGTTTAAAGAGACTTACCTTCTTGATCTGCATGAAATTAAGCAGGAAGAAAAAATAGCTGAAACTGAAAAGAGAACTAAATCTACTGCTATTGATGGTATTATTAAACAAGAAGTTAAAACTGATGAGGCTGTTGATGGGGCTGTTGATAATAATGAGGGTAACGAATCTGATGCTGAAACTATAATAGAAAATCTACCCTCCTCACCACCAAAAGATCCCACCCCCTCGCCACCACCAAAAGAAGACTTCGACATTGCTGATGTTGACATTTCTGCAGATTTGCATAGACATTTTAAAAAGAGGACGATGTTTTCATGTAATGTTTGTAATGAAACTTTCAGAACAAAGTATCAGCTGACAAACCACCTTAAGAGCCATGATAAAAAAGAAAAGGATGTTGAAAAAATTAAAACCAGCATCAAAAAGCAACCAAGTCGAAGAAAAGGGCCACCTAAAAGAAAATTGAAACAAGAAAATGAACAAAAAGACAAGGTCAAAACGAAACCATTAGATGATAGAAAGAATCTGCAAAATTATGAGGATGATGTAAAGGATGAAGATTCTTCTGTTGGTGTCAAAAAAGAGTATGAATGTGAACAATGCCATAAAGTATATCAAGAGAGGAAACTATTTTTGAGGCACACATATACTCATAAAAGACGCCACAAATGCAGTTACTGTGACAAGATTTTTATATCCACTTCGCATTTAAGAAATCATGAGCGAATCCATACTGGTGAAAAGCCATATGAGTGTGAATTTTGTGGGAAAAAGTTTCGACAAGCTGGCTCTTACCAAACACACAAGTCTATACATACAGGAGATAAGAAACATATATGCCAATTGTGTCCTAAAAAATGTGCTACAGCACAACAGTTGAAATACCATCTTCTTCAGCACACTGGTGAAAAACCATATATGTGCGATATTTGTTCAAAGTCATATAGGGAGCAAGGTGCTTTAAAAGACCATATGAAAACCCATATTGGCGTCAAACCTTTCAAATGTGATTACTGCGAAAAAGCATATTATCGCAACACAGATCTGCGCAAACATATTATGATTCACACTGCTGAAAAACCACAGCAGTGCGATATTTGTGGTTTTACATGTCGATTGGTGGGGCAGTTAAGAACGCACATGCGATCTCACACCGGAGAGAGACCATACAAATGCGAGGAATGTGGGAAAGGCTTCACCCAGCAAGGTGCTCTTGCCAGGCATAAGATGGTGCATACTGGAGAGAGACCACATAAATGTAAGATGTGTGACAAGGCGTTTGGTGATAAAACAACACTGAATAAGCACATGTTTGTGCACACCAGAGAAAGGCCACATGCATGTACGGTGTGCAGTCAAGCATTCCCGTGGTCACACATGTTGAAGAAACACATGCAGACCCATTTGAATGCCAAGAAGTCTGGCTCTTATCCGCTGCAGCATTTGGTGGGAAGTAATCTCAAATTGGAACCACAAACTGTGGTGGCAAAACATGAACATGAACAGCAACATCACCAACAATTTGAGCAACAGCAGATGCAACAACAGCAGCAGCGACAGGAGGAGCAAGAAACTACCTACACTACCCTGAGGTCTGCCTCCCATAGTCCACAGGTGCATCAAGCCACAGCACTCACCAATCAGATGCAACAAAGTTTTCAGCCGACTCCACATACGGCAGCCGAGTCTCTAATGGCTCACCTGCAAAGTATTGTGTGTGTGGAGCCTGTTTCGAACACACAGCAGCAACATTTAGCTAGTGTCACACAAATGCAGAATGTTCAATTGCATGCCACACCCATGGAAAATGCCCAGCCACATATAATAGCACATGTGGAAAGTTCTGCTACGGAACCTCAGCAGAATACCTCCATTGTTGATGTGACAAGCTCGCTTCAGGGAGACATTTCTCAAATTCAGAGACTACAAGATACCCAAAGTCCGTATAGTGACCAGGGTGGTCAGCATGTAATACAACAGACGGGGTCAACTGTGCAACTCAACCCGCAGCTGTTTTTAAACTACCCCTTGATTTATTCAAGTAAGGAGAGGTCAGACAATGAGTGAATTTAAGTTAATGTAATTGTTCATCCATGTACGTATATAGGGCGATTAGTTTGTAGAAAAGGATGAGATAAAAATGTGTTTTTTGTATTAAATTTTGTGCAGATTTATTTAATGTAAATTGTCCTAACTGATGGGATGTTTAGAAGAAACTACCAAATGAGAATTGTGTATTTATTTTTATCAGTAATATTTGGACTGTTGCCAGTTTATAATTACAATAGTTCCATTTTGCACTTGAAATATTCATGGACTTGTACCACAGATTAATTAACTAATCTGTGCTTGTAATATAGCAGTTCCATTCCATTATAAGTTTGTCATTTCCTGAGGATTTTGTCCAAGACGAAATATATTCAAATGATAAATGAATCATTGACTCAAATATATCTATAATAGGTGCATAGTTCCGTTATACTGCAAAGTTGAAAAATAATTTACATAAATATATATAGATCTATACTTTAGTTCTTACTATGTAAGTTAATAGTTGAAATTGCATCCAGTATTAAATGCATTTATAACTTAGTGTCTGCAGATTTGAGATGATGTGTCAGGCTAGTTTACTTTTATTAGATGTAACTTAATATTTCTAAAATTTAGTTGGCAAGTTGTAGATCATTCTCATCTACCAGTATTTCAGGCTTATTAATCAATGTACACGTTATTGAAAATAACTACATTTTTGTAAATGTAAGACTGCTTAAAGTCAGTGGAAAAGATAGAGCTGTGAACAATCAATGGTTGTGAATGATTTTCACCTATAGCTTCATTTTTATTTTGTATCTCCAATTGATTTTGATTAAAAAGTGTAGAAATATTTCATTTTTTTTATTGATTAAAAAGTATAAAAATATTTTATTTTTTATCTATTAAAAAGTATAGAAATATTTTATTGATTAAAGAGTAAAGAAATATTTTATTTTCTTATCTCTTATTGTTATGTATTTTTGAGCTACCAGAGAACACGGAGCATTCCTGTTTCTCGTTCAAACATAATAAAGTCACAAAAGTTTAATATTTGTGATTTATCTATTCATTTTATTACATTGTAGCTTATGGAACTCTCAATGTCAATGGAAATATTTTGCATGTCTATTCAACAAAATTCATGATTGGGGCATGGCTTTTCACATATGCTCTACATCTGCAAATATTAAATGCTCATTATAAGGACACAAGCTGTGATATTACAATGCCACTCTCACTATTCCTCAGACCCATACACAGTCGCACATGATACATCATAACATTTGTTTATGGACACAACAAATACATCAATATGTGCCTTAGTCTAGTGGTTTTGCTCATGATGCCAGATTAATTATCAATCATGTTTGCCACATTTTTTGCACTTCATCCTAGCAGTTTTTCCCTCTTAGCGGCCTTGATAGTAATGAAAAGTATCTTTTTATAGAACAATGAGTAGTTTTCTATCTGTGTATGTGATTGATTCCATTATGTGCAGGAATTATGAATGTTTCCTCCGGTGTCTAATGTCGGCCATCATGATATTGTAGGCTGTTTGCGTGCTCATTTTTTTCCCATCAGAACGAATCAATACTTTTGATCGTTATCTTGTACATCTGTGCAGTGTGCAAGTTCATCAGCGCATCAAGATGATAATCGTGGAAAAGAACTGAGGATTCTGACCAGTGTAGACATTATCATCTTTGGATATCCATTTCTTTTACATTCATCATTAAGGATAGAGTGGAGTGGAACTAGTTTAAATAAGGGAGTGTTCACAATTGATGTCAACCACATTTTGGCACTTACTGACTCCTCTTGCCCCGCTCCCCCCCCCCCCGTCAACTTGAGGACACCCCCCCCCGTCAACTATGTTTTTGATGTGAATTTGTTAACATCCTCAAACCCCAGTTAACCTCCTCAGTTAACCGTCTAATCTAGCCAATATTTAACATATGCATTATTGAAATTGAATCTGTGTGCAGTTTTGTCAGGTTATGTCACACAACAATTGTGTTTCGTGGGTAATATATATGATAATATGATTTACAAACAAACATTCCAACAAATACAAACCATTTATTTTATCTCTATTCTTTATGCTACAACCTTAATATTAATTGAACGTTGATATATCTTCAATGAAGCCCCACCCCGTCAACTAAATTTCGTCAACTTTTTCCCACTCCCCCCGCCCCTTTAGGGGTCAATTGTGTACGCTCCCTAATTACTTGCTGCTAGAAGCCCATTGTTGGTGCCATTTTGGGACAATGCTATTTTCTGTGCGAATAAGTTGCCGGGTGGCGCGTTGTGGCTCATACCTCGAAACGCACACAACTTTGAATTTTACACAACGAAAGAAGTAAAATGAGTTAGGTAGATTGTTTCATTTGTTTCAAATTCTGCTTTGATTTTGATGCTTTTTAGACTCCGTCCCGGCAAGAAATGTCCAACTTGAATATTTGCCATTGGGAACCCTCGTAAATGCTATAATATGTAAAAAAGAAAATGATCAATTGTGTTCCTTTTTTATTTTGATTCGGTAACCATACAGAAACAGTGTACTTATATATGTTTTAAGGGTCACTTCTTGCAAGCGCAAGCCAAACCAAACATGAAGACAGAATAAGTGACCAGTACAATTTCATTTAACCCAAACATCGAATACACATCTCAAGTTTGATATATTATAATAAATGGACACTATACATTATATTTGCTACCTACACAATATGAACTGAACTGTAAAATCACAGTAATACTAGAAGTAGATTTACAGTTGTGTTCGCCATTTTTCTAAAATATTCGCCTATTTTTCGCTTTGTCAAAACCTGTCTTATAATATGAGTTGTGGGGGGAAAAAAACGGTAGTGCCGACATTTCGACTGTACGTTTTTTCCTTACCCATTGGGCAGTTATTGATGAACAGAAGGCTGATCAGAAAAAGAGATGGAATTTGGAAGATGAGCCGAAAGGATGAGAGGTACAGAGATGGAGCAAAGTCGGTGAAACACCAGCTACAGAAGGATATTTGGACACACTTAGGGACGATGCTAACACCAGGAGAAGAGGCAGGAGAACACCGCTGTATGAAGAAATTTTGGTCGTTTATAAAACACTGTATGAAGGATGACAGTGAAGTATCATCACTGAGCGAGGGAGGCATACTAGCATCAGATGCCAAAGCGAAAGCAAATATCTTGAACAGATATTTCGTATCAGTTTTCACCTGTGACACAGAAGACTTAACCTGCCAGACGGAAGTTTCCCTGTCATGAGGGACATTGAGATCAGTCAGCCAGGTGTGCTCAAACTGCTACAACAGCTCAACGTGCACAAGGTTCCAGGTCCAGACGGCACCAGCCCTAGAGTACTGAAGGAGCTCTCCCACCACGTGGCCCCGATGCTGACCATGGTCTTCAAGAAGTCATATCTCACTGGGACAGTACCAAAGGATTGGAAAAATACATACGTCATCCCCATCTATAAGAAAGAGACTACGAATGATACCTCAAATTACAGCTCGGTGTCCTTGACCGCCGATCATGTGAAACACAGCTACTTGTGTTCACCCCTGACATCACCAACAATATGCAGTGTGGACAGCACACCCAACCTATAAGCATCTAGCCAGATGGAAGGTTGCAAAATCTGTAGATCTGTAAATCTGTAAATCAGCAAACGGCCTTCGACAAGGTCAGTCATACAAGGCTCACCATGAAGCTATATCACTATGGGGTCCAGGGAAGGACCAATGCATGGATCCAGGCTTTTCTTAGGGGCAGGGAAAAGCAGGTAGTACTTGACGAAGAGTGCTCTTACAGCGCAGCGGTGATGTCGGGTGTTCCACAAAGATCTGTCATTGGGTCTTTGCTTATTTCTTTATTATATAAATGACATCCATGAAAATTTGACATCTAATGTGCGTCTCTTCGCTGATGACACCTTGATTTACCTTACCATTATATCTGACTCTGACCGTGAAGTACTACAATGTGACCTCGATTATCTAGCAGCTTGGGAGGCACGATGGAAGATGGCCTTTCACCCTGAGAAATGCCAGGTCATCCATATCGCCAGGAAACGAAAGCCACTCGACACCAGATATGTGCCATGTGCACGTACTAGAAGTGGTAAGCAAGGCCAAGTACCTCTTCACTTTAGGATCTGACACGGAGTCGATCCTGCATCACTGCCAAGGCTAACCGGACACTGGGGTTCCTCAGACTCAAACTATGTATCAACTCACCAAAACTTTACACCACAGTCTATATAAGCCTAATCAGGTCACTGGATGAGTACGCTGCAACTGTATGGAACATGTTTAGTGATAAGGATATACTATAAAGGAAGAAGGAAAATTCAACAGAGGGCAGCGCGGTATGTGCTAAACAGGAGCCACCAGACCTCAAGTGTAGAATCCATGATCATGCAACTACAATGGACATCGCTAAAGGAGAGAAGACGGCAGGCTAGATTACACATGATGTGTAAGATTCAAAACAACCTAGTAGCTATTGACAAAGACCAGTATGTGTCGAGTGTCCCACGGACATCCGGGAGGACTACTGATGTCCACGCCCTCTACGCACTGCAGTCGACCAAGGACTATCACCTCAAGTCCCCCCCCCCCGTACCAACAGGGACTGGAACGATCTCCCACCAGACACTGTGACAGTGCTAACCCTGGAGGATTTCGAGTCACGGGTGGCAGGATTCTGAGTACCTGCTTTGTTTTTAGATTGCATAGATTGCATTGTAAATTGTAACACTTTGGCTTTATTTTTTGTACATGTGTCGCACCCAAACCATCTTGAATAATCTTCATGAGTGAAAGCGCAAGAGTACCAGAAGGACATGAAGAAGTAGTAGAAGAAGAGCAAAAGGAAGAGGAAGGGTAAGAGGAATAAGAAGAATAAGAAGAATGATAAGAATAAGAAGAATAAAAAGAATAAGAATAAGAAGAATAAGAATAAGAATAAGCATAAGAATAAGAATAAGAAGATAAAGAAGAAGAAAAAGACGTCGATGACGACGACAACGAAGACGAATATGAATACGAAGAAGATGAAGAAGAAAAAAAGGAGAAGAAGAAGAAGATGAAGATGAAGAAGAAGAAGAAGAAGAAGACGAAGAAGAAGAAGAAGAAGAAGAAGAAGAAGAAGAAGAAGAAGAAGAAGAAGAAGAAGAAGAAGAAGAAGAAGAAGAAGAAGAAGAAGAAGAAGAAGAAGAAGAAGAAGAAGAAGAAGAAGAAGAGGAATAAGAAAAAGAAGAAGACGACAACGACCACGAAGAATACGCCTGACGCAATGACTCCTGTCCACCTTTGACCATGGCACTATTCAATTGGCCATAGATGTAGTTTAACATAGTCTGCGTACTGCCTCAAAATCATTCTTTTGCTGCACTTTCACCGACACTAGATACTCACTGATCTCTACGATCGCCTTAAGATTTTGTCAGACGAGAAGCAGTAGATAAGCAGTACTGCCGGTTGTGTCCGAGGCTTTAAGTGGAACAATGTCCACTTCTTATTGAGGTGTCCACATAAAACACACATAAAATCTATTTCAATAAACTCATATTTAAAACAACATTCTCTAAAGTGATCGATCAACATATAGTAACCACCTAATACATACATGTTACATGTACGATCTTGTTAAGCTCGACTGCCATTGAGTGACTTACAAGAGCATCTGATATTAATCAGTCCCAAAGCTCATTTCTTTCCACCAATTGCACAGAACACGATATCGTCTTGTTTCGGCGATTCGTATCTCCCGCTCAGCGGTAACTCGACTTACCCCCGCGGTGGCAGGAGATCTTTTTATTCGAGTCATGTCTCAGTCGCATTGACCTTTCGCAGCAAACCTTATCTTTTACCGGACGGCCTTGAAGATATTGGAATATGCACTCCTAATGACTCCTGTGAATTTAATAAGAATATATGTATTTCCGGCCGGCTTGCCGGGGGATCGCTGCTGTCGGAGATTTAGACACCACGTGACCTCGACGGAGGATCGGGTCGACCCAGTGAGATTTCAAAGTCGATGGTTGAGTTGATTAAAAACACGTGCGTTTGTACTGCGAGGGGAGGCACGTTAGGGCTCATGTGATGTTAAATATATGGGCATTTGCAACAATTGCCTCGTCCAGCAATGTACTAATGTGCCGGCGATGACATCCTCATCTAGTTCGAGCTTATCATTAAAATAACAAGTTATTGGAAATGCTGTATTATATGTATATTGTATGATATTGTATCGTTGGATATGGATATATTTATATTTTGTACTGTGTAAAAGAGATTCCGAAAAAAAATAGATATTGTACAGCATAAGACACCAAGAACTGATCGCGCAGTACCAGTTCCTCTGGGGTTTGTTTATGGGGTAGCCTTTGATGGACCTTGAGCCCTTCGAGTACATGTCCCGAGGTCTTCTTGTTTGCCAAATCTACAAAGGTTTTAGGTGTTGAACGCCCATTTACGTCAAAAGTCATAAGTAATTTATTTCAGACAAAAAGTGTTATTAACAGAACACGAATAAACTTTAATTCCATTTAAGAATATTTTTTACTACAAAATAAGAACAACAACTACTTGAGGCAGTAGCCTTGACTAACACATTTCTGCTATTAAATTCTCATTTTGAATCAAAAATATTTTTACGAATTAATTTTAAAAGACAGTACATTTGCATGAGTAGTCCTTATAACATGACATACTAAACCCATAGAAATTGTCAGCGAAACTTCACAGAACACCACAGAACTCACGAAAAGAAAACAAGTTACATAAATTTTTTAATGATAATCAACTGCGTATTGAGGTTACAGAAGACAACAAATTATACAATAGTCACTATTTTAACATTTTAATTCGATGTTCTTGTGCACTACCGGTATGGATGCCAGAAAATAATAAGTTTTATAGTGTATGTAATATCAACCCCGCCCTACCCACACCTCCAAACCCCTTACTGGGTATCTAATGATCCAGTTATATTTTCAAGGTCAGTTGAAGTCCAAAAGTGAAGTTATGTGGCACTGGGAATAAAAATAAAAATGTATATACTTTCCTTTCATTTCGAATCTAGTCATTACCAGTTTTAATGACCAAACTGATCGGCACAATGCTTTTACCTTCGTGTGATGTGTGTTAATATTTTCAGTGCTAAAATGGACAACATCAAACTATCTCAACAAACGGCTAGATGCAGTCGTGTACCCTCTCACGCATAACACGAGAATGTAGCAGTGTCTCGGTAGTTGGGATCCATACACCCTGGTACGTCTGCCTTCGTTTACCAATTTACCTCTGATTGGGTCAAAGTGTGAAGATTTTGGTCAAAGAGTCAAGATTATTAAAATGAAGGATGCACGGATCACGCTGCACCATACGTGAGAGAGACATGACCTGAGCATGAATCTGGATTCTAGCATTAATGTCAATATCTTTTTTGCTGCAAGACTCATACAATGCAGATTTTGTAGATGGACACAAAACGCATAATCTTAATAAAAAAATCAAAATAGTATGTGTATGTTGTAACTATACTCACACTAAATTCAGGAGCAATCAACAGTTTCGACTCATTTTGTAATTCATAGAAGGTTGTGATATGAATGAGTATTTTGATCCCCCCACATATTTCACGTCCCCATCATCTGCACTAAGGCCTAGGAAAATATATAACAAACTGCAGTTTAAACAGCGATATACATCAGCAGGCCGCCGCCGCCGAGGAACGACGAGATTTGCGACCGTGATTGTGTTCTGAGAGATGGCGAGGTTCAAGGCCGTATGTGATTGGATTTCTCATCACCATTAATTATCACGCCGTAGTCACGGTTATGAAGAACGCTCGGATTACTCGGCGGCACAGCGGCCACGTGCTTTCAATCAGACGATACTCAGTGTAAACACAGTTCCCGGCAGCAGGTGTCTTGCACGAGTGCTCCGCCATTCCATAATTCATTCAATCGTGCGCTACTTAGCAGACGACCCTCGCACCTCGGGAGGTTGGGAAACAGCGTTAAATCCGTCTGTAGCTGCGAGGCGGCGGCGAGATGCTCGCACTGAAAGGTGTATGACGTAGCGGAAGTGCTAATCCATCATCATCGCCCGTCAACGAGTGTATTTTATAACGGCTATCAGCGGGATCAGACGTCAGCCTCAAGGACGGGCTTGATGTCTTTCTCCTCGAGCCTTGGTGAGAAGCGCACGCACATATGCACACACGCATGCAGACTTGGGTAAAATGCTCACATTTTCATCCAGAGTTACACGCAGACAGACATACCATTTCAGACATTTAGCACACAACCGTGCCAGCAAATAATCTTGCTGGTGACTCATGCATTCGTGTACGGACTCAAAATCTCACTTTTTGACTAGTACGATGAGCAAAGGACACACACAGACCTACACAACTGCCAATCATAGACTCACTCGCCCCAACGCACGCGCGAACGCATATCCATCTGCGTGCAAAGACATATAGATATGTACTTGATACATCATCATCTGCCCACAGCAAGCATCTTTTATAGCGGCTATCAGGACGATCAGATGTCCCCTCAAGGTCGAGTTTGAAACCTCCTCATTCCATGGGCGCACACTGGCTATTACAGCAGGAATTGTGGCTTGACAGCTTGCGGCCAATATTTCTTCTTCTTCGTTGGCATGATATTTCATATATCGTTTTCATGGATGATGCAGGGAACGGAATGCATGTTATCATGGTCTGTTTGTTTGTTTAGACAAATGGATACACTCGGAATCTAGATCAAAGAAAGTAGAACATCTGTTGGAAATTAATGTACGCTCGGGAAAATAGCGACATCCGCTCATTGAAAATACTACAGGACGCCACAATAATTTCATATGAGTAATTATGGTACTCTTAAGTACAAAAGAAGGCAAACGCATAAAAAATACACAGTAGTGTCTACAAAACGGGGGTCAATTTAATGCAAACCGTTAATCTCCAGACCACCAAGCAATTGGTGTCTACGCCGAGCGTGTTTCGTGAAGCGTTGGGGGAAAGAGAGGAAAATCAACTGTGCGTGTTATCAGCTTGAAGTTAGTTCAAAACAAAACACAGACTCCTTTATTGCTTTGACGGGAGAACGACATTAGGTTGAACACGATCTATGGAATTGGCTAAGTTGCTGGAAAATCCCATCAAAGCGATTCATAATAAACTCGACACGTCCAGATAGCTGAGCAGAGCAGGAGATTTCGTGCAATAAAATTTCATCAAACCGTGCAATGATTAAACCGTCTAAACGGTAGACGTATGACCTTACTGGGAGAAGGCTCAATGGGGACAGGAATTCTAATTGCGTGCAGAATGGGCACTACTGCTAACGCGCGGCCTTTTGCGGTGAGGCAAATGAAAATAATACATCACCTGGGTCCTCCAGTGGGGAGGGCCAGTTTCACAGATTAGGTGCGACAGTCCAAGGCCTGTCACTCGCGTGTCCCAAATAACCGCCACACGTGACCTTGTGCACGCTTGTGCGTGATGGCACTTGGAGGTTTGGATTGCATGTGTGTTTTGTGGTTGTGTGTGTGTGTGTGTGTGTGTGTGTGTGTGTGTGTGTGTGTGTGTGTGTGTGCGTGCGTGCGTGCGTGTGTGTGTCTCTGTGCGTGTCTGTGTGTGTGTGTCTGTGTGTTTTAAATCGTAGACAGCAGATCAATACAGGGAGAAGCTATTGGTAGGTACGTTCCATTGGCGTGTTTCCCTTTTCCTTTATAAACTTGAATCCTTGGGATTTCGACGTTGCCCCGCGTGTCATACCTATGAATAACATGGTTTTAAAGGGTGCTTTTCTTTGGGTGGGGGTGGGGTAGGAGGTAGGGTGATGTGCTAGTGAGTATAAATTGTTGAGATGATGATGATAACATTGTTATTTTATAGCATAATAACACCACCCAGTTAGGCCAATTGGTGAGCTGATGGCTAGCTGGCCTGTTGTGTAGTTTGCTTTCAAAATACATGACAGTATGTAAAACTGAGGCCACTTTGACGTTTATGCTTGTCAGACAGCAGACAGCAGAAATATTCTGTCATGTATCATTCCCTATAGAACCAGCTATATATCATTAGAAATGTGGACTATTTCTTATACATTGTATGCATATGCTTCATTGTATGCATATGCTCATGCCAGCGGTTTAGAGAATGATTTCAGTTTCGAAAAAAAACCCCAGTACGTTGACATATTCTGTTTTATATTGATGTATGTGAAACTCGCTTTGCAACGAAAATATATTTCTGGCTCACCGTTTTACAGAAACAAGAGACGAATGTGAAGCTAAACAAAACAGACCAAACTTGGCTATCATTTCAAGCTTGGCGAAACAGGCTAATTCCAGTTCAAGGACGACCAGATCCCACAAACCCCTCAAATACATCACAAATCACAAGTTGAAGGACAAAGCAAAAAAGCACAATAGCTACGTATCAGGTTCTTTACACATGGGCTCCATATGGTTGGGTACACCATTGCATACAAAGTAGCTCTTTAGATCAGTCATATTAATTGTCTTGTGGAGCAGGAAGCAAATACGCAAATACCAAGGTATGACACTATGCTGTTCACGACAAATCGTCATTATTTCTATCGGTTATGAAGCATCTAATGTAATCAAACAAATATGTTGAGCTATTTGTTTTCGAGATATCAATTCAGATTAAAAGATATTGTACAAACAGCAAAATATTTGCAATGAACAGTTGGGACTACCAGAGCAGTTATAAGCAATGTATTTAACGCACAGAGTTCCCCGTTGGTTGCATAAATCAACTACGAAAACGTAGAGGTCCTCTCCACTGGTCCCATGTAAAACATTCAAAGATCCCCCCTTACCAAACCATCAGACACCAAGTCCAAAATGTCGTTTGGGTCGGTGTGAAAAAGAGTGAACCCTTCGCGTGGGGAAATCAGAGATCGCCGTCGGCGCCGCCATCAGCGCCGCCTGTCAGGTCCAGAGTCCGGAGTGAGTCTCTCACCATTGTGTCCCCTCAAGGTCGGCCGGATGCGCGCTAGAAGCGGCGGCCGGCGGCGGCCGAGGCTCTTATTGCCGCCAGTGAAAAGAGAGCAATGCTGTGCAAGGCCACGCCAATGGATCTATGCCTTTTAATGGCCGTATGTATGAGGTGTGAACATCTAATTCGCTCAATTCGTTTTGCGAATCATGACAAATGTACAGCGAGGGCTTTGGGAGAAGGATGAGTGGACGGCTCGACGCTTCCAGCCTTGATTAGACGGGGTCGGTTGTGTCTATGGGGGCCGGGGTCGGGTGAACTGCTGTCAATATGCGGTGGGTGATTACGTCGCTTTGTTATTTATTGGACAGTGGACTATGTGAATTGTTCCAGAGGCATTCAAGTAATTGAGTCTATAGGCGTACGCGTTTGTCTATTGCAACGGGCTGGTTAATTTACAAAATGATTAAAAATTCACAATTAAGTATTAGTGACCTTATTAAATTATATATCATGCTCAAGCTGTCTTCTTGTGTTTACTTTAATCAATTTTACACGGAAAATAGCTAGGGATATGCAGTGATTACATTACCACAGTGCAATGGTTCCAGCAGTCCAGGCGTTCGAATCCAGGTAGTCGATATATATGTGATATACCGGTAACCTTTTAGATGAAAAAACAACAACTATGCCAATGCTTACATCCAAATCCACCAATTACAATACATACCTGCATAAATATAATTATAACAAACCTTACCACAGTGTTACATGAAATAAAATGTAAGATACATTCGTTGATAGCAATGCAGTAACAAATGCCACATAGCAAAGTGACAAACAAAAGGCAAACTGCATTGATATTATACCGACCTTATGACTTGATAATAAATACAGGAGCTGCCATGTTCCAGCGCTCATCAGCATTTCAATTATCACTACTACATAACTCACAGTCGACGAAAGGAAACTTTCATTGAGGCCTGGAATTATTTTGATAGTATGATAGTTGGTTTTTACAGACAGGACGTATCTATTATCTTTATTCATTCAGCTATTGCTT
>CM032664.1:10551318-10572496 GCA_019095985.1 Streblospio benedicti | reverse complement strand
TATCATGGGATGTGTTTAATAATTATTCATGTTGGTTGCAAAATTAAAACATTGGGATTGTGTATAGCAAGTAAAACAAGTGCAGAGAAACAGAAAAAACAACAACAACACTGAAAATGTCAACTCGCCACTTTTAACTATTAATCAAACCTTCCACGCTTTTCAACATTCTGACAAATTGATGTCACCGCATCCTATACTACCAAGCCCAGGCAAAATTCACGCCCACGTTCGCCCGATACATCTCTGCACCTCTCGACGACCGTAATAAATCCCTCTAGGTGAGACTTGACCCCAACGCCGACCCGGCCTTGAAGCTCCGTGTCTCTGGAGAAGAGCACTTTTTTACGCCTCCCGCAGCCCAGCTTTTTTTGCCGCCAGATTACGCTCTATAGATTGTGCACACGGCACTAGACGGCCTTGAGCCAGCGCCTCGGAGGGCCGGCTGTTATTTTTGCTCTGTGAGAGGGTTATCAATGGGGGTTATCGCAGCCAGAAACGACAGCGAATTACGGAAAGTGGTGATCAGGGAAGCTACAGTGCGTGTGCGCCGGTGCGGCGAGGATGATTAAAAACGACATGCGTTCGGCGGGATCGCGTGAGGATTACGGAGGCGTGGCGGGGTAGCTGCGCCTTTGTTGGAGGGTATCGATGTCATTGCTTGGCGAGGACACTGGGATTTTTTCATTGCAGTAAAACATACACGAAATTGAGTCGATGTGAACAAACTTGATCAGCTGGTATGTTCACAATTACACAACGTATAAAACAAACTCACGCACAAATAAAATATAGGCTCATAGACTAGGAATGAAAATAATAAATCAACACAACTGCACTGCAATGATGTCCACATTGCGGAGATGTACGATATCATTATGCTGATGTTATGGGGCACCGCCTGTTTGTGTTGATGGGAAACGTCAACCGTAGACATGATGTCAAGCATAGTTAATGTCAACATCACCTAACCCCATTCACCCCAAGAACCTTTTATACCCATGCACTAGTGTCTAACATTTTTTACAATATAATCATTATCATATTTCCGAATGGACATAAAATGCGCACATTTCATTAATAGGAGACAGTTACCCAGAACCTATGTTTCCTGTAAATCTATTTTCTATTTGTTTTGTAATCTAACTGCTACCGCATATTGTTGCCAGGCACCAGCATCATTGCTATTAGACGATCTAATACCCCGCCAACCCCTATAGGCCGTCTCCATTTCCATACATTTTTTTCTGCGGCTTCAATTCATTATCAACAGCAGTCACTTTTATCTGCAATTGGTTATTCTTTAATGTATTTTGTTATATAGTATCATTAGTTTTATAATTTGTAACATTGTTAGTGTGAAAAGAAATAATGACAACGTTGAATAAAATCACGTGACTTTCGTCCGAGTATTACACATAAGTAGTTGGAGTCAATTATTAAATACATTGTATACCAATAGATTGTACAGTTTGGTGTAGAATATGAAATTATTCACGAATGTTTTGGTGTTTAGATATAAACAACGAACAGGTTGACAAAAGAATTCTGATGACGTACATGTAACTTTAAGAGAAAGATTTTTAAAACTACCCTATACCACATCACAACAGCCAATATTATCATTAAAGGTCACCGTTTTGGATCTGAATGCAAAACAAAATATTCAATTATGCACATATACGGGAAACTATAAAAAGACACATCTGTTCCATATCTACAAAGGAATGTTGTCAGACATCCTTTGAAGCAACCGAGCTTTGCTGAGCCATTGTTGGGGCTTGGCCCTACATGTCCCAATGCCCCATACACCATACTATAGTATTACGGAGCCGAATCAATGCTGATCAACCTGCTTTGTATATAACCAATTATCATTTCAAAGACTATATGCTTTTGTACTAATCACCGTTCATGTTTCTGAATGGTTCCGTTTATAAACACACGAAAGAGCAAATGTGGAGGAGAGACAAACGTTCACATATAACCATTAACAACCGCTACGCGTCACCGATAGTCTATGAGCATAAAAACAGACGGCTAAATATTTTCTCAATGAATATAGATAGATCTCCCATCGTGCCGGTAACGCTGTACTCACATTTTGACAGCAGTCATCTTTGCTCCCGGTGAGACGGTGTTGACCCGCGGCGGCGTGCGCGATGTAGCGGTCGATGAAAAGTAAAGTGCCGGATCGCGGTCTTGAGGGATGAAGATGTATCAGACAGCAAACCATAATATGGGGCTTAGGTGAAGGCCAACTTTCAAAAAATGCAATGTGATTTTTTTTTAAACCTCCCACATAGAATTCAATGTATGATAGCTTGAGCGGATGAAAATCTGACTACTTCTTGGAGACTAAACTCACCACTGACCCAAGAAATCATAATGTAACATCTCCTATCAGAGTGACAAGTCGGTCATGTGAATCAGGCACCTATTAAAAACGTTCATAAAATATTGCTGGTGCATATTTCACTATACTGAGTTTTGACAATGTGTGTCAAGATATATAGGGCAGCGTGACGCTCAATATCACCCAAATCTGTAATCTCTGATCACACCGCCCACTTGCGGCCACAGAAGAGCTGTTTAAATGAGGCTGTCACACTTCTGAAGCGGTCTCCTGGAGACCACCGCATGGATGTGTATCAGTGACACCATCACAGGGGTGGGCTGACATCAAGGTCATAGGTGTGGTCACTTGATTTAGCTGGACTTTCTTATTAAGCGCCAATAAGTCCTTCGTATAGCCTCATCATGTTCAAGAAGTCTAGTATGACACGTATATTGAACATAGCATCAATCTTAAACCCATGGGTTTGGTCCAGGAGCAGGAGCGTCCATCACTGGGACAACCATACACAGAACAATCATATATTGACCTTTTTAATGAAAAAAAACATAAAAACCATACACAACCTACATGTACTTGGTTTCGCACAAATCTGCAGTTCACTACGTATAAAAAGTCAACATAATGTGGCGTTGATGTGGAAAGAAATCTTCATAAGTTCTCTTTTAATAAGCTGCAAAATATTTATGACTTGCTTATTTCTTGAAGGCCAACGTAGTTTAATACAGTAGAACCATCAATTATATCACATATATAAAAGACCGCCTCTACAATCATACAATTTCTTATGGACCCAAGCCTTCGAACTTTCATAATTAACGCCTGTCCCCTAGGTGGTCTTATGGACAGGAATTCTTCTGTTTGTTCAGCCCCGTTTTGTCCCGCACGAAAGTCAACACTATACAGGTTCCAACAATCACTCATACATACCTGTTTGTTAACATCTTAATCTATCAGACGAGCAGCGTAGCCGTCAGGGTAGTCTGAATGGTATATGAAGCCTTCATGGTATCACAAGTGATTTGTAGAACCGTTTCATGCTAATTTAATAATAAAAAGTGAAATAATATATGTAGCGGGAGGCTCCGGGAGCTATTATCTCAACGAAATGATAAAATGCCAATAAGCAATGGTGATTGCCATTTATCCGAGTGCCATTGAACTATCGAGTTATATAATTACAAGACGGGAAGAGGAATGATGGTTTTATTGGACCTCACAATGATCACTGACAAGGTTGCAACTCAAAATAGAATGGTCACCAATGAAATTTTATTTAGTAAACGACCTTATCCGAAATCGCGACAAAAAGTTCATATTATTGAGGACATTCTGTTGGAAAACTAAATTCTATAAATGTAATGCACTATCCAATTAACACATCGTTGGTATCAATTATACAATTAAATCAAATCACAAATTATGAATAAGCCCAGGTGTTGTTAATTATACAAGCTCAAGTTGACGCAAGTGCATGAGTCTACCGTCTTATGGTCATTTCACATACACGTTGACTTCTCTGGAATGATTATCAATTCAATAATAAGGGCATTCAAAATCATTATAGGCAAAGACGACCCTACAACAATGCATGTAGCTTTTTATTTGATGGTATGAACTTTGCTAGACAAAAACCATAATGACTCGTGCTCAATGTTACAGTCACCATGTTTGTGCATGCACGTCCTTGAGAACCAAACTACAACATAAAACAATTTCAGCAAGGCCTTCTTTTATTACTGTAATGTTAGCACTCGTTGTTTCCTGTTCAATTTCTATAATTAATCGTTGGACATCATATTCTACAGTGTATTTGGCAGACGCAAATAATTCAAACCTTTTATTTCAATGTTTGTTTGAGTAAAATGTGTACATGTACTCCTCTCTGGTGTAGGCTTTATTGAGATCAATCAAATACAACTTGCTATGTTGGTATAACAGAACACGCTAGTAGTAAGTGTATGGCTCCCATTCATTAATGAACCAAACCACGTAGGTGTTATTGACACGATTACAGAAAATATGATTTTATCCCTCACGTAGAGATTAAATACTCATACAAATTTTCCTCTCCCCTGGATTCTACATCACACTTTCATAGAAAGTCGGGTGGGTGGGAGTGCGCACTCACATGATTTCATGGGTTTTGTACGAGAAGGCTTGTGTAGAGAAGCACAAACACCGCGAAAAAAGAAGACATTTTGGGATGACAAAAGAAAAAAAGGGGGGGGGGGGGGCACTACTAGGGGTCTGCCTATGATCACGTTTAATTTGCTCTTATTAGCTACGGACCAGTGTCTCGACCCTGGGCGGTATAGAGTCCAAATGACAAGGAACGTTGTGGTGTGTGATTTTTATACTTGTAATCACGTTATCGTATTCGTCAACCAGATGTAGACGATAGGAGAAACATAAACTATAGAACAAACCAGAACCAGATTTCACCGTCACAGTAACATTCGACGTGTGTATTTTCTCTACAAAATCACGTCTGCAATTTTCAAGCCAATAAAATGGACTATGATTACGTCATCAATTATGGTGGACAAGATAATCCGTCTCAGGCGCTACCCGACTACCGAACAGCACAAAAAGCAAACGTTTATTAGCGAAGACACTATTTATTGATCATGAGCATGTCATACAAGCATATATCCAAGGTTATGCTGGAAGCATGTTTAATAGATTTGCCATGGGAGAAATTGAGTATAAAATCCAAGGCCACATGTCCCAGAGGAGTGTGGTAAGAATCACGAAGATCATCCACGTGAGCTTTTTTCTAGACAAATTGCTATTAATGAGTTTTGCGCTCACTGAGCATGGGCGTGTTTAAGACGGCGGTTTTGATGTTTTTTCAGCGGGAAAGTATTTAATCTTTGAGCTTCTTGACGGCTTAAATGAGAAGAGAAGATATGTAATTTCTACAACTGTCAAATCTTCTCAATAATATATGTGAAAACGAAACAGCCTAAACAAGATTCACATCATTTAACAATCTTGAAAACGATCTACCTGTACAGAAAAGTAGGAGAGCTGCGATAGTTGAAGTGTTATTCAGTGCACGCTGCATAAAATAAACATGTGTATCATTGAGTGGTACTTTATATTACTAGCCGTATGACAACCGCTATTTGTATAAACATCACACTGCGTCAATTATACAGCTTTTTCTCAGCTGGTATGTGTGGGTGAAAGTTATTCAATAATGAACACAGCCACCTGGTGACATAAAATAAGCACTTGCTGTTAAGCCAAGGTCGCTTCAATGACAATAAGCTAAAATGACCTTGCACATTTTAGCCCCGCGTGGTCCCATTAAATATGCACATTGCTAAATACATACATGTGTCATGTCACATTGACCCCGAGTTAAACTGCTCAACTGCATGTCATTTAAAGCTTTTATGGCCTTTTTGCTACAAGTGTTAGTTAGACTGGTTTATTATACATGACAGTTTTTTGGTAACTCTCGATATTATAGTAGCCGTGTCCTTCGGCTTTTTGTAAGTCACATTTACAGTTTCCGGCAATGCCATATTAAGTCACGTTTATTTATAGAATTAAAAGATCATCACGTTCAGAAAATATATAAAACATGAATATGCCTTTCAAATGTCTTTAAAGGTTCTGTGCAACGGTAGTTATTGTTTATATATACAAAAAACCAGCAAAAATAGGGGTCACAGCAACAGTAAAACTTACTCACTTACTCAAACAAATATATAATAGCCACACAGGTATTTAGGTGCACAAACCGCAATAACCAAACCGCAGAGATATCAATCAGAAACCATGTTGTATAACGATATACACGCTTCCCACCAGCAAACCAATTATATGTAGTGGCACGTTGATTACTAATTAGATGTGACCAAGAACACAACGTACCCTTGTTATAAATCCGCAGATGTACAAGAAAAGCCCCAAAGAACACGCTCCGTGCAGTTTCACACCTTGTACCGAAACAGCATTCCATGGGTGGGTGGCACTTGCTCTCCTAATGCGTAACACACACACCAACACTCACTTGTCTAGCACACCCTTATTGACAAAACCCACACCGGCACTGTGTGTCTGTGATAATTTCAAAACTTAATTCGTTATACATAGCATCTATAGGAAGTTCCAGAAATAGATGTCTTTAATGTTAATAAATGCTTTACATTTGTAATAGATGACAATTTCTGATGAAATAGATTCACTGTGCTGGCTATGTCCAATTTGTCCATGTTTAAGTTACAATCATCATAAATCCATCATAATTGGCCGGGGTGGGGGTGGGGGGTTCAAATGAGTAAGTAAAACTCCCAGTCTGATCAGCTTGCATGCTGGCTACTCACGGACATGATACAATGGGGGCGATTGTAATGGAACCATCCTTGAAATTACATGCAACGATTGGCATGCCTGGGAGCAACCACGTGGATGAAACCACAGAGCAAACGGGAACCTAGCATTCTCATAACCAGAACCACATCTATGCAAAAGGACAAGCACCTATTCGATGCGATACCTATCTCAATTATAATATCCTCACAAGGATATCAAAGTATTCAAATCAAAATTTCTGTAACATACTAGTTAATCTATAACATTGAAAGAACTAGAGAAGGACAGACTTGATGGCATCACGATGGACATCAATTATAAAACAACATCTTAATTAACGGCAACAAGAAGTACAAAAGTTTAGGCATACAGCCCACATAAACCTCTCCTAAAATGCCAACACGCGAGGCAGCCCGGGAGCTATTTAATCACGCCAGGATCACTTTTTCGGGCTCGCCCCAATCACTCTCCTCGCAATCCAGTCTACATTGGGAGCCGCAACTCGCCGATATCAAACATGA
This sequence comes from Streblospio benedicti, assembly GCA_019095985.1. Taxonomy (NCBI): domain Eukaryota; kingdom Metazoa; phylum Annelida; class Polychaeta; order Spionida; family Spionidae; genus Streblospio; species Streblospio benedicti. Next base: position 10,565,290 of record CM032664.1, on the reverse strand, counting down.
TGCGCTCAAAACCCAAGGTCACTATTATTAAAATAGAGCCCAAGGTCAGAGAAGAGGCAAAAATGCTGCTTTCCCTTGTTAACTCATTTTTTTCTGCATATGAGCAAATAATCCTAGATTTCCTCTCTAATAACGAGGAAATCTGTGCGTTCATTTGTCCCCGTTTGGTCATCACTTTGGCTTTGTTTGGGGAACATTAAGGACTGCATTGCTCGGTTTTGCAAGATGGAAAACTAAAGAAAGAAAAGAATAAAAAGAAACTGTGGGTATTCACTGGACAAAATAAAAACAATGTTAGACAATGATTACAACACACCAAATGCATTTGTTAAGGTATCATATTTTTTTGCAGATAAAAATACGTTAATTACAGTGCAAAGGAGATAAGCCAATGTTTCATGGAGTATGCACTGAGTGCTAAAATCAACAATATTAAAATTCAATGTGACTCTTTACATAAGTACGCCTGGTGAAATAATTTCTTATAAATCTAATAGTCACATGCATGAAATGACTATGGTGTGCTACACATTTTCTTCTAATGTTATAACAATAAGGCAAGTACATGTAACTGTGAAGATAGCGCGCATTTCTTTTGCCTCCAAGCTTATACTGGACATAGCATCGTCGGTTTTCACGGCTTGATCACTCTCACTGCCTTTACGAATCCATGTTCATATGACCCATGAGATATGACAATATAGACATAGTATAGCTCGTTATCCCTAATCCTCTACGGGGAGTCGAACTCACGACCACTTTTAAAAAGTATCACCATAGTACCGAAACATCGAGGCATTTACATGCATTGACCAAGACAGGCACAGTAACAGACTGCCATACTGGCACCGCCGAGAGCTCTGGTTAGTGAACCACCAGTCAATCAGAATGGAGTATTCATGTGAGGCTTTTTCATGGAAAGAAATATTACCCAGGAAAGAAATATTCCCACAATGAAAACAAGTAGAAGCATCTAATTAGAGCCTCCCTTTGGCAGCCTGTCACAGTGAGAGCTGTCGTTTCCCATTCAAGGGAATTTTGCCATTGTACACTGGAGCTAAGCTGACAGTTGCGAAAATGAGATAGAGCCCCTGCAAAAAATGAAGGGAGAATGATCAAAACAAACCATAACCAATATTTTCTGTCAATTACATTACTCGGTCGAGGAAAAAGATAAAAAAGATATAAACTTAAACTTAGACGTCAATGGCTAATTATTGATAATATTGGTAATATATATAACATATCATTAATTCTAATCAGTCCACACACTTTGCATATTAACAAGAGTTAAACGAAGATAATAACTTTGCATGTGTTAGAATGGACAATATAGTCAGATAAAGTCTACTTAACGTGAATTGAAGAGCTATAGTAATAATTTCAAGTGAAAAATATATATTAATAGTTAGTACAATACACACGGAAGTATACAGATTCCGTGCTACACGCCAGCCCACTGAGAAAGTCCCTTACGTGATGATTTGTCCAACTCAGTTCTTTCACTCTTATTACGCAATTCACAAATCACTAAAATGTACATGATTAAATGTATGACATTTATTTCAGGCAGCGTAAACGATATTTCTGTGAACCGACGATTTTTGTTTTGTGGGCAAGTACAAGAAATGCTGCGTCTCGATTTTTTTCTTCCGGTTCTCAGTTATTCTATTACCGCAGAACATAACAAATCCGTATTATTGTGACATGTTGATCAATTCTCATCAAAAGGAACACGAGAATATAAATTCACATATCACAATCATATCACACGTACACTTGCAGTTTAGCTCTGTTGGCCTACATGACTACCAAGTCGTCAGCAGATGTCCATTACATTTGGCGGCAGCACATTCAAGGCCTCCACCATAAAACTGTAATCCCATGATGGAAGATGCGCACTCAATATGTCTTTTTGCCTATTACACCGGGGTATACATGTGTATACCAAGTTATGTGGCCACGACTTGAGTTTTCGTTAATTTACATCCTACACGGAATGGTCTTCTCAGGCCCATATCACACTATGTTCCATTTGTTGACAAAAATCTTGTTCAAAAACGGTTAGGCGTTTGTTTAAAAATATATGCGAATTTAGAGCATTGTGAATTGAATTGATATGAACTTTCAAATTACATACATTACCCGTAACAATGTACACAATGTCAATAGCACACACTGTGTTTTGCATGGGCCAGGAGCATCATTCACCTTTTCCCTTTTCATTTCAAATTTTGGCCCAGTACCAGTTTAGGAGTTACTATTAAGAACGAACATCATGGTTAGGCTATCTTAAATGTTAAAGGAACCCTCTTTTCAATGTTTTAGAATCATAGTGTCAATCCTTACTAGCTAGGTTGCGGTGGCTCCTAAAATTCAAAACAGTTTCAAATTCCGTGGCATAGTGACGTCATATGAGAAACCCCTCGACATTATTATATATGGGACAACTATGGCTGCAGGCAATTCCGTACACACGTATCCCTATGGGCTTTTGTATAATCTTCAAGGCCATATGCTGTAAGAAAAACCCGTACTATTTTGATACACTGTGGGTAGAAATACTTGGATGTAGTTGGAGTCTATACAAGCGTTCCTCTGAGTTATATACGTTCAAGGTCATTTTGCCGAGAGACTTGTTTAGAAACGGAACCCCATCTTTTATTATGGCGTGAATAAAGAAATCGAGCCTGCTGTCTTTTTTGTAACGTCTTCTATTCACTCTCAAGGAATGCTGTGGCAAAGGAAGTTCAGGGTTTAATTATACGGACACACAAACATGTCATTAAAAATAAAAAAAACACCATTGTGCTAATGGATTACTTTACATCGGTCTCGTAATATGAATCAAGGTTTAGAGCTACAGCCAATTCTTAAAAATTACTAAAGCACTATTTTCGCAGCCTTACAAGGTGAAATAGGCTGGCAATCAAGCATACTAGTATATTGGTACAGTCACACGGCCCCTTACGGTAGATACGGATGCTTGCGGATAACAAATACGTAAGGATAAGCAAGAATACGTATATTACGTAAGCATACGTAACTATCCGTAACTCAATACGCAGGATACGTAGACATGCGCAGACATACGCAGATTCCATATCCTTGAACGAGTTCATCGTGTTGGAATATATATATAATATATATATATATATATATATATATATATATAATATATATATATATATATATATATATATATTATATATATATATATATATATATCATCATATATATAACACAAATATATATATATACATATATATATATATATATTTCTCTGCATATATATATCAATATATATATATAGATATATATATATATATATATATATATATATATATATATATATATATATATATATATATATCGTACATTTATTAGTTCATCAAACAGTGACAAATAACAGTTGACAGTTTCGGCAACTCCTGTCCCCCACCAAAAACGTCTCTGCGCATGTCAAGGTCACTCAGCAGGATGCCGAAAATCGGCTCGTACACATAGAAAAGAAGAAGAAGGAGGAAAGGACAAGAGAAAGAATAAGAATAAGGACTCAGCAGGCTCCAAAGGATTAGTCATCTTACCTTACGTAAAAAGGGTAACAGAGGGTATTTCACGCATCCTCAATAAGCACCACGTGCCTACAGCGGTGAAGCCCCTACAGACTATCAGGAACATTCTCGTTCATCCTAAGGACAAACAGGATAAGCTAGAGAAATGTGAAGGGGTGTACAAAAATCCCTGTAAGTCTTGCAAGAGTGTGTATGTTGGGGAAACTGGCAGAAAACTGGGCACCCGTGTAAAAGAACACATGAAGGATGTGGAGCAGAACAGTGGGGTATCTTTCACCAGAGCAGCGAGGAAAAAATCCCTAACCCAAATCAGCAAGAGTGCGATCACAGACCATGTAAAACAGAACAATCATGAAATAGACTGGGAGGAAGTGAGTGTACTGGATAGGGAGGGGGATTGGAGAACAAGAACCATCAGGGAGGCGATAAAGATACTATACGAGGACAGAAGCAGGTCATGAACCGAGACGAGGGGGCCTTTCAACTCTCTCACGTGTACGACCCGATTTTCGGCATCGGAAGTCGTGCTGAGTGACCTTGACATGCACAGAGACATTTTGAAAATGGTGACAGGAGTTGCCGAAACTGTCAACTATAAAATTGTATTTGTGTTGTGTTATGATGAACTAATAAATGTATACATACGCAGATTCGTCACCAATATTTTGAAATTCTCATTTTTTTGTTGCGGATCACACATACGTAAAATATACGTAAAGTACGTAACTCTTACGTAAGGTACGTAAACTCATCCGCGAGGCTCCGTATCGTACGTAATCATCCGTATTCATCCGTAACCCAATACGCAGGGTTGCAGTAATATGATGATCTACATCTTTACTGGGAAGTCAGGTTGACAACTGGAATCTTGGGTCTCTTTGCTGCGTATTTTCACAATATTTACGTATTTTCATCATGCAAACATCCGCAGGTCCGTATCATGCCGTAAGTGGCCGTGTGACTGTAGCATATGGTAAATATTCATGTATGTTGCGGATATAGAATCGACTAATTAAGTTACCTAACAATAGGTTGACAAAAAGCATCTTTATCGTAGACTATGAACAATCTTCTGAGAATAAGAATTGCTTTAGTGACATAAAATTGTGTTTGAAAAATTAGATCTGATTGAAAATTTTCATAGTAAATCTATATGTACGTGTAATATATCTGAATGTAAGTCTAAATTGACCGCTCTAGCAGCAGTTGAGTGGACAAAAATAGTTCAGAACAAACCGAAGTTACGTAATATGTACAATGCAAACATAATATGGTAGTCAGTGACTATGTTAACTAGATCAAAAGTACTCAGAGAGCACAGCGTCGCTAGAGCAACATTGACCCATGGACAATAAAGATGTTTGTTTTGCAATCAAAGCAGAAAAAAAGTCTTACTTGATGCGTGACTCATCCTACATCTATGTTGTTGGCATTGGATTGCAGGTGCTTTCTAAACATGGCTAAAGTAGATATCTATTGTTCACGAGTCGACATTAATATGGTAACACTGTGCTCTCTGAGCATTTTTATTCCAATATAACCACTATGCCAATTCGATGGTCATGTTTCGAACAGCATTGAGACTATAGTGGAAGAATAAAATGAAAAATAATTAAAATTGCCCTCTGAAAGATAAACTCTAATTGGCAAAGTGCCAAAATTAAATACAGTTGATGTTCAGTAAGCATGTAAGCATTGTACAAAGTTTGGATGTTTTCCCATAAGCATCAACAAAACTATTGCAGAAAATGTTGAAAATGAACCTAAAATTTCACTATGGGAAGCACACTTGAATTGGCAAAGTACCCAAAATCGAATCACTTTGGTGTCGCGTCATATCAAATAATTGTGTAAAGTTTGAACGAAATAGGGTGAAGCGTAAAAGCTTTAGCTTGTCCGGAGACAAACATACATACATACATACATACATACATACATACATACATACATACATACATACATACATACATACATACATACATACATACATACATACATACATACATACATACATACATACATACATACATACATACATACATACATACATACATACATACATACATACATACATACATACATACATACATACATACATACATACATACATACATACATACATACATACATACATACATACATACATACATACATACATACATACATACATACATACATACATACATACATAGTTACAAACGAACGAAAACACAAGGCTTTCGCTTAGCTGCTGAAGCGACGCAAAAATTCCACTAATAGATGTACTAATAGTTAAGTTTAGAAGTGGTATCCTTCAGCTTCGTATAGAAAGTGGCCTATACTCCAACACCAAAATTGTGAAAAGATTATATGAAAATAGTAATTTAAATGAAGTAGAAGATGAATTCCCTTTTTATGCATATGTAAGTGTCCATATCTGGATAAGTGTAGAGAAGAACTGTATGATCTTGCTAAGCAGAAAGTTCCTGAATTCATTACTTTAAATGACAATGACAAATTTATTACATTAATGTCAAAATGTAATTTGATTATTGGTAATTATCTAATCAAACATGGGACCAACGAAAATCAGAATTATATATTAATAATCATGTATATCTTACTATTATGTGATATATTATACTATTGTTTATTGTTTATCATTCTTTTCTTTTTTTAAATTCTGAAAACTGTATATATGATATTGTATAATAGAATTGTGTCACACTGACGTATAAACGCATAAGGTTGGGTGAATCTGCATGTGGGTGTTTGTATACATATTGTTTAAACTATTTATATTTAATACTTGCCACTTTTTTGACATACTATTATTATTTGGTTTGGCAAAGTCATTATGTGAAGTAGAATTTTTAAAACGATAATCCATCATTAGTTTTACTCAAATAACCTTGGTTAAATAGTAATATTGAAAAATTAAAATATGAATTAATTTGTTTATGTGACTGCTGTTTTCTCCATTTTAATTTTATAGTCAATATTTGGTTGCATAGCTATAATAAAGCATTTAAGATTCTTAAATAGGTGTTCTTTAATTGTCACTTAAAAATACGTAGACACAATATCAAATATGTAAAATCAGTCCTATGTATTAAATTGCCATTTCTCAAAAATTTTGTAAGTAATCACAACATTTGAAATTTACACAGTTTTGAAAATCATGGCAGCCGTAGAGCTACAGGCTGTCCAGAAATTATCATTTTCACTCTGACTAATACTATTCAATATCCATAGACCAAGTCTAACTGTAAAAGCTATTCCTTTCTCCCATGAATTAACTTATTTTCATGATTTTTTTTATCTGCTGCAACTTCTTACACTACAGTATACATTAGTACTATGCCAGTATCAGTGTGTGGATTAATATTGATCCCATGTCGGATTAGTATCAGGTGGCTTTTCCTGAATTTTTCAATTGAGTGGGTTTGCTTGCTACTAGGCCAGTAGGAGGGTGTGTGGGGGTAAGGGGTCAAGAAATCCAACATCCCTAATCGTTTGGGCCGTATTTCCCACATCCCTAGTTTTTTGGCCTTTTTTTCATACCCCACAAATTGTTTGGTCTTTTCCGCATCCCACTTCCTTCAAATCTCGTGTCCCTCTTTTTTTTGGCCTTTTCCCCCCAGATCCCACTTCGTTATAAACCTGCCTCAGGAGGTCACAAGGCAGAGGAGAAGGCGGGGGCGGTGTGCACTAGGTGCATTTTTTTTAAATATTTTATACGTATACAGTGTGTTTAAATTCAAAGCCTACTTGAATTCCATTTATCTAATTAATAAAGATAACTTTTTACTTTAAATTACATGTGCGAAAATGATATTCGTGAAGTAGAAACAGCAACTGACAATGTCGGACCAGAATCATTTTTTCTAGTTTCAAATCGCGTTTTTTTAGATATTGGGCCATTACTTTTCAAGATATTAATGAAACAATAAAAAACAGCAGCTTGGGTGTCATCCATGCCGTTCGTTTTTTATATCCAGGAGTTGCTTGACAAATGATAGCTCACTTGAAAGCTCCAAATGAGCCATTTTCAAATATGTTTCTGATTATTTTTCTAAACAAACAATTTTTGAGCTACACACAAAAACAATATTCGAGAACTAAAAATGCAACTAACAATGTCGGATCCGAACCATTTTTACGAGTTTCAGATCGTGTGATGCATAATCTGAAAGCCATTAAATAGCACTTTCCAAAACTGTTTTTTAGAAAAAATATTGAGTCAGTACTTTTCAAGATATGAATGAAACAAAATTAGAGGGAAACTCTGTTGTTTCCCAGCAGGCACATCAACGTTGTTTCAACGTTGAATCCAACATTGTAACCGACGTTGGATTTAGGTTGGTTTTGCAAACATGATCCTGAGTCACATGGTGTAGCCTACCAGAATTCAGGTTGAAATCGCATGGGATCAAGGTTGAAATTGTGTTGGATACAGGTCGAAAACAGGTTGGATTACAGTCATAATTGGGATGGTGTCATCTGTATATATAGAAGTCAAAGGGCTAATATGCACTTTTTAATTAATGAGTGATGGCTTTGCCCATAAATATAAGTAGTTCTTTGCACTACCTTGTATTAATTACTGTAAATCTACTGTGTCAGTATAATGAACACATTTTTTACCTTTAGACGTGATTATAAATAGTTTGTCTTATTATCACAGCATATAACATATATACGATTTGAGTACAGAATACAGATAGATCTACACTTGAATTTCCCCGTGTCTGTTCTTGTTTTAACATTGGAGTCAATGTCTGACACGTATACATGGACTACGGTCGTCGCCAGGATAAGGAATTGTTCATTTACATTAGGTACATTGGATTAGGTGTCGCGTTCTCATGATTTCATTTTGTACCGCAAGTTCATAAATGTTTCACTTTCAGCCCACACGCGTGCACTTAGCATCCCTTGATGACACCAGGCGAGTTTTCAATGATGATAGGACGAGTTCCTAGACAATACAAATAATGAGAATATGTGAAGGACACGTAGTTTCCATTACTATTGTGTAAAACTTTCCCCTTTATTTTCGTTTAGCACTTAAAATAAGCATATCGTACCAAAAATACGTGTTACAAACAACTATCTCTAACCTGCAGCAAATCCAAAGGGTAAAATTGCGGTTGCGCTTTGTTCTTGTTCAGTTATAAGGTCATGGTAAACTACTGCAGATGCCGTCTGCCACCGGACGCAGTCCAAGTGCATGCGTACTGAACGCTGACAATATAATATGCACCAAACATGAGCATCATATCTTACGGTAAGGATACCTCGTAATTTCCAACGTCAAAGCAGCAGCAGAAGGAGAGAAAGTGTCGTCTGTCCATATATGGTCGTCTTCCCGTCAAGGCCACGGACTTATCGGTCTTCCTGTCACGCCGAGCACGAGGCCGTTGTGTCCGTATCACTGCACACCCGGATTAACGCGGCTACTTCGTGCTTTTTATACAAGAATTATGGCCTTTGATGGGTTTGCATAGGTCTCATGAGCTTGGCTATTTTTTTTTGCAATCAACAATTACTCTATATAGCTATCCCGTACCATACAGAGAGTGATTTAAGTAGGCTACATAAATTGCATCTGCAAGTAAAATAAAAAACAACAACATGTAAATGCGCATGTTTAAAGTCGCAATTCACAGTTTATCGTGGTATAGCGACATTACATCCACACCAGGTCATAGTCATCATTGTCACACTATATCTTTCTCAATTCCCTGGGGAGCATAGAACACAATTCTACCGTAGTGCATACGTGCTTATCACTTACATTTGCGTTCACTAGCCCGATTTTTCTCTGTATACCGTGTAGATACCACAGAGCAGTATGCAACGTGTTAGAAGTAAGTCTGCTCAACACTTACCATCAACCCCGACGGGAATGGGACCCACGACATTTTGGTCACGAATCCGACTCCCTATACACTTGGCCAAGGAAGCACACAATTCTATTCGGCATTCTTAAGAGGTTTTTTTCAGTATTTATATCTCTTTTAATAACTTCAATATATTAATGAACAGTACAGCATAAAAGAGAGTATTACTTTTCATAGACCAGTGAAATCAAAAGTATATCTGAGAAACATGCCAACAAAAGACACCAACCTTGGCTGACATAGATCTGCCATTTACAGCCCCCTCAAACAGTCCCATGTGCAACTTGATCATCTTAAAAAACAGCAACAAAAACACCACCATAATCAATATAAATAGACATAAACACAGCAGTCGTGCACACTCGGTGGACCTCGACAACAGCGCCCTCACACGAGAGACGGCCGAGGCTCAATGGTGTTGCCGGTTCTCGCCACAGGTGGCGCTGTCACCTCAAGGCCTCCTAATTGTCGGCTGCGACCTTCTGGGTTCAATACGACGTTATCAGGCGATATCAAGTGCTGTCTGAGCAAATTTAGACACGAATAGTTTTATAGCAGGCTGCATTTCCTTTTTTGTCGGTTTAGGGGATCATTTAGACGCACAGCTGACTATTTCACACAGTTAAAAAGGGAGAAGATGATTTTGAGTTGCCCCCCTCACCAAAATTGATGCTTGGCGTACACATCTAGTATGTTAACATACACTGAACACGGCTATTGGATCTACATCTACATTATTATTTGCTCCTGCCCTCTGATTGTTTTGTTCTTGTAATCATTACATAGCCAGCGAATGTGCATGCACGTCTTCGGAAGTTTGAAAGAAACAAATAATGAATATGGACGGAAGAAAGTGCAATTTGCATGGTTATTTTGACATCGTAGAATAGTGCACCAGGTGTCACATATAGATTTAACTAATCGTTTTTATGATTGGGTGTAACGGTTAATAGTTTTTATCTAACATAATAAGAGTGGATGCACCATGGTAGTAACCTCTTACCATTTATTTTTGACCCAGTTTCTAGTACCTTATTGTATATAACGGCGACGTGTATAAGAATGATGTTGGGATTTTAAACAGTTCTAGATTTCCAATTGCTATATACAGTAGAACCTCCATTTGAGACCACCTCTATAAGGAAACTACCTCTATGATAAGAACACTGTTCACGGTCCCAAACCTTCATATAGTTAGCAAAACGAACATGCGTACAGAGAACACCTCTCTATTGAGACCACCTAACACTGGTCCCAAAGGTGGTCCTAATAGAGAGGTTCTACTGTATTGATATTTTAATGTCGATCAACACTTTCAATTAATTGTTTGAAACATCATGCAAAAATGAAGTTAATTGACAGATTATACATTGGTAAAGCACAGGTAAAATATGAAAAATAAATGCGTGCAATTTGAAGCTAAAATAGGATCTCAGATGGTAAATCAAATGCTAATCAGAAGAAATTGCAATTCTAGATTTCCCAGAAGAAATTAGCGTAAATCTTCGGTTTTCGAGCGGTTGATTAATAAAAAAGTATAGGCTCTACCATGATTTAGGTTACTCGGAAGCGATTTAATTCACTAACTGTTAATGTCTGATTGTGGCAAAGAACAAAATCCTTAACAAAATTACATCAAAATATGTGTATAAAACTCTGTATACAATACGCAAATTTAATGCAAACGGCAAAACGATAGACCTCAATCAAATGCAAAAGATAAATACCGCAATGGTAATAACAAATATGACAATTACAGCACCTCAATCGTGCTATGATCACAAAATGTGGCTTTGATCGTATTCTGCACCGCAGTGCGCCCATTTGAACCAGTTTGTGAGCCGCAACAGATACATGCAGTTAGGCCCAGTACATGTATGTGCACTCACCGACTGTGTATAATACTTTTATTACACTAAATGCAAATGTATTGGGTGTATAGCCGTTAAAATACTCTCTCTTCTTACCTCTGTCAATTTGAGAAAGTGGACTCCAATATTGCATGCTGCATACCTGTAGGAGGGAACATATAGAAACGTTATTCCTCTATGAATTCTTATAAATCAATTAGTGTGTTTGTTTTCGTAGATATTTCAAAACAACGGTCTGTTTTGTTTAATTCAATTTACTTTTCATCGCGTTAGATATTCTAATCATGTTGTCGTAACATATTAAGTGCTAGGTCATGTACCTTTCTTACTTTAAATGACCACATACCTGTATTCGAGTTATAAGCACTTAGTAAACCCAGAATGCACCTGGATCTCCTGGCATGCACAATGTGAAAAAAGACAGTCTCACTGAGTGACATCAATTACTCCGGGGTACGCCTGCCTAATTGGATAGAACGGGGCTGCAACTTTCTATTAGCCGGGCATCACGAGCTCATATGCACGTAAGACCTGTAGAAACAGCCAAGTATCACTGTTCTTTGTCATCTAATTAGAAGGCAGTACTGTCACCACGAAAACCCAGACGCCTTGAAGGGACGAGAAAAGTAGTGGCTCTTTGGTGCAATAAAAGAAACAAAAACATTTTACCGCTGTTCTTTGTTGTGAAGAAGACGATTATATCTAGCGACATTTGCACGCATTGCGTGCATGTACCCACTTAAATAATAAATCTCTACAATGCAATTTAGGAAAAAAAAGTAAGGCAATGATAACATATTATTTCATATTTTGTACAAGGGTAACATTTTGAGCGTTTACGTAGGCTCCACCCATTCCCGTATCTACATTTTTCTTTACATGATATGATCGAATGCAATCGATCATAGTTGTCGCAATTGTCTCTTTTGCCGCATTCAAAGCAATATACCCTCTCGCATCCATAACGTCCTCACCTCACGTGTTTGGACGCCTCCAGACTCAATAGCACGGATGTGTCATTTGGGTGCCGCGTGGTCATTATTATTGATAAATGCGCCAGAGTTATGCATTACAAGCGGCAAAATCAATTGCTTGATGACATTTCCGTAATAGATGACATTAAATGCCCTCGTGAGGATTTGGTAAGGTCACACGGAAGCTATTGCCGACTTTTTTGTGCTGATTCTGCCAACTGATCTGTCATGTCTAGTCTATATGAGGTCAGGCTGTGTTGACCCCTGGTGAGATGGCGGGCGCTGGGACAGTGTGATTAAACGGCGATCACACCCCAAACGATAAACGATGTGGGAATTGAGTGCCGATGACATACAATATAAACAAAGTATATTTGAAATTGATATTTGATTTTGAAAATTGTTGATCATCTGAAAAAAAATTGAATTATCGTCATCAATGATTTCTTAGATCATCTTGTAGTTTGCAGTAACACTGTGGTGCATAATATTAGCATTTTGATTCATGCACACACTTAATAAATGATACCAATGCAAAAATGATTAATACAAATTTCTCACTACAACTAATGATGGAACTAGTTTGCAACAAATTCCTGAGGATTCACAGCAGAACTTTCTCAATGATGGCAACGTAGCATGAATTGGTTCCTTAACCAGAATTACACGAAGAAGTAAATTCAATCATAATCACATGCTTGTTATACCCTACATCAGTATTCAGTTAAGTATCCCTGCTCAGCTGCCAGATATTGTAGAGTTGGTACATTTTTAGTCACTGCACATACTGAACCCAGTGAACTATGGCTTCACACAACAAGATCAAAGTACAGCCATTGCAACATGACAATCCTTTAGGAAAGGGTAATAACTTACGCAAGAACAATATCTGAATAACTCTGCCAGATACCATACATTGCTACAGGCACCAATAAAAACATTACTTTCATGGCCACCGACCCAGCTCACAGCCATAAAAAACCCTCTCCTGTCCATGTTGACTTGTTGCTTTGTCGCCGGAACTATTCATATTGCATGACAGCAGAAAAAAGATGAATTATTAATCCCTGGACAAATCATACCGGGAATTAAGAATGCACCAATAGTACCGTGTGCTCCCGCTTTTTACCCGTCTGAATCTATGCAACATGTGGGGAGTTGTAAAGCCCAGGACACGGGAAATAATACAACATTTACTAGGAAATACGATGAAGTAACGCTTATATAAGGCAACATGATTTAACGGTTTGGTGAAAAGTCTCTTTTTGTTCATTGACTAGTTTTGCCTGTCTTGACGGACTGCCCCAGTCGTTACGAGTAGAATTTTTAGACAACGTGTACAAGAAAAGCTTACTAGAAGTACGCTCTATTATTGGGTTTGCATGCGCCCTTGTAGCAACTACACGTTACACTTTTATGTGATAGGTCTACTTTTGGTAATTACTTTGCACAGAAAAGTGTGCGTCAAAACGTGGAACAATTTCAATATAATAGAATGTAATACTAGAGTACCCTACAAACAGATGTCAATTTTTTTTTTATTAATTTTCTTATAAAATGTTACACAAACCTACTAAAAGTATTAGTACGGACAAAAAGCGATGCACGTTTTTATTGTTGATGTTTGACTGTAAACCGATGACAAAACCCTCGCACCCACAGCTGTG
>CM032664.1:10466282-10551218 GCA_019095985.1 Streblospio benedicti | reverse complement strand
GTCAAACGTAATGGAAAAGCTAGTCGTGCATGTACGATATCGATATCACGTCTCTCAAGCAAGATTAGAATTTATTGCCCAATATTTTTTCTTAGATTTTGTCATTTGTCATCTTTAGATGAAAATCAACATGAGATGTCAATAATTCAATAGACATTTTTGTAAGGCACTTCTTAGGATATATTTTCTTTTATCACAATGTACACTTGACTTGATTTGATTTACCGGTTTCTGTAGACAAAATAGAAGATTATATCTTTCTGAAAAAAAAAACCTTCGTGTCGTTCGTCTTCAGATTTTTACAACTTTCGTCTGTTTAGATATTAAAGCCAATATACCAATCATTAGTGCGTGCAAGTGAATGAGTCAATAATGAAAATATAGATTCAGACGTTGTTCCAAATGAATACGACGAGTCACGTCAAAAAGCTGACATATAACATCATCTTAATTTACTCCACAGATAAATATCGTCCCGACTATTCAAAGTGTTTTACAGAAAATTGAATTTCACGGTGAACTACATGTAAGTGCATATATATGGTCATGATGGTATATTAACATTACATTAAATTCATTGGATTTTGTTTGACTTGCACATGTCTTTTAGACTACGATTCATTTTCAACTGCTTATTTCGTTCCCATCTATGCCACAAAAAGGTACATGTACTCTCAAGAGAATATAATGGGAGTGTGGGATATTTTACTTTAACTCCTAACACAGACTAGCAACTGTTAAACAAGCTCGAATTCGTAAGCAATAATGAAGCGTTTCTAAAAGCTGGGCACGCGAGGTCAATGGCCAAACAAAAATGTGCAAAGTTAAAGTAATTCAAATCTAAAAGAGCTACTCTGAAAAATACCTCAACCAGAAAAAGAAATTTCATTACTGACATCTGTGTCAAAACACACTTCACAATTCGTGTTCTGTTAAAGAAAATTGAGCTGGGCGATTGAAAGTAATGAGAACTGGATACAGGATTCTTTTTTTATTTCAAGTGAGCAATAATTCTGTGTTGATCCATACGCATTATATTTTTGGGAAAGGGTAAATGTAAACGTGGTGGTTTATAATCGTGATCTAAGTATTGCTCTCACGACTTAACAATTTACACCAGGTCATTGGCACACTGATTGATCTTCAATTGATCGTTTCTCATATGCTCGTATCGGCAGCACATTCAGCGCACAACGCTAATCACCCACACGATCACTCAATCTTTCAACCAAATGACCTGTACCGAATTAGCGTGTAGGTGCCTGGGAGCAGTGTGCCACTGCTTTAGGAACGAGTTTGCCCACCACCCACCACCAGACCCGTCTGGGAATCGAAACCACGACCTTCTGGTCACGAGCTCAAATCCCCATCCACTCGGCCACAGAAGCACACAGAGTGTCAGTGGGTGACTAATGTTTCTTCTGGTAGTTCGAAGTTTTGAAGACAATCAGCGTTCATAGTTGGTGCATATTTAGCATATTAGTTATATCAGGTCAACCCACAGTCTCGCAACAAAAACATTTTGTTTCTACATATAACCCGATAGTATGATAGTAAACAACCACACGTAAGTTGTATTGTTACATATATGACTGACATGACCTGTGAGTCTTATGGTTATCCCATTCAAAAACACAATTCACGGTGAGCGTGTGCGCGCGTGTTAAATGAAGGCGTGGATTATAAATAAAACCGTGAACGAGGATATATGATTTTAAAATTAAACATATAATACAGCTTAAAGTGATAAGCCAAAATCAATATAACATTCATCGACTAATGTGTGACATTAGTATCGTTTAAGTTTTATTAATCAGAAACAAACCAGAGAAGCGCGTGTACCATGCACCATTTATTTAGCTTTCACAGACCACACGTGTTTTAGATTAGAAATTGATGTAATTTTGTGGACACCTAAAACACTCCAACCTTGATTCGAACACGGCCATGTTTTCACAAATCAGTCTCCATCACCGAGAAGAACATGCAGAGGCTTTGATAAATGGGCTCTTTAAACTCACGCAAATGACTTGAAAGCATCTCAGACTCGGCTCCATAGCGGTCTTGCTGGGCGAGTTGTGGGGGTCAATTAATATATAGAGGTGATAGGGGACAGGTAATTAGGAAAAGGCATCCGCTAGTACTGGTTACAACTGGCTGGAAGGTGTTTACAGCCAGTGAGAGTGAGTGTTTTGTAATGGGAATTTTCAATGAACTCGTTTTAACATCCAGTATAATACGGAATACGTAGGAGCTTGTTTGAATGTAATTGGACTAGAAGACAGCAAATTATACAGCAGGGTATCTTCACGAATCATTGATTCGAGGGAGGTACAACTATATGACCGAAAACATCAACACCGTGTCTGTTAATTGTGTCGCTTCACCAGCTGAAGCAAAGTCTTGTGTTTGTTTCGTTGCTAACTAACTACATATGCATGTATTCCTCTGCACAATTTAGAGCATTGAGCGATGAACCAATTTTGTTTAAACTTTATACGACTATGTTGTATGACACGGCACTGAAGTTATTGGATTTTGGACACTTTGCCAAATAAAGCTTTCCACAGGGCTATATTTGATCAATTTTCAACATTTGCTGCAATAGCTTTGTTAATGCTTGTAAGAAAATGTCCAAACTTGGTATAATGCTTACATGGGTACTGAACTGTGACCAATTGTGGCACTTTACTAATTAAAGTTTACTTTCCAGAGAGCCATTTTGATTTTTTAATCTTATTTTTCCACTATAGTTTCAAGACTGTTTGAAACATAACCATGAAATTGGCATAATGGCATTGTTAAGTTTAAAGTGCTCAGAGAGCACAGCATCACCATAATAATGTCGAGTCATGGGCAATAGATATTTACTATAGCCATAAGCATATCAACAAAATCCGATGCAACAAACATAGATGTAAGGTGAAAGACACATTAAATAAGACTTTTTCCTGCTTTAATGCTTTGATTGCAAAGTAAACATTTTTATTGCTGACGATTCAACTTTTTGTCTAGCGACGGTGTGCTCTCTGAGCACTTTTGATCTAGTTGCTCTAAAGGGAAAGCCTTGATTCGTTTGTATGTATGCATATATAGGATAATTAATATTAAAACAATATAATTTGATTATTTATCCCATATAATCTCATAGGCCTGCGGAGAAGGAGTCACTATGTATTCTTACAGAATGGTGTCAACAAAATGTGTTGTAATAGGAAAACTATTGATGATAAAAGTCTCATTTCAAAACATGTTGTTCATCAATGTTTACAGTACAATAAACATTAAAATGCTGAAAATAGATTTGTTTCATACAAAGGTAAACGTCCTCTTAAGATAATTTTAAGGTGAATTTTAAAATTTTACGCTACAGTTTCAACACTGCTTGAAATGAACATTTAAACTTCGTGCAATGTCTACACAAAGCTATTGACCAGGACATGTATTCAATTTTGACACTTTGCCATAGAAAGTGGCCCTTCCATAAGGCTATTTTATGTTAATTTTGGCGTTTTCTCTGTGCGTTTTGATAATGATACAGCTGGGATACATGACTTCCTTTGATACACTACGAGCATTAGTGGTTACAATCACATGTGTCCAATTTTGGCAATTTACCAATAAAGTGTGCCTTCCAGAATCACATTTTAAGGCACATTTTATCTTTCATTGCAATAGTTTCAATATTTGGTACTCTTCCAACTAATGAGTACTTCTTTGAAAGCCATTTGATGCCGATTTTCAGAAACTTCTGCTCAAACAAAACATTAATAGTTCATACAACAATTTCACATTTAGTCACAATCATCTATGCACAGTTTTGCCAGTTTGCGAATGAAAGTGTAGCTTCCATGAAATGCCACGAGGCATCGCTGTCCCAGTGCCTCTCTATGCTGTTTAAGCACCTTTGACACAGTTTATGAATTCGACTATTTTTCACTTAATATTCTAATGTCTACAATAAGTACCAGCTTTTACATATTCTATTAAACATAATACGGCATGCAATCCAGTTGCTTAATTGTATTTGGCATTCAACAGTACACACTATGCACTGTATTCATGCCACACACGAAAGCCCATCTTAAAATTAAGTACATGTGACTCACATTACAAATATGATTTCAGAGAAAATAAAAGCTATTAACTTGAATCACGCTGTAGCAGGGATGGGCGTAATACTTCAAGCATTGACATTGAAAGCATTGAAATACTTTTGCAATACGTCACTTAAGTATTGCATCATTCTGTAATAAAAAAATAAATTGTATTTAAAAAAAAGAATTGCAAAACTTTTGTTTTCACCACCAAGTATACATTGACTCTGATGGCTAGTAGAACTTAGTAACACGAGTTTTAATAAACTAGGTTACACTGCAATCAGTGGGACGTTACAGCGATAATACCTCAAAACGAACTAGATGATGAGTATGCAGAGTGCATCCCACTGGGTTCAAGTTCACTCATAGTATTAAATTGCTAAATTAATTTTTGTATGATTATGTTTTGTTGAACACTGTCAAAGTGCACCACTGAAATGAAATGCCTTTCCTTGTTGGAATCACATTGATGCTTTTTCAGGTTAGTAGTTTCAAAGTTGTACAAAGGACTTTTAAAATAATGGGACGACGATCAAGATAGGAAAAAGATGATGGGTGAAAGAGACAGATGTAGAGAGACGGAGAGAACTATAAATGGTTGGAGATAGAGAGAGTGAGAAAGAGAATGTGACACGCAAATTCCAAACACCACAATTTCAATAGATTTCAAGTCTTAGATTCTCAAACATGGATATGGATTCCCAAAGTCTATTAACCTGTCGTATCAGTACCACCTCGGCAATTTTCTCACTAATGATGTCTACGAAAGAAGCTTCTGATATGTCGCAATTCAATAAATCGTCTGGCGAGTTTCCATTAAGAATCCACCGTGGGTTTTTTTCTGCAATGGAACTTGATACATGTAGTTGGTTGGATAAAAATGTGACATTTGGTGTTATTACGAAGAAAATATTTCATAATGGTCACATATCACTGTTGTCCCTGAAAATAATGTAAGACATTTGAAAGTGTAGCATACAAATGTTGGGGTCAGTTTGCAAGAATTTTTTTTATGTAGTTATGACCACTCGTTATTGAAATTTTGCTTGTTTGATTCCTCCATTGGTATGTTCTACACTTGAACATTACAGTATGAAGAAAAACCTTCTATGTACAATGTACATGATGTATACGGTTAACTAACATTAACTCATTCAATTGATTGTGATTGGCGTCATTATAACTAAATGCCAACAAATGTTTGTCAAGGAATTTTTGAAAATTATGCAGGAAGCAATGAATCACAATTGACTGATGTATAGGTTGTTAAGGTGTCTAGTTTTAATGTTAGTATGGACAATAAGCACATGTAGAGAGATGGAAAACCACAAGTCTTCTTGTGAGCATGGAATTCATGCGACTAGGTGGCAAATGCGGGGTAGTGGGCCTAGTATTAACTGACACGATTGATTCAAATTACACCCAACAAAGACGTAGTAATCAGTCAACATGAAAACGTAGAATAGGTAAGGATATTACGTAATCAACGTTGATTGTGTAATGCGGGCATTCACGTATACACGTACCTAGTCGCTTCCAATATAGACATAGGAGATCTATATCCAGTATTTCAAAGTTCATTCACACGCTACGGAAACCCGTGCTGATAAGTCGATTATAGCAGACCTCAAATGAATATATATCGTGCTGCATGCAAGCTTAATTATACACGCATCGGTAATTAGTCATATCCATTAAATAACTTCTGCAGATGAAAGGGATCGTTCACAAATGACGTCACCCGGAATACAGCGAAAAGATGACGAAAGGTGACGGGGGGGGTGTCTAACGCTTGGGTGATGTCACCTTTTTTTGGGGAAAAGTAGTTATTTAACATTATTTGAAATTACTTTCTGACGTTTTAAGTGAGTTGTTATATATCTACTAGCTGCAATCACATTGCTATGTTTGCTTTATATACTAAATACATTTGTAAGATTATGTCTAAAGTATGGACATTTATATATAAATGTATTTATTTAACGGCAAAGTTAAATCAATCTTAAATGTCATCGAGAAACCATGTTGCGCGCGCCGGGGGGGGGGGGGTTGAGGCAAAGATGACGTCACTTATCAGGAGGGGGGGGTGCTGAAAAAGATGACGAAAGGTGACAGGGGAAAAAAGGCCAAAAATGAGGTGACGTCATTTGTGAACGATCCCAAAGCATCTATGGAATGATGAAGCACAAGGTGTTTCAAGATGGTATGAGGTCATTATAAACTACTGAAAACAATAAATCGCGTGGACCACACATTTATCACGGTGAAGCGCTGACTGCGCTCATCAGTGTCAGCGCCAAAGTTCTCAGCCGTGTAAGGCAGCGGCCAAGCCAAGCCAAGCCGGCTGACCAAGCCCAGAACACACGTGTACACGCCACAGCCATGCGCGGGTAATACGTTTGCACACCCGCCCCGCATGTATACACAAATCAAAGCAAACTCTTGCTACCTCGAAGCAAAGTGCAACAGACGTCTGGTTACTTGGATGCCTTTAGGCTTCACGTGGCAAATGTTCACAGGGATTTTGAGGTGAGAGTCAGCATGGATGATATGGGATTAAACTATCCCGGCGGCCAGGAACCATCCCACGTTGTTGACTATAATTACAAGTGAATCGGTTTAGCGCACAAGCAATGCAAAAATGTATGGAGAATAAAGCCAACGAGTCTATGTCCTCTGTTGCGGGACAGGAGCTGTCTTCGCGCGTACGTGCACACTAGTGGAGTTGCCTGAGACGTATGGGTGTGCCGGCCAGATAAGCCGACAGCAGACGAGCGGGGCGCTCTTGGGATGAAATGTTTGACGGCGGTGGTGGTTATGTGTAACGTTCAATGACCTGGGTGAACACATCTAGGGTGAAAACATCCAGTTTCTTTAGATCCATCAAATGGGGACTGGTGTGGGAATTGGTGTGGCATAAACTGACGCGCAGACGAACGGCAAATGGGAGAAAATAGGTATAGCTCTCCGGAAAATGAGCCCCAGTTATATTTACGAACAGCACCAGTTCTGCTGCTGCTGTTGCTACTGCTGCTGCTGTTGTTGTTGTTGCTGCTGCTGCTGCTGCTGTTGCTGCTGCTGGTGCGAGAGCTGATGTTGCACCTTCTTCCACCTCCGCTCTTCTTTTTCTCCAACCAAAAATGTATCGCATGTCAGGTCGTTTACCGATTAACTAGATACTCACATGAAATTGAATCTGTTAGTATGTTACTTTCTCTCATTTCTTAAGTGATATTTTGCTAAAGCGATATTATGCACTGACATTTTTTTTTCCTTTTAGACATATTAATGTTAGAAAGAGGATAGATGCAATTTCCTTTCCAAAAATCCGGTTAATCTGCCTTAAAATTTTGCAAGCACGGCCTCAAACGGAAGATGTTATATGAAGTGTTTCGTAAAAGGAAAGGACACAAAAGTGGCATCAAGTTATATTAGAACCCTCGATAAAAGGGGTGCCACTTATCCCGGGCACATAAACACTCATCACGACCGTTTAATGCTCAGCACATTGTCAAGTATTTTGTCGTCCTTGCGTGAAAAAAGGGCCTCATGAATATTTATACCACTATGAGATATAACAAGGCCATAGATCAATTATTTGTAAAATTTGTAGTTGTGATGTTGGCCTATTGGGACAATGTATTATTCTAAAATTGATGCAAGAAATAGTAACTTGGGTGTCAATAGGTTTTTTAAAAATAACATTTATACATGTACGTACATAAATGTGCGTGAACTGAATGCTCAATAGATATATGACAGTAAAAAGCAGAAATAGTTCATGGTATACGTTTCCCTATTTCTAAATGTTTTGATATGCATTACGAAAACACAAATGTGGTATGTGGTATTTAATAAAGAACTTCTTTGAATCAAGCCCTGTTCTGCAACAAGGATGACGACGCCGACGCCGACGGCGGCGGCGGCGGCAGCAGCAGCAGCAGCAACAACAGCAACAACGACGAACAAAAACACAACACACATACACAAACAGTGCCTGTCTTTCTTAAGAGACCTTAACCGCACCGCGTCGAGCCGCGAAATTGTACCACCACTTGAAATTGTACCGCTACAATTTCATGTGGTGGTACAATTTCGCGGCTCAACAAGCTGGCGTCAAACAGATGCCAATATTGAATAAGTCCCGCCAGGACCACTTGATGTAGCAATGGAAGCTTGGGGTTAAAAACGTGTATTCAGCTATGTAAATACGATGGTAGGAGCTTACTTGCTATAGAAAACACAGAGAGAAGAATAAAGATAAATCTGCAAGACCCACTGTAGGCATGTCCCGTCCATCAACCTGTGTGACGCGGCCAAGTATGACGAACGATGGCGTTTGTGCTTGTGACCACACTACAAACATGGTGAAGGGACAGGGGTCATTAATTTTACCCGGTACGGGACTTGTTTACATGTCTGTTTCAGCCAATAGTACATTTGGGAGCTTTAACTATAGCACCGAATTAATTGTTTGGCCGCGATGATAAATTAGATGACCTGGAGCCTTTGAAAGTTAATCAGTTGGTGATATTTTTAGGAAACACACATGCATTTTCCGCTGGACAATGCCAAACGGACCAAACCTGAGCAGGAAGCCCACTATATTTTGCCCTTTTTTTTATTTTACTCCTTTTGATAGGCATATGTTCATTATTCTTATGTAAACAAACGAAAAAAAAACTGTGATTTTTGTAAACCGAAAAGCACAGGTGTCTTCATCTAGTGATAATCATCTAGGTCGCCACATCCTTCAAATATCGAAATTTGACATATATAAAAAGAAATTAAGCACTTTTTATATTGATATGGGTGATAAAACGAGATTTTGGCAGTGGCCTAAATTCACCATTCAAGTTTATTTAGATGGCGTAACATACATGAAAAAAATAATGGTGGGGCGACTCAAATAGCTGTTGCTGAAGCCTCTTTTTTAAAACAGGTATTTTGTCTCTGACCCTCTTATCAGTTTACCTAAAGTTTTGTGCACATTTCAATAAAATAATCACACTAAAATATTCTTTCTTTTATTTTGTGTGTGTTTTTTTTACTTGCAGAGTAGTTTAAAGTATACCACCACTGGTAATTATGTGTGTATATCAGAATTTTACAAATACCTTGAGTAAATGGAAATGATTAAAATTAATAGCACAAATTTGTGAAAGTTTGCAAGTGAGCGCTTCGATGGTGTGTTTGTGCCCTCTAAAAAGACTCGGCTCCTTTATCGACAACCGCGCGGTGACAGCGTGCGCACATTTAGACTGTGGAAAGATCACTCATGAGTTTGTGCGTTCTCGTCCGCTGCGTCAGTTAATCTCCGTGTACGGTTTATAACGGGTGCGTGCATATTTAAGACACGTGCACGGACAGAGTTTACACAAATGAAGTTGCCATTGATTTGACCATAAGGATATGCCAAATTTATCAGTTTATAAGGGCTTTTAATGAATAAACGGGGTTAGTAAGTTTAAAGCGTGTTGACTGTGTGGACTAAGTGAATGCTACCCAGGGATTCGGATGTTAAGCATATTAACAGTTTGTTCGCTGGTAATTTAAAGGTGGGTTGTTAATGTTCGTATTGAATGATAGTTTGTTATCATGAGTATGAATGTATTGTTTTATAGCAGGATACGATATGAAATGGATTTTGTAATTGCAAACGGCGATTTCAAGTAACCGTTCTGATTCTGTAACATATTGTTTGTTGTCTGAATTCGCGTTATGCCAATCATGTTGTTTATTTGTCTCTCCGCAGGGACACTTTATGATTTAATATTGCATCTAAAAACTTGAACGCATGCAGTACAGAATATCAAATAAGCGTCTAAATGTGTAGTGTAAGATTTATTACGCTCAGGGTGATTACTATCGTAGCACATCAACGAACTTGTAATTTAGCTGGACACAAAATATTGTCTCCACTCTTAACACGCCAAACACAGAGCCTGCGCCAACATTATCATTTTTTTTGCAAGTAGATCTAACTGCAGTTCAAAATACAGAAGTACGAGGACATTGAATCACGCCCATACAGCGATCATAATATACCTTACATCTATTTTAATTGAGCAAGTAAAACATAAATTGCAATATGTTTGCATTGCATTTTGTAGTATGACAATACACTACATCTGGCACACATGGCCCAAAATCTAGCAATATAGAACAACTGAAGGCCAAAAATATATACCGGTAGTTTTGCGAGCTGGATATTTTACCTATTTCAATTATTAAAACACTCTTCAACACGCATCGGTTGCCGATAACCCTGTGACATGCCCACTTATTTGACAATCCCACAGTAGGGCCAACAAGTCTGTCTTCCCGTGTATCATTCCTCTGCCCCGCTGTAAATTCTCGGGAATGTAACATTTTTGACTGGCGGGCTAGAGCTTGCAGGCACGCTCATCGTAGATTATCAGTCGTAATAAAGCCATCATCTGCACCGCATGTCTAGATATTCGCATTGATACCGAGCAAAAAAGACGCTGCTACCAGACGACAGAACGATCAGCACGCGATGTCGCGTCATCATCACTAAAGTCCTTGACCAGGAAAAAACCCGGCCTTGAACGACACAAAAACTGGCCACGACCGCACTATATCTTCTTAGGCGCCTAATTCTGAGCAATATGCGTGTGAAGCCGCCCAAATGAGTCCTTGTGAAAGTTGCTGACAGCATTGAAAAATCTCTTTTGGAGAGCCTTCCTTTTCCTTCTATGATTTACATTATTCAGTGCATTGTCAATGTCATCACTGCAATTATTTCGCCAAAGAAGTCGCCTTAGAATGTTTAATCCCCCCCCCCGCCCGAATACAATAAAACAGTTAAAAGAAAACCATTCAAAGCAAACATTTCTTCACCGTTTGTTTGAAATCGTATTAAGTATATTAGTATTGGCCTAAAACATACCCTCGTGGTAGAGAACTTTGAAAGGCACTTTCATCTTGTGCTTTACAAGGTCAGAGGATGCGGTGTAGGAGGGTAGAGCCGTTTTACCGAGTGGATTATCGATTACTCAGACAGATCTAGCAATTAATGCCACGGGGTGATTCATGATATGGATTTCCCCTCTATCTAGTGTGAAATGGTATTAGAACGGTATAAAAAAGCAGGTATTTCTTTTTTTCCCGGAAATTTCAAAACGAATTTATTTGGCAGAACTAAAATTTTAGCATCCTTTGTTCCCTCGATTTAAAAGAATACGTATGCATACATGCGGTATGAAAATATTCAATTTTAGAGGGATACGTTGTTCATGGTTTTTGTCTGTTAGATAACTTTCGATTATGTAATAACAACACTATTTCAGCACCATACTAGTCAAACTCGATATTTTGCAGGATTTTAAGTCAATGGCAGCATCTTTTTAGAAACTATAAAAGTAAAATACCTCGTAATGGTCGTGGTTATTTGAATAGAACAATAGCGTCATATAGGTATTGAATGACAAAGGTGTCAGAGAGGATATAAATTCAAATCATCTGACTTCATATGGTGTGCATATCATATACATATACAAAAACATTAAATCAATGGCGTTCAATGCATTTCATCGATGTTATACAATGCAAAGTAAAAAAAAAAATGCCACCCGTAGTCGTATATACATCACATTCAAGAATACCACGATAACTTGATTGAAATAATCTTTTGTCGCACAATGCTATTGTGTGCTGAAAATGTGATATTCTAATGATTTATTGGTGTTGATATCATAACGTGCGCGTGGTGGTGTGAATAGGATGTCAAATGAAGAATTATGATTACTTTTCTTGTTAGTATTATAACACTATTCGTTATATATTATATTATATATTATATTATATTTCGTAAGACCTTTGATGTAGTACAGTGATATCTAATACATCAACATTTTCAAACATACCATACGATATTTTATACACCAAACGTATCTTACCCCCCACTAACAGTTAACAGAACTATCCCTATCTCATTCCCAAAATTGACATAGGCTATTGCACATATCGTTCAACACTTAATTGACTTGTAAAGATGTTGTACACAATATGACGTAAATTCAGCAAAACCAAACAACATAAGTAGCGAGTCACTTTTCTTTTTAGCCATAGCGATTTGTGGAAATAACACGGGAGCACTACAAAACAGGGAGGGAGAGAAAAGAACCAAGAAAAGAGTGCCACAAAATAACCCACCCACACGGTAATAAGAACGAACTCACAATTTACAGATCCTAAAGAAAAAGGAGACAGAACGTGGTATTATTCGGCTTTGTCCTGATCCTTTTATGCGATGGAAAATAAAAGTCTATTGGCAATTGGGAGGTCGTAAGATGATCAAATAATTCTCACCATGATTGCAGGCGAGAAAATCGCCACTCTCAAAACGAGATTGTGCTAATAAAATGGCGACAATTCACACAAACAAAATCCCTACGTCGGAATGACGAGACAACGGGCGGTGAATAAGCTGTGATTGTGTGCAAATGACTGATTATGATTGTATATTGAAGTTTTTTTTGATTACTCGTAGCTGAGAGTGGGGTGGTTCTCAGTGACGTGGGGCATGACGTTTATTTTTACATGGAGACACGGTTGCACCCAACCCCAACCTCCAAGCAGGAATTCCACGAGCCTCGGTTTGGAGGTTAGGTTGCACCGAAATCGTCCATATTAGGAACATGTGCATTACATTTAGGTCTCCAAAATGGCAGCCTCGACTTCCGCTATTCTTATGCTTATGAACACGTGGATTTCATAAGCTATGCGAACATACTGATTTGAAAATTGGGTTAAGCGCTGACCAAGGGTAGTAGTACACTGACGCGGAGCCTCGTGCGCGATGTGCTGGGTATGTCGAGTGTTGTAAGCACACAACCATATATGTCAATTAATTCAAGTGAAGCTAATTAACAGAACCAGTGCGTGCACTCCCATTCCCACTGTGTGCACTTGAGAAAATGATTTCATCTCAACACTTGATATGGAATGCCACAATGGGGGTTGACTTGAAGTTTGGTTTGACACTGAAATAAATTACAGAAGAAGATAAGCTTCTGAAATGAAAGTCTCGGAGAGTGGTAAGAGCGCTATAGTAGCGAAGTGTAGTGTTGATAGCGCTTGTATAGACTGGTGAGCAGGCCAATAGCAGGGGTAAACTGCACGTATAATCAATAGATATCCAGCAATTAAACTGCTTCACAACATGCATGATAACGGGAACAGCAAGAATCTATACACACACGTCCTAATAGATCCACTTGCACCGTGGTCGGTTCTGAAGTTCCACCTGCACTAGATGCAGCGCACCCGACCGTTGTAAACGTGTTTATATTTGTGGTATGGTAATGGCGCACGCTTCGTTGGCTTGTTCTTCTTTTGTTTCTTCCAATTGAGCATGTAA
Source organism: Streblospio benedicti (assembly GCA_019095985.1). NCBI lineage: Eukaryota > Metazoa > Annelida > Polychaeta > Spionida > Spionidae > Streblospio > Streblospio benedicti. The sequence goes on along the minus strand of CM032664.1, from coordinate 10,537,733 downwards.
TTGTGCCACGGGTGATGGCCAGCAGTAAACAACAAACTGGAAACATGCAAACAAATTAACGTGTGCACTTACAGTGTTATTATTCGCAAGACTAGACAATTACATACATACACACGCACGCACGCGCACACACAAGCACACGCACACACACAAGCGCGCGCGCTGTCCGATTCAGATACACCAACGTTGCACATGTGCACAGTGGACAATGAATCACGTTACCCGCAAAAAGTAAGCAAACCCAAACGACAAAGTTGACTGAAGGAGATTAACGCCGCCGTAAATACCCTGCCAATAATCCATTAGATCATAAGCAGGCTGCCGCCAGTCATGAACTAATCTTATCACAACATAAACCGGCGTCTCTTGCCTCCGCGGCCAGATGCGCTCCGGCCTAATCTGGAGTTTTACGACATCCAGACACGCATAGAACGCGTATGTATTTTACAGTAGAACCCTTATATCCATCGCCTGAGCAGTAAGGAGCTTTTGAACACATATGCTTGTACGTTACATTTTACATGTGCTCTATAAATTTGCACCAGTGTATGAACATACGGTAAACACGAGCATGCAAAACAACAACTGCTTTTTAACAGTGCGATTTCAACCAATTACAAAATTGGCCTTCAACTGTAAGTGTAAGTGATTTACCGACTACTACAGCTACACCACCATTATGATTTCGAGTAGGTGGTGATACATGTATATAGGTCCGATCAGCTGTAAAATCACTGCACTAATACATATACAGCTTCTGTATTAGGGGAATCTAGGACCATTATAGCAGACAACAGCTTGTCAACGGGTGCTCATGGGTAACCAGATTGTATGGTTAATTGTTGTGATATTCTACTAGTATTGGATCTTTTCTCACAAAGCCAGAATTTTATACTGTGACATTAACTGCAACAAAATGTCCATAAGATATATAATATAAGATTAGTGCTGAAGTTTTGTTACAGCTGACATCTTTTTCCAATGTTGATTTCTCAACTTCTCAACAAATAGTGTCTACAAGAATAATAACAATATGGAACAAATATTTGCCGACGTTTTGAGTAAGATTTGACACTATTTTCTCAGGTCTCCTCATTGGATATAAAAATTGATGGTCAAAATATAGAGTTCGTCGTACAAATAAGACAATCTCGTATATTACAAGAGACAAACAAATAAACTCAGCATCGCAATGAACAACATGACAATCCCATGATTTATAGATCTCCAAATGGATGTGTAACAAAATACTTCACAACAGTTATTTAATGCCCATTTCATCTCCATCTTTGCAGTCTTTTTGTTGTTCTGCACTAATATTGCCACTCCCACCACTACCAAGTTTAGGGCTAGGCTTGTATAAGGAAAGAATAAATTCGTCAAGGCACGTCGAGCGGAAAAGATAACGGAAATTGGTAGCGTGGTAGTCGAACGTAAACTATATTTTAGAGCTTTAGCCTCGTGCAAATGAATCGAAGCTGATGGCAAACAATCAGACGATTTCTAGCCGATAACTGATGAATACGGACAACGCCTAGAACATAAATAATAGAACTGGTGTGTGATAGGTATCTCCCCTTTCACCCTTGAGCCATATAGCTTCTCCAAGAAGTACCGGACAGTCAGTTTGACTTATTTGTATTCCACAGTCTATGCTGCTTTTCTCAATCAAAGGCAACTTTTCAACCATTAACAGCTGTGCTTGACATGTACAGAATTTGCAAGCTTTATCTTCTCTACGGTGTCTCTGTTTCTTTTTATGCGTTAGTTCTTTGTGACTGGCTAGTGTAGAAGGGTTTGCTTAATGCAATTTTTAACGCGGAATAGTATGTCCACGTTGTAAAAATAAGTTCCAAATTAAATACTAACCCCTAGTTCCAGTACCTGTTATAATACACGAGGCTGGAAATGCTGATAATATTGATATGAGATCTGTTATATGTTTTGAAAGGTTCCGAAGTGACGGAAATTATGTTGTGCAATTCCACTAGTGCATTTATTTCGTAGAAAATGAATCAACCACGCAAATGATCTAAGGACCTCAGGAAAAATCGTTGGATTTAGAATCAGTGTATACGTCAAGAAGAGAAAAATCATTGTTTGATTAAGCATCAGTCTTTTTGCATTACATGAATGATGGCCATGGAAGCAAGGGACTTATTATTTTCTCTCCCGTGTCTCGCATGGCGGATCACGGTCGTTTGGGACTGTCTGGCTTTTGAAGCAAGGAACTAGGGCACGGCGCTATTTTTGCAGTCCTTTTATGCACTTTATGTAATTGATTTTGTTGCCACAAAGGCCGTTATGTTACAATATTTTTACTAATGTTTAGCAATTTTCACATACAAAATTTCGATCATTTCAAACTGTGATCAAAGTACAAAACCTAATATGGATTGCAGCGGTCCAATTTAATGATCATCTCGTCACAATAAATACAATACCGTTTATATTAATGGTAACTAAATTTGAAGCTCATAAGTTCCGTTTTCCACGCGATGCCGTAAATTGGGGCCGTCGCCCCCTGATGTATAGCTTCTTGAAATAAAATTTAATTGCTCAGTCTTAATGTTTGTGGTATCTGTATTTTATGACCAGTACTGGCGTTAACATTTAAACGGCATTGGGACGTTGCTCTAGATCTATAGTTTTATACTTATACTTATGTATAATAACAGACTCTTTCGGAAACCAGTTCTTGGTTGTTATTTATAGACGCAGATATTTCATTCATTTTCACTGGGCACTGTTTTGCACTTTAACTATGCTTACACGCATGCCGATAATTTGGAACTGACATCCATGAAAATAGCAGACACATGTTCATTAACAAAAACACATTTGTGTTGATATCTTTGTAGTAGTTTAGACATCGATGTAGGAAGAAGTGGATGCAAGTTTTTGAAGAATCACTACCAAGGGTTAATTGGAAGAGAAGGTGGCGCCACCTTTCATTAGTGTTGGATGCATCATAGATACATGGAACTGCACTGGCATGTCTGTTAACAAATAGGTTTCCATGATTTACACATGACTTTAATAAGTAATTTGACCTGATCGATGTAATTGCTTATAAAACATATGTTTAAACAGATGTAGTAGTATAATAATTGCAAATATAAACTTTCTAAAATCATGTGTATGCAATAAGAATCTTAAAATGTCATTGAATAGAGACAGCAACAATATTGTAATTATTGACGGATGGTTTGAGCGCCCACATTTATTTAAGTCCTGTGCAGGGAAAACATGATGAGGTTAATGTACATTTATTTTTTAAAACTCATTAGTGTATATGATATTAAGTAATCAAATATGTGCCTGATCAAGTTACTTACAGATATTGCATGCATTGATATTTTATCTAATAACAATATAAAGTGCAAATATGTTCATTATGAATACATTTACATGTAGACCTGCCGTTTTCCAATTCCAGCTGTCCCTTTCCTTCACTAGATTACACCTTTTGTAGTCCAGTGATTACCACATCTGCTGCTCTCCTCTTTACTTCCATTTTTGACATTTACTTCGTTCATACGCTGGTGGACTCTGACTTATAGGCTAAGTTTAAGTTGACAGTTGAAGCTTTGAATACAGCTATGCGTGTACACATTGTATCACACTTACACGTACATTGCATTCCTCCCAACGAGATAATAACCACAGGAACATCTTGTTGATGGCAACACACCACATTACACATTTCATAATAGCAGGTTACTCGAGATACAGACGTTCTTCGGTACCTTGTGAATGTTTGTAAAACGGCGCAATAGAGGACGGTGAGTAAATATGGAAGGATAATAACTGCTACTGGAACTGAGAGGCAAAGCGCACAGCGAGTTGACAATACATGGCACAGGTGTACCTGCGTGACCTTTGAAGTGGTTATCGATGACAATATTTTCAATGTCAAATACTTGATGTGATATTTGAAGTGAATGATATAACAGTAACAAAACGTAGTCGTCTATATATATACAGTTCTGTAACAATTTTATAAAGCCTAGTCTTGCATAGTTAAACACATGCGTCTTATACAGAAAACAGAAACCACCATGTTTATGACCATCTGACTGCTGTTATATCAGTAACGCAGATGAAAATGAAATTTTCATGACGCTTCTCGCTTTCCTTTGACACAAAGCAGACTAGAAACTTATTGCCTCCGGATTTGCGGGGCGGCAGTACAATGATATTACAACGGGGACACAATCCTCCATCAGTCTTAATCGACCAAAAGTGACGGTGGAAAAAGTTGGGCTGCCACTGGGGAAATGCTTGTGTGATCAAGTGTTATAGATGGAGATTGAGGTTATTGCCTGGCGCACCTGATCAAACCACAGTAGAGCCGATCACTACACAGATGACGAGAGAGACCGATCACTGGGGAATGGACCGATCACCATGTGAAGTGGATGAATGAAAAGGGTTAATATTAAACACACGAATACGATAACAGTTTATGGTAGGGCTTCATCGTAGTTGTGTGTGCAGTCTCAGTCTAGCCATGTGGATCAGAGATGTTTTATGGTTTAAATTCTGGTTATCGGTATCCGTGTGCAACTGTGCCACTTCTTACAGTACAGCCAATGTACGATGTAGACGTTTGACTGGATATTGCAATCATGAATGTATGCTGATGTAATCTGCCCTACCTGTTGCACAACACACCCACCCAACCCAAACCTCAAGCGGATCCCTTAAATGTAGCCTACTCTGGTAATCATAATCGCAACATAACCCCTATCACCGGTGCACGTTTACATCAACGTGTATAAACATTCAGTGTACATACGAATGACATAATCTCCCTAGAACTCAATCTCATATTCTACCCCAAACGGCACCAAGCCGTGAACCTCTGACCTTGTGACGAGAAGTCGCACGTCACAAACACTGCACTTGTTGTGGAACTTTTCCATTCACAACCGAATAACCACATTAGGCAGCAAAACACATCTACACTGCGCCCTGCAAAATCGTTAATTACACAGCCAAGGTCATTTCTACTAAATAATTCACTATAAAAGAGTTTGGCCCTGAGAATAAAGGTCGTCTGTCAGTTACTGTGATCTATATATAGAGATTTGCTTTTTTTCTTTGCATGCAACAAGTTTGGCTTAAAATGGCTGATTAATTTAATGTCGTGCGTTGAGCTTCTTTGGTTCAGCAATAAATTGCAACTAAGTCTACCGAATATTTATTTGTAGTGGGTGAACATGATGCGGTTATAATGAGAATAAACAACACGTGCCATGTTTCCAACAACATCAGCATTGGCTGCCTGTGATGTTTGGTTTACAGCATAGATCAAACTATTTTTTCTATGCTCCCCTCCCAATACATTACTGGCGCACGCGTGCATTGTGTCCGTCCTATGTCCCTTTTCATTTATGAGAGATCACAGGGTCTCGCTGTCTCGTTCACGTGCTGTTTTTTTTTTATCTCATTGAGGGTTCTGTCCATGGAAACATAGTGGATGGAGAAGACACGGTTCATTAAACTAGCGCCTTTTATCTGATAGCAAGAGAGAAAATTCGTCTGCAGCAATCGGTGGGATGTCTCCATGGCCTCCATAGCCCTCTACTTACTAAAATGAGATGCCAGGGTTCAACAATGTTTGGCCCTCCTTGCTTTGGTTAAGAACCAACATATGTAATGCGTTGAGAACACTTTTGTTCGACAAAGAATACATCAGGGATCTTTATACAAAATATCATATGTGAATATAGTTTCAGTGTCTGTATGTAATGTCAGGGTTATGAATGTGACGTAGTTTGGATAAACTAAAAAACATGTTGTTGTTACCAAAGTACCTAATTTGGTCGCCATTTCCTCATGAAGTCAGACGAACACTTAGTCATGAAAACCAAACTAATCAATGACATCATGAAAGTAAAATGGGTACTATACATCACATACTTTTCTCAAGGTATCCAGTGTACTTCATCCAGACGTATGCATGGGCATACATTAAGAAGATATTAGTTTAAATAAATCAAATGTAAACCAAACTTTAAAAGACAAGTCGAGAAGGTTTAGAAACCCCCCAAAAATATTTCACTTTTTAATAGACTACAACACATGGTTCTTTTGCACTATCCATCTTTGGAGACAATCCCGTGCTGCAAACCTTGAAAAATTAACCGACTTCCTGATTTTTTATGATTAAGAAGAGCAAGACGCTTCCGGCACAGGCCAATCAGAATCTCAGCTACGGTGCAGTAGTTGGACTTCGGTCCAGGTTTTTTAAGTTGAATGTTCATAGCTTCATTCACCTTTACATTACATACAGTCTACTCTTAATCTTAGACGTTATATTAATTTTGATTTGCTGAAGAAGTGCATGCAAATCTCTTGGAATATCGCTCATTTAATGCGAGTTGGAATATCGCTCATTTAATGTGAGTTGGAGCTGTGAGATTTCAGATTATGCATAGAATTGTACATTATAATTATTTATTTTCTGACTTAGAACATCCCCCACCATCCATCATTGTACTTGGTATTTGATTGTGTGCATTGTCCGGGTATACAGAGGACTCCAATAAATAGGATAATCACCCTGGTAAGTTGCAAAAAAAAAAACTATAGAAAAATAATAAAAAATGCAACTGAAAAAACTTCTCTACTGTACACTATATTGTCTATTGAACTACCAAACAAGTTATTTAACCCTTTGACTCTGGGGGAGGATTATGGGTACAGTATGTCTGCCCTCTGATGGGATTTCAATATTTATAATTACCATTGCGATTGCCCAGTTGTGATAACAAATTGACATTCAATAAAATATGACCTCGCCAAGGCTACTTTTTGACCTCGAAAGCAAAATGGGATATTTCATGTACATGTACAATGGTTTCAGAAACGATTTTTCGATGAAAATTGCATGGTGAAAAGCTATAGCAGAACACACCATTTGCAATTGCAATATTTTTTGTTTGGATTTGCGGTAGAGTTAGGAAAACAATTCGGTTTTATGTGGGCCTGATTTTCTGTTTTTTTGATATTGACGCTAAGACCTTGAATACAAAGTACAACATCATGACGAATGTGCATATATATCTTGTAGCCATGATTGTATTGTCATCATACTCTACCAGCTAGACACACTTTCTAATTCTAATGTTTGTTGTTTGGTTTCTTTTTAAATGCTTTACCGTATCTGCTGTATTTCAACTAGGATCAGTGCTCTACTAGTCAGGTTGGTGTTAACCACGTGGCATTGAACCATCAGTAACACAATCTTACAGCTGTGTAGACACCATTTTTTGCTAATAATTGCATTTGGTGTAAATCTATATTATCAGACCTCTATCTGTTTCAAAGTCGATATTGATTATTGATATTTGAAGAGAAAATCTGGAAAAAAGTGATAAACACGGGGAGCAGTGATTGATTTTGGGGTTATTGTTCGTCTGCATCGGACTGTGAGGGTAGTTGTGGTACCGTATTCATAACCATGATGCGTCGATGATCGTGTCAAAGATGGAAGAAGATTGCTTGTTGTGATCTAAACAATCAAATTTACTCGCTAATCTACGATACATACCCACTAAGAGGGTACAAGTCATGATGCGATTCTTGTAGATGTAGGTCGTAGGGCTAGGGCGCACGAAACGTTCAGTAGACATTCTGTGAAAGTTGTTATGTATGACCTAGAGTGCAGTCCTAAGTTTTTTATGACATGAATAGGATACCACAGATGTGACCTTTTCATCTACAATAGTTACAGCCTTGAACCCCTCGGGCAATACACATACATGATGTATAGTCTCTCAGCAGGACTGTAACTCGTAACAGGGAAACACAACCAATATGTAATCATAACAACAAAAGCATGCTGCAGGAGATGGATTGAGTTGTGATCTGGTGTAGGAGGCGCAGGCACAGACATCCCGAGCCATCAGTCAGACTGCCACCGACACATTAGCCATTAGCTACCGCCGATGACTTGAGGTGTTGAGCATAGTTTTTACAATTTCAGTCATTTTTTCCACCATGGTTGCAAACTAAGAATAGAGAGAGTATGAACACCAAGTTGATTTGGTAGAGTTTTTGGAAATTAAAGCCTGATGGTGGATAATAAATCGTGCTGCTATGCAGTTAGAGTACCAGTGCAAATGAGGGAGGTCACATTTGTGTTATGGTTATCCAATATGACATTCACGTAATGGTTAGTGAGAAAGGTTATGATGCAAGAAAGTGGCAACATCACGCAAGCTTCCCTTTCCAGTACGTTCGTACGCTCGTGAATGAGGAATGCATCAGTAGCAACTATTCTAGTAAGAAAGTTCGAGTTATACATTACGGCTAAAAGAAGAATTATTAGCGAGGAGACTATACAACCAAACAATGAAAACAAACTAACGAAAACGAATATCAATAAATACGACGTTTCAATATAATATGGTTATACTGTATACCCCTATAACCATAATCTAAGACTGTTTTGCAAAGACCAAGGTTGCTATAGCCTAAGTAATGTCTGGCTTTCATGATGCAGCCCATCTCCTCTAATAAACCTGTGTTTTTGCCAAGAAAATTAATGTTACTTTGACATCACAGACGGTGTAAGTTATGAGCATCTTTAGGCGGCAATGGGGGCACAGCATTTGCTTTTTTCGGACAACTGGCGTTTGCAGCTGGTACACTTTGTCATAACTATTAATGGTGTTATTCTTTCGTGACCCTATTTGAAGCTCTGGATTTACACATTTTTGCAATATCAATAACAATTGTGTTGGTACTATCTTTTCCACATATTTACTACGTCAAATAAGTTTAATAAATCGAAATTGTTTCTCTCCAAATTCTATTTATAAACCATAATTGTAGTTAATTAGGTTAACCGATTTAGACCTGGTGACAATGTCATTAATCTGTATTTAACGTGTACGTAGATGGCAATGTCTCAAGGCTGTTGAAATATTATACCATGAAAAATCGCGGCGTAGACTGTACGGAGGATTGGCCCAAATGACATATGAGAAAACTCATATACCATAGAATTGTCTTTCACCCTACACCACCCACCCTGTAATTTCTGTTTTCATAATTAGTTTTTCATTTTGAAGTAAAACACAAACCAAATGCAAATTATAGATATATTCTTTTTAACAGTAAATCTATAGTTATAGGTTACATGGCGTGTTTAAAATAATAAAATTCGGTTAGCTTGTTCATCCAAAAAACAAAAAATAAAACAAAAACAAAAACCAACAAACCAAATATATGCGTGGCAGAGGTTGAACACATAGAATTAATCTATGTTCATAGTACCTTTGTCATTATTAACAAGTCTGTGCGAGTTATTGGACACTATACTTTTTTGTTCAATTTAAAACGCATGATACATGGTGGTGTATAGGAGGAAAACATCACAATCCCTTACTTTACTCAAACGATATTTGTTGTTGTTTGACACTTTGATCGAGGGGCAAATATAGAATGCAGGCCAGTAGTTTACATGCCCTACCAGCTTATCATAAACACCAGCCAATTGGTATGCTTGATTCTCCAAAATGTAAAATTTTCAACCTTTTAGAGCCATTGCTATTACTTGAGCAAAGCCAAAGAATGGGCAACCTCACGCACACACACATACATGTGCTAGTTGGAAATGTGTTGTAACTCAAACTCTCTTAATCCAAATAGAATCAGTACGCATATTACGTCATCAATTGAGTAATATGTTTACAGCATGTTGCATACAGAAAATTAACTGTCGAAGTTCTGGTATTTCAAAAGGCATATGCAAATAAAAAGTAGTATATTAAAATATGGTAAGGTTTAAACACTAGTCTTTTCTTTTCCAGATTGAATCATAGTGTGCACCAATTCCTCGCCTGCCTACGATCATTCCATGGTGGCTTCGTGAGGTGAGTTCAGTATGTTAAAGACCGCAGCTTATGTCTTTAATGTGGCCAGATCATATGAATTGTCTATGTATTTCATAAACTAGGTTATTTATGCATTGGTGCTTTAATACTCAATGTAGGGTGGTGCAAAATAATGCTTTCTTTGTACAACCATTCCATGCAATATTGTTCCATTACTTCTTTTGCATAAGACTTTTTAAATATGCACCTCGGCTGGTGCAGTAGACACCTTCACAAAGAACATAAGTCTGCAAAATATCATCCCCAATAAAAGATAACGAGATTTGCATCCCATTTCCCCGCACTCCAAAAGCCGGCAGAGTCCCCATGAGTGCATCTTGATTGCGGGCGCAGCATGCCCTCATTAAGGCTTTTCTTTAAGCAGGTAGCTCGCTACATGTATGCAAATCTGATTAACAAAATTGCTCCTATGTATATTTTAAGCTGTAGTTTTGAGCACATAAAACGTCTTTGCATGGGCCGACATGTCTGCTCCCTCATTGCGTTGGCGTGTACGCTTGTATTTTGTATTCAATTAGTGTAGCCGTTAAAATTTGACATTGCTTATTTGCTCTTTGCAATTCGAGGCGCGACTTTCATCATAATTGCATGATTTCTTCTTAATTTTATTTTGGTATCATTTCTCCAATGGAACATTTGAATACTAATGTCACAAACTATGTACATGTATATCATACTGCATGTACATGGATTCAATTATGTATGCCTATTCTTCCAAATTGCTCTAAAAAGTCTCAATCACAAGTAACTTTAATAGGTAGTGAATAATTTTCTTCAAGTTAGATAGATTAAACCATGACTGTAGGCCTACTGTACTGTAGTCCTCACCAGTTAATTTAGATAAACGGTTTCGCCATTGTGACAAAGTCATGAATCTTTATTCTACGTGCACATATATAGCAATTTCTCAAGTCTGTTACGTGATATGTGTGTCAGTGGTGACATTTGTTTCAGGGATGTGTATGATAACTTAAACACTACAAAACCACTTTATTAGAGATGTTGAACAACAGAATTTCGTGTTTGAGTTAGTCACCGACTGTATATCTTTTAATAAAACTAACAACAGCGCAGTTACATCAATACCAATACACAGCATACGCCTTCCACATGGAAACGTACAAAATGGACACAACGTGCACGTACACTGTTAACCCCGTCTTTTCTAATTCACCGTCATATGATGAGCTAGGCGGTAGTCTTCTTTATCTTTATCCATACATTAAGTGTTTTGACAGCAGGCTATCACAAAATGAGTGATATGGTGTCGGACATGTTATAAGGTTAGTCGTAGATTTATTTAATGGCGAGCCACGGTCAAAACAAATAAAACGTGACGCGTGCCACGGGTCTACAAGGTTATCCCAGATAAGCCGAGTTGATCGTGAGTGACATGACGCGCAGCACGCATGCGCGTGCCATCTGGAAATAGATAATTGGTTCCGAGTCATGCGCGTCTCAAGGTTTAGATGCCAGCTCTTTTAGATAAGGTTTCTGTGAATACCTGCAGAATCCCGAAAACTTGTAGCAGATATTTCAGGCATCCTTTGCTATACTGACGAAACAAACACATGATTAAGACATTAAATTATATTTTTATGCATCTGGTACATTTGTCAACACGAAAAATGTGAGAGCACCGCAAATACTACCACTAACCAATATGACTATTTTTCTCCTAAATATAATTTAACAAATTAGCTGAAAACCTACATATTGCAACCGTAATACAGAAGTGAATTTAAATGCGTTATAGTTTTACGGAGAATTAACACCCATAGCTCAAATCGTAGCCCATTATATTCAGCCTCACATGACAACTTACCCATGAAATGTATAGACATACCCACGTGACTTGCCATTTGTGCGTGATCTACTAGTTGCGTGTAGCGACTCGTTACACGGCCTCGGGTTGTTCCAGACCAGGAGAGATCTGCTGTCACCCGCGCTCATAAACCACTCGACAATGACGCGAGCCACGCACACGCATGTCAGTCACTACCAGTGAAAACTCTGTGGAGAAACAATTTCACTCCTCTGATGAAAGCTTATAGTACTAATGGAATGTCACACACTGGCCGTAGACATCTCAGCATATGCATTCAAGCCTGGAATGATGTCCGTATAGACGAAATCGGACACCCCGCACTTTCTGGAACGCAAGGCTAGCAGCTATGAGTAACGTGCTACAGTAAACAACACATATCTAGGCCGATATCGAATCATGGTTAAGTATTCGACCGATGTCAAATCTAAGTAACCCAGTAAGATAAATTGACGACTCTTTTCAATGAAGCCTATGCGATGTTCTAAAGCATCACATGTTAGACATAGCAAGGATCCGTAAACACAAATTGCACTGTATATTAAAACGTTCGAACGTTTTTAGCCGGATACCACGTGGTAGCAGTATCACCTGATCGGTAATGTCAATGTCACGCCGCCTAACGTTCCCGCATTGTTTATTATATGACAAGGTTATAATATTAACTGGCGCCCGCCGCCACCGACATTTAACGGCACCAATTAGCACGATGCCGCGCGGAAGGAGGGAGAGCTAGCGTCCTGGCACTGCATGGAGGCTACCCATGTGGTAAAAACTGCATTCTTTGCTGGAGTCATTATTATAAACCATTACACAATCGGGAAGTCTTCCTTACTGATCACGAATAAACGATATAGTCGTATACGATAATCGTAGTCCTAAATGAGACGTGCAGGGGGAAAACACGAAGCATTGTATACCCAGTAAAAATACGCAGCATCGTGCATCACCCAGCCCGCTCGCGCCTCTCTCTAGAATCACTTATCTCAGAGAACGTCCCTCGTCTGTGTACGCGGTGATCTGACGCGGGGCCACCGTCTCCTGTTCACGGTCTCCACCGCGGCGCAGTCACCTGGCGGCAAATGCGACCGACACGGCTCTCTGCCGAACTGGGATCAAATGTGCACTTTATCTGAATAACTGCAACCTACATTAGTGGCAATCCAATTTAGGGGGCTTGATATGTTATGACCTACTTTTACGTTAGCAAAGTAATTATTCAATTTAAATTCACAGATGGGTTGGATTGCTCAGATAAAATCCTTGTAAATAGGAAGTGCATTCTCATCATTGCTTTATAATATTTTAAACTATAATAATCCCCTATCATGAACGTTTACGTAATTACACCCTCTATGTTATTTCTAGATGTGCTGTAGGCTTATATCCATCCACACATATGCAAAGCTATAAAACTTTCAACGCGTCAAAAATAGGCTAAGGCACGTCAGATGGTAATCGGCATAGCTGTGGTCGTATCAATCTCAATTCCCGAGGGAGCCGACAGCGGAGCCGCGAGATTTTCAACACTAGCGCGCTTGTAACAACTCACCGCTGCTTTACGATAATTACTAATACTACATGTTGGCATTTATAACTACGAGTACAGGTGATAAAGTTTTCATTGTCATCATTTTTCTGATTTTTCTTGGTAGGTCTAATGTAACACGCTTATTTCTTAACATTTGTTTAAAAACAGAATTAATGTGTCCTACGTTGAGTGTCACTTTGACGTATTTTCTATCTTTTCCGTTTTGCTGTGTTATTATTCAATTCTCCAATTAGATATTCTACTGTCGATTATTCTTACATTCATTGCTTAAAGTGAATTATGTTCACAAGATTTTATCAGTTCAATAGCACGAGTTTATTAAATTGCAGTGTGTAATTTCGTGACATTATATTGAACTAGTAGACTACTCGTGCTTGTATATTGTAATCCAGCTGTTCATCTCTCATAATACCAAGGTCTTTTTTTCATCACCATGCAAAATCTGAAGTCCAACCTCATCGGAATTACTTTGCCACTCAATGACAATGAAACACAATAAAAAGTTAGAGACTTCGACTTGATCATGTACTCTTACGAACGTGCACCATAACCTCTGCTGAGTCTGCTCCACAAGTGTCTCAATCTATCGACACTTTGTGTGAAGTGGCTCAATTATCTCGTGCAGTTATTGCTGTTGTTGCTCATTTCATGAGAAACTGGACAGCCAACATCCAGCAGTTACGTAGTTATTCGCACATACAGAGGTTCCTAGTTTCATTCAAGTGGAAATAAATTGACTAGAAAAGAAAGTCAAGTTGCAATGGAAGCGATGTAGCATTGCAATTGATAGTGACAAAAACAGAGTCCAAGGTCGCCTTGCTCACATGTACACACTGTTTCAAAGGTTATACGGATAAAGTATTCAGGTTCACTTTTAGCACTCACCAATTAATTCCAAAATAATGATAGAATTCAATTATCACTTTGTATAGCCGGCGGTGGCGAATGCATGCATATCAGGGCACATGGAGTGCGGATTCGTGTCTGAAGACGAGTATATACAAACGTTAAGTTGATTTTGATTTGCTTCTGAGCCTCTAGGTGTTAAGCGCCGGCACTGTATACATATTGCTACCGCACACAAGTGAGCATACTCGGTGGATGTTGAGAAAACGCATACCAATTCTCAGCCTCTACTAACATGACTGCACACCAACACATGCATCGGGTGTTATATTTTTAATAATCATTTTAAAAATATAACACCTGATGCATGTGTTGGTGTGCAGTATGAAATGGATCATTTGTTCGCAGTAATACGTGGAATATTATATATTCCGTGTAATATTTATGACATTATCATGTGAAGACTGGATGACTATTAGGATAACATTGTGTGAATGAGTGAGTTTGGGTAGTGTGCTTTATTTTGTATGACTTAAGTAAAAAAACAATTAAAAAAATAAAAGTGAGCATACTTGGTGGATGTTGAGAAAACGCATACCAATTCTCAGCCTCTACTAACATGACACCCGCATAACATATACGTGTTGAAGTAGTACTTTCTAAGTGGTGTCTCCTTCCACAGACATGCTGCTATGTGTGAACTACTCTGTACACTATTTATTTGGCACCGCGTGCACGTGACACTTGTGTAAGTAACAAGGCCATTATCAATGCGCGGGCCGATATTCTCATGCGGGTCGCGAGGTTGCGCATAAGGACACTGTATTATCGTTCAGTGCGCCACTTCACACCAGGCGACAGCTGGGCACACGGCGCTTGGTGTACAAATGACGGTGTTCACATACATGCAGGCAGTGTTGGTGTTATACTTGAGTTCCTGGTGCGATTACAAGTAGGCATATTGTATTTTAATTGAGTATAATGCAAGCATTGTCGTTGGAGGATAGGGTTATGAGTCCTCGCCACTACTGAACGAGTACCAGTGTGGTACCTACAAGCAATCGGATTGAAGAGCGGATATTCTTTTATCAACAATGTACGTCATACATTCACAGACTTCCATGATGTATGATAATCACACAACAGGCGTTCAATCTGTCAAAGATGATAACTTTGACATTTGCATTTCCTGTTTTGATTTCAACAGATTCATTTCAATTACAGTGAACATGTAAGCTATACTCTTGATAAATGTGCCATACTCTGAAGCTTAATATTAGAAAGCATTATATGTAGGACAGGGTGTGGAGAATTGATTGCCATATATCTATCATTTTCCATAGACACCAGAAAGATTAATTTAAAAGTCTCCAAACAAATTGAATTCTTTGAAATCAGCATCATCTTTTACTTGTCAGCCGAACCCATTACTATTTAAAGACTTAACATTTACACATTCCTTTGCATTTCATTCTGTCAGCTTTCCACTTCCAACATAACGAAAATTCATTTTACTGATTATACATGTCATTTAAATGAAATAACCTTAACCCAAAGTAACCCTAATTAATCACATTTACAGAGAACTTGATTACATACATGAGATGTTTGTTATCGAAATGGATATACAAACAACAAGGTTGATGTCCGTGACGACTAGTTTCCCTCTTCATTACAACACCATAAACAGCCATTTTAATGGGATAATCAAATAAGAGTGAAACGGTTTTCATGATATTGTTGCCTATAATACCTCACGTAATAAATAAGTGCCATGATGATTTGCTTTAGGGATTTATGTAGTTTTCCATCTGTCTGAATGGATAGTCACCGGGATGACATGGTGGCTTCCATCACGAACAATGATTGCATAATTTCGGCGTCAAAATGCAATTTCCGTCCGTCTGCAAAATAGAAGACAATCTCATGAAACAAAAACAAAAAAGTGTCTAATACTATGCATGTCAGTGGAAAGTCTCTAATGTCCTCATACACAATAGCCACTACCTAATCGCACTTACCAGGTATCAAAGTCAGCCAACGAGGATTTACAAACTCCAGTCCACCACATCGGAACATTTGTCCTCCTTCGCCGCAAACCCCATCCATTTAATGTGTACACTAACAGCTAACTTGTTGGTCTGGCATGGCTGCTCCACCATGGCGTGATTGCAGTGCTTTTGCCTGTGAGATTCACCAATTAGAGCCTGTCCGCCACAGTTTAACCAGAGGTGAATTAGACGTGAGCGTTCTTTTATTCCCTTGCATTATTAACAAAGAGGAACAGTAAAGTGCTGTGCCCTGGGGACGTATTCTTTACTTATGTGAGGTGTCAGGTGAAATTCGGACAATTAGTGGCAATATGCTGTGTAATTGTATATGTGGTGTTGGTTATATGACAAGGGAGTTGATTGTGTAGCTTTTTGTATTTTCATGTATCAACAAAATAGCTATACACACACACACACACACACACACACACACACACACACACACACACACACACACACACACACACACACACACACACACACACACACACACACACACACACACACACACACACACACACACACACACACACACACACACACACACACACACACACACACACACACACACACACACACACACACACACACACACACACACACACACACACACACACACACACACACACACACACACACACACACACACACACACACACACACACATATATTAGTGTGCAGGAAGATTTGAGAAACTATTAGCGTTGGGCTCGAAAGCTCAATCAGATAAACATAAAACGAGAATATCTGTGTTATGAAGGTAAAGTATTGCATACGTGATTTATTACACATTTGAGCAGCAGAATAATATTGATATAATATAATTGGTGTAATTGAGGAAAGTCTGTACAGGAGCAAATACAAAAAAAATGGAGTCCTACTTTTGAGAATTGTGAAGCGAGTGGTAGTCAGGTGTCTGGGATACCGCACTCAGCAACAACTCTATTCTTTCCCTATTGTTATACAATCTAAGTGGAAAATCATCATACGCCTACAAAACACATGCTAATATCACTTACTGTGCACATTTGGAACCCAAGCCATTGTTCCTCTTTTTTTTTCAATGGCTTCAAATAATGTGTTTACAAAACACGATGACAACAAAAGATGAAATGGTGAAAAATCTTTATGAGCTGGAGCATGTTTTTCCTCATCCAAAGGCTCGGGCTTTCTTTGGGTTTCATTTAATACGGTTTATGTGATCAAAGTGATTCCGGGTCCATTTGCAGGGCGCAGTAATACCTACCAGTGTGATACCTAACATCTTCGGCAACGCTACGGATGCCATGTGTAAAGGGACTATCTGTAATGTTTCTTTTAATGGTCTAGGCCTTTGAAAATGTGGTTTTGACGTGGTAATGATGCATTGAACTGTCACTGCGTTATACTTTTTGTTAATTTGTTAGTTGCAACTTTAGTTTTGCGAATTGATGATAAACATGTCATCAAAATCAATGACATTGAGCCAACTTGTGTACAAGTGACGTGTATTGATGAGACAAGTGTCAATAACACAAAACATAAACTATGCCTACACGGTGACGTTCTTTCAATTAAAATGTATGTAAAAGTTCATACTATTACAAGGAGACAATATTTATTGCCGTTTTAAATGGCTTACAGGTAGAAGCTTAGTGGGACTTATACAGGGCACAGCCATGGAAAGTGAATAAAACCTTACAAAAGCTAGAGTCTCTAGGGAGTAATGGGTGACGCATTTGCCGTACGTGACACATTTTAATGTGCATGTGCCACAGACACCGGTAAAAATGCAATTAAATATGACACTTGCAGATCAAGTTATTCCATAACCGAGCTTGCTCGACTTGTATATGTGAACATGCGCGGTAGTGGGAAAATACACCTCGAGTGTCTATGGCTTGTCGTTTGGGGAAACACTTGGCGGTGTGCACGTTGGTCCACATGTGCGCAGGAAAAGTCGCCTGCTATGAGCAGCAGCCAGACAGGTAACATGTGAAAATTCAAGGTCGTGTGCAGTAGCATGGCTTCGATGTAATCTGAGTTTGAGAAAATGTGACACGTCTATAATGTTTCTGTACATAAACGGTTTTAACATTTACCCCTGCTGGTCATTGCAGGATACTCAGGTGAACGCTTCTCAGCAGGTAGCAGTATTTGACTTATCTCCAGACTGGCTCCTAAATGTTCTATGCCACGGTTATGATACATACACATACTAGATGAAAGACACTATTATAATATGTGTTATACACGCATGCTTAAATGCATGGCGATAATTGTCTTATTAGAACATGCAGGAATTGTAATCCATGCTAATATGAAAGAGATTTGAAGACATGCCATACTTATGATTAGGTTTAGATTTACTTAAAAACTCTCAAATGAATTAATGATTACTTGTGCAAGTAACGTGTATGTGGGTGTTCTGGCCATGTACATTTTTAATCACAACGGTAGAGGCCGCCCGTGGCATTTTGCAAAAGATGAAACAGCCCACACTAGAATACAAATGAGCATCTAAATTAAAACATATTCCAAGAAGTCGCCATAATTCACAAATGTACTTTTATCTACATTTACAATTTGCTAAAACTTCATAATAGAAAACTAAACAAAATAGCCCTTTCCTATGTGATGCTCTACGGGTGTTGGTTCTTCACTCATTCTTTGATAAACATCCGACTGTAGTATCATTCCCTTCCAACTAGGTATTATGGGTACATACTTGCCTATACTGTATCATAATCTCTAACACCAAACCCTAAGCACGGATCTCTAAATCACGTTTTGATACACATAATGTGAAATATGGACAACGGCTAACACCGAACAAATAAATAGAGACCTTGGTCGGATTGTTTAGGCAGAAAACGTCATCCCTACTATCCGCGGTCTCAATATACACAGCCATTCATTCTTGGTCGCTTGATGATGGGGTCATTGTATTCATGACTTTTCTGCTCAATGGTCAACCCACCTTGTCCGTAAACCACAAAGCAATCAGCGGCCAAATTGTTATGGAGGCAAAAACACTTCCTGTTACGTAATCAATTGTGGCACGGGTTTTGACATTCGGTTGGC
Organism: Streblospio benedicti; assembly: GCA_019095985.1. Classification (NCBI taxonomy): domain Eukaryota; kingdom Metazoa; phylum Annelida; class Polychaeta; order Spionida; family Spionidae; genus Streblospio; species Streblospio benedicti. The sequence continues at coordinate 10,518,485 of CM032664.1, read as the reverse complement.
CGGATCGTTTGTAAAATGCTTTTGCTGATGTACAAATTAGGTTTGGAAATTGGCTTCCAAATCTGAATGTATAATAAAATAGAATCTGCTTTGCTTTTAATTTTCGTTGTCAGAAGCTAAATGTTGCGGCTAGGAAGATGTTTTAACTGGGTTGGAGCATCGCCTGTTTATGGCCCTGCATGTGTGTGTTTTCGTCGTGAGGAAGGTGGTTCGACTTCTCAGTAGGATGGAAGATTTGCACATTTGCGAATCAATACGTTGGCGGCACATTCGCACATTTAAATGATTACACAGTGGCTTACAAAATGTACTACGCACTCTTCTTTTCTATAATTGAACGATACGTAGATGATTCTGCATGCATTTATGTATCATTCAAAATTAGTTGCAGGATTAGTGACCAAGGTATAAGGCAGTGTTCCCCACTACACGCCAGCAAGCACCACTAAAGGGCAGTCACCCTGCCGAGCGTTACCGCCTCAACCAGTCACACTGTGATTGCAGCTTGATATGCTACAATCCACAGGCTCAGTGGGATAATAACCGAGCCGTGCATCAACAGGTCCGAGCACTAACATAGTGACGCAATCATGAAAGAACAGCCCACTCATAGGGAGCATACGTGTAACAGAATAGAAAGGGACTACTGCAGAACACAACAACAACAGTTTGTTCAATGTCCCGCTAGTTCTTAAAACGAATATTCTGAATTAATCATGATTATTGCATTTGATTAGAAATGGGATTTAGATATAGGTATTAAAGTACCGGTTAACATGCAATCGTATGATAATCAGTGAACTCAAACATATGATGCCAATTAATTAAAGAATGGTACGAAGTGCGCTCATTTAGTTTGTTACTTTGTACACGATGGAGGTTTAACGTGATTTAGATTCAACCAAGAAAAAGCAAGCCAAACTTAGACTCGAGGGGGTTTCTGTATGAAGGCCTGTGTCCGCGAACAATGACCTTGTTATAAAGGTGGTCTTTTTTCTATGGAGGTGGTCTTATTATAAGAGTGTAATAGAAAAAAAATAATATCAAAGAAAAGTCTAAAATACATCAAATTGGTGAAACATGAGCGTAGAAAAGAAACAAGATGAATTAGTAGCATACGACACACACCAAACTATGTACATGTATCTTGCAAAAACCACCCGTCAACGTGATTAAATATAGAATAAAAACACAAGCAGACCGCATCAGTCATTACAGGACACCCGGTATGGGTCAGTACCAAATGATTATGTGGTACATTATGGTGTTTTTATATTTTCCTATCAGCAGGACATTTATAAAGTACAAGATAACTGGGTGGTTTATGCGGAAGGCAAATTGCCTAAAACAAGTGTTCGGCCATCTGGGTATCAAAGGTAGCCACAAGTCAGTGACGCGGGTTGACACAGTCGAGCGTAAACATGTGAACAAGCGGCTAGCATAATCTTATCATGTGCCCAGACACCGTCATAAAAATAAATAGCATGTTATCGAGTGCATTGTGATTAAAAGCAGCGAGCCACGGCTATGTTTACATTATACGCATGTTGTTTTGTACATTGGCCTTCATGGTTTTGTCGGTTTGGACAAATTCATAGTAATTTATCAAAGAAATCTTTACATGTAAAGCATGTGTGATAAGTGAGAAACAAAACATAAATACAAAATCAACGACATCAATTGCCTACAAAACTTGATTAATGAACTCAGCAACAAAAGTAACGTATGTTCGAGACGCCGATATCTGTCCGTCAATTGGGCACACATTGCGTATCACCCTCACAAGGAGGCGTCCTGAAATGAGAAAACATTATGACCCATAGAAGACAGTTATTAATGATTAGTCATTTGTTTAATTGTGACATCTTATATTGAATCTACAGTGTAGGCCTACAGCCAAAGCTGTTTCGGCAGTCAGGATTTACTTACGCACGGTGTGCTTTTGTAGCCGAGTGGATAGGGAGTTGTACTGGTGAGCAGAAGGTCGTGGGTTCGATTCTCATGCGGATCTGGTGGTGGGTGTTGAGCAAACTCATACATAAAAGCAGTTACAAACTGATCCGTGGCACCGTAGCACCTATACGTTAATTAGGTAGAGGTCGTTGGGTTGAATGCGTGAGTGAGTAATCGTGTGGGTGATTAGCATTTCGCCCTGAATGTGCAATCATATGAGAAATGATCAATTGAAGATTAGAAGTGGACCTATGGCCTGTGGTAAATTGTAGAGTCGTAATAGCAAGACTTGGATCACGGCTAGAAACCACCACATTCACATTTATTTGAAGTTGAAGGCTGTTGTGGGTGTTGATCAAGCTCATTATTTTAAAGTACATATATGCGACGAACGTAATACGCTGTCAGAAGACCACATGTATTTAACTATTTATATGAAATTTGACAATTTGAAAGTTAATAGACTAACATTGATATTATCAATTCAATCATAGTAACAGGATAATTTGAAATTCTACATTTTGCAGCTCTGTATGTGTGAGTAAAGTGCAAATAGGTGATGATATCAATATCTGTACACAGCAACAGTGTTGTGTCAATGGCCTTTGTGTCTTAAATGTTAATAACATCGTTACCTCTGGAATTGTGATTACATAAATGTTCAAAGTTCAAAGGAAAATTTGATTTTTATAATAGCTGCAATGGAATCACTACTGTGGAATAGTTAACATCATTGAAATAACTAAATAAGATTTAAATACATTTGATTATCGTTAAGATAAGTGACGAAGGAACGAAACATAGAAAAACAACCACTCCCTCCTGGGGACAATGCAGTCCCATGACAAGAAAAGGCACGATATCTGTCACAATGAGATGGGACAATGAGGCATTGTGAGTAGTTTGGATTACGATTTGTTTACAAACAACGTGCTGTTTATTTGGTGTTCGACCATTGAATGTTGTAAGAGCACTTTTGGACTGTTGAATTGCTGTTTTGTAAGAGATGTCATAACATTTTGTCAACAATAAGTCCCCCCAGTCGCCCTATTTACGCCAACACATAGACAGAGCACTGCAAACCAAACTATTTTTATATTCATACATGTATATGTTCGTATCCAACAACATTGATTGTATTTAGGTGGCAGCACTAAAATTGGTGGTCAATCTCCACCAAAGCAATCACCATGATATATATTTAGTTATGTTGGGTACTGTTGCTACCGTTCATAACTTTCCACAAAAATATTGGCAAACAAAGTATAATTGCTAACAAAATTTGTATGTATACGAAAACCAAACTAAAACCAAACTAGTGATTTAAAACCGTAAATGCAAAATGGTACATGATAGTGCTCACACTGCCATAAACAAAGCTGTAACTCAACCTATAGCTGAACTAAACTCACCATATTCCAGCGATAATGTGAAATAATGGTGTTGACACGCCCAGATGTCACCAGCAGCCGGCAAGTCAGTGCACGTACATCATCATAAACGTAATGCTGTTTCAGATTGTTGACAAACACACAACATAATGTTTTTTCTAACCCAACCTAATTAACCTGCTCGTGAATCAGTAGGGACGGCCTTGCAGCCAGCCCTTTTCACTTATGGTAATCCCCAACAATTTAACCCCCTCCCCACAATTTCACATAGCCGATGTTAGCTCCAGATGCTGAAGAAGACGCCAGAAGGTTAGTGTCATTTCGAGATGGACGTGTGTGTTCTGGTCATAACTATGGAGTGATCTGGCTAGTTCGGTTGAGAATGGCGCACTTCTGGCTGGTTCTTGGTCTTTGTGCTTAACTGTGGCCTCATCTGCAGCTTTGGGAGGATTATAGTTAACAGATGAAACTGTTAGTGCCGCCACTGCCGTCACAATCTGAAGCAATGGAAGCATGAAACAGAAGCATCTGTTCCAACAGCTGGGTTGATTAATGCTGTTTTCCTGGGGGAAATGACACACTTCTGTCTGGTTCTGGCCCAAACATAGTTATCACTTCTCTGGAGAAGTGGTTTTGATATTTTATCCGCTTGTGGGATCCCGTTTTGGATGAATGAGCTGTTGATTTGGACCATCCTTTTACTTTTCTGGGTAGTCTGGCGGGCTAACTTGATCGTCGTAAAGTATCTCTGCTTAAATGCAGCACTGCTGGCATGTTCATAAAGCTGTTCCCGTATTGATAGTGTGGTATTTCCGAATGGTCCCTTAAGCCTGCTTGTTCATCCAGTCAATAAGAAAGGTCACATACCGCCATTCCAGACGAACCCTTTCGTTTTGGCTACAACATATGCACACGAGACACCGTAAAAAGGGTGATAATATTTGTTTCTGATTTCTGGCATCTTTTGGAGCATCTGAAGCTAGCATCGGCTATGTGAAATTGGGGGTTTACAGTGTGACTGGATAAAAAAGAGTTCATACCACATTTTGTGAATTGACAATTTGGCAAATAACGAGGATACCACGGCTGATTCGGCTTCAACTATCAGGAATGTCTGAATCTAGCATAAAACAAACCAGGTCACGTAGACCATTATGTAGCATGTTTGTGCGTGATGCTGACAACGTGTTTCAGTATAATCACCCGTCACTCAGCCGCACATGCACACACGGCAAAGAGGATCAGTGTCTCCAGTGTTTATTCAACTTTTAACGTGGCCTAGATGAAAAACACAATCTTAGCCCACTGACAGACTTTTCCTCTTTAATTCTATTTACTGTCACTTTCTGAATGGAAGTTTCATATCCTGTTTCCTACATAGGTTGACGGACACGGACAATATCTTGAGATTCGGCTTATAAATCCCTATAAGGCTTATATAACACCCTTTGCCAATGCACATCCACACCTTGTTGTATTCTATCATAGGAATTCTGGATACCGATCCGTAGACTGGATGCAGTTGCATTTGGCACCCAAAGAACCCTTTGCGTGACCCAATATTGCAAAAGGCATGTGCCCAGAACTGCACTTATGACCAGTCTCCCAATTCAGTTTCCATATTAGATTTACTAGATGATAATATCTCCCATGCATTTGATGTGGTCTCTGCTGTCGGTCAATAAGTCCGTAACTCACGGCGTACTCTCGTTGGACGCGGGATGGCGCTTCACTGGAGCGAAAGGACTCCATTTCCCGGCTTTGTGCGTGATTAAAAAGAGTGCAGCTTTTAAGGCCGCACTTTAATGTGTGACCTCTTAGGGCATGAGTGGCAGCAAGGAGATACAAGGGAGCGGGAAAAACGACACAAAGATAAAGAAATCATCCAAGATTTCGGCATGCTTGTGCCTTGGGCGTCCAGTAGGCATATACATGTACATTTATGCTGATAAGAAGGAATTCAAACTTACTAGCAACAGGTAAAAGTGAATTTTAGTTGCATGCTTCTTAAAGCGATTCTCAAAAGCTTCATGGCAAGTGGGAAAGAGCAGGGTCGCAAAAGGACTGAAACTAGAACAGAACACTAATTGATAGAAGAGAATGCTAATTGAAAACAAAAAAACCCCCCCCCAAAAAAAAAAAAAAAAAAAAAAAATAAAAAAAAAAAAAAAAGACAAAATGGGACCAGCAAGCAGTAGTGATGAGCTGCGTGAACCTCACGTCCCAGTCACTAATGATGCAAGTGTCTGTGATTAACGTCAGCATTCACTCTCACACAACAACAACAAAAGCAACGGGAAAACAACATCACATCACGTAACACCCCTGCTAGTGACAGCGACAAGTGGCGGCGGCTGTGGTGGTCACGTGACTGAGTTAGGGTGTTGGGAGATAGATGGCGATGTGACGTGAGGTCGCCGACCCCCAGCATGTAATTAACGCCGCTTTTCCGTGCGCCGAATCCGTCCATTGTTGTTGTCACGGCTCGCGTCTGTGTCTTTATCACGGATTTGGTGCTAGAAGAGTTATGATGTGCTTTAAGTGGCAAAACTGGTACATACATTATAATGTAAGCTAATACACGTTCATATATTAAAGTTGTATCCATTTATGTTATTATTAACAAGCTTAATACTGGAATGTACATTTGCATTCTAAAATAATGATTCATTTCGTGGCAAAATGATTTAATAGCCCCGATCCCCGATCGTAATAATTACATTTGTAGTGATTGGACGAATTGGTCGGTATGTAAATGGAAGCAATCTAATCTTGCGTTTATCTGATTTGAATCCAGCATTAATCCCTGCAGTTGTAAACAACAATCCAAATTGGCTAATTACGCACAATGCCCTGGTTATTACCACAGCATCGAGGCAACGTCAGTAAACGCTAAAAGTCGTCATTCGAAAACGTCACGAGTCACTGTCAAGTGTACAATTCGAAAATTACATTAGGTTGACAGTGTGAACTTTTCTAATTGCGGATGAGAGAGAAAACACAGTGAATCGGCAGGTTCATCTGTTTCAATGATTGCGCAGGCACGCTCAGAGCCGGTGTGTTTTGTGCTCTGTCTCTGTTATCAGATCGAGGCTACGTCAGACGTAATTCGTTTTGTTGTCGATAACATCTTATTGATGTTCGGCAAACGGCGCACGCACTTAACAGACCATATATTTTGGGGTAAAACGGTTAATTGCGGTTTGCGCTACCAGTATATGAGTATAGATACAATATATTGAATAAAAGGGCCATTTTTGCTACATGTACATAGATTTATGACTTCTATTCACAACACACGTGCTTATGATGTGACACATATATCCATGACATAGTAGCACCTTTAAACCATTTAAGAAGACTGCAATACATTAGATTACATGAAAGGCTGGCTAAATAGAAGTAATAGATCCTTACTGGCAAAATTTAGATGCGATATTTTACAACTGCGAGTAGAAACAGGTAGATCTAATAATACAAAGCTTGAAGATAGAATATGTGAATTTTGTAATATATGTAGTAATATAATTGAAGACGAGTTCCACTTTCTTATTGAGTGTAACCTGTATAACGATTTCAGATATGTATTATACAAAAGTAGTAAAGAAAATTATTTACTCTTCGACACACTATCATCTAATGAAAATTTTGTACATATTCTTAAATATTGTACTTACAATGTAGCTAAGTTTATACATGATGCATGGATCAAAAATCAACAACAAAAAGACAAATTCTACATTCTTAGATAGATATTTATTTAGAATATGCATATTACTATACATAATTATATACTTAATTAGTATCAAATGTGCTATCTTATGTCTACTGACAAAATTATATTCTTATGTAATAAACTGGCATTTAAGCCAAAAATGGGTGATTTGTTATTTATTTTCGTTAACCTCCATATATTTTCATATATTTGAAATGTGTATATCACATGTCAGTATAAATACACAAATTTTGACTTTTTTGTTTCGAGTATTCTAGCTGAAGAATACAGCAATAGGCACTTCACATCCTTCACTTCACATTTTCCGAAACTGCAGAGCGAGAGGTTCTCTCATTGCTATTGATTTAGTGTAGACATTATGTGCTTCTGCCATAATTGAAAATGTGATGGACTAAGTATAAAACTCTGCAAAATCACTACGGATGCGCATAAACGTCCAATAATTTCATTGTTAAAACGAAATGAAAATGCAGTAAGTGTGATGACGGTTTTACATGCTTTACCGATGGAAATTTGGGCTAGTTGTTGAAAATCATAGTCCCAAAATAATATTGGTATCTTCGAAATCCTAGTATTCCCAAGCCATGTATAGGGATCGTTCACAAATGAGGTCACCCATGGCCAGCAGGGGGTGGGGGGGGGGGGGTAGCGAAAGATGACGAAAGTTGACAATTGGGGTGGGGGAGGGGGGTCTAGCAGTTGGGTGATGTCACCTTTTGCAAAAAAGTTAAAAAGTTTTTAGTTATTTAACAGTATTTTAACTTACTTTCTGACATGTTAAATGAGTTGTGATATATCTACTAATTGAAATCATATTGCCATGCTTGCTTTATACCCTAAATACATTTGTAAAATCATGTCTAAATTATGGAGATATATATTCAAATGTACTTATATAATGGCACAGTTAACTCAATGTTAAATGGCATCGCGAAACCATGCCACGCGGGGCAGGGGTGAGGCAAAGATGAAATCACTTACCAGGAGGGGGATGCTGGGGGGTACAATGGCCATGACGTGACGTAATTTGTGAACGATCACTTACTGGATGATATGGGGTGGAGAAGCCCTCAAATAACATGGATCCACCTTTGTCAGATGCACCACAGAGAATAGATTTTTCTCACAGTGTGTTTTTAGGGTTGTTTTAGGGTTGATAGATGCTTGGAATATGGATGTAAGAGAATAAGAAAATGTAAAACCATATTTGAAAGTCTAAAACAACCTTTTATCACACCCCATTGTATATTTTTGAATAGGGGAGGTTAGCAATATATTGCATATCACATCGTCCAAATATGGACATACGTCGTAAAATGGGCGGGGCTATTGTAAAAACGTGTCAGTTAATTGAATCAAGCTTTCATTGACAATTTTTTTACAGCCTCGTCAATTTTTCCGCAAATAGTGCGACTATAGGTATTCTTCACAACGCCCCCCCCCCATATCATAACGTGATCAATAAATGCGTTCCTACGTACATGTACTAGGGCGCTCCCCTAAATTCCTAATTGCAACTTATGAGACTAGTTCGCTGTGCGAACTCGTCGTTTTCTACAGACATGATATAACTCATATCGTACCCATACATATGATAACACATATTGCAACACTTAAATTTCACTTTTTCAACAACTTCACAATCAAGACAGCTCTGTAAACAATGTGCCGTGTTCCTCATTGCTTTACACATTCCATAAATTCATTCACACCCCACTACTTTAAGAAAATCATCCAGATGCACTTTTTATTCGAGAAAGGTTGCATGTAACTCAACTCTGTACAATCACTGAAAGCGAGATCTTACCAATAAGCAATAACAACACAAGGTTGAAACAATTGTAAGTTTGAGCAAAAAGATGGCATTAAATCTGTTATGATTAGATACTAATACACGATGCAAATGACTTTCCGCCAACACATGATATGGCAAAAGACTGCGTCTGCATCAATCAGCGTCTATTGCTGTGGGAAGCCAATTTCTCTTCTCTTTTAGTGTGACTAGAATTTGGGAATAATGAGGGTGCCCCTCAGTGTTTACTCGAACTGCATCACTGGCCCGGTGAGCTCGGAACCAACGTGTATGTTGATAAGAGTCAGCCACAAGTAGAAATTGATTCCTTAAACGTTATAAGATTACAAATTCAAACAACATGAAAGTATTCAAATAAATTCCATTATCACCCAGGTGCTTCACCGAAGTCATATACTTACTTAATATTGTCTCGCACCCTGAATTGCTAAACATGTATGGAATATATGAACCACGTTCACTAGACCACCACTGATATGCCTGCACAGTGCATACAGATAACACAAGTGACCGACAGATACTAACACCCCCGACTCCCCTGTACTTGCAGACGGCCCCACCTCGGCGTCATGTCGGCTGCGGCGGCTGCGGCGGCGCACGTGAAGGCGGCGCCGGCCGAGTACGAGCAGGCAGCGCTCGGCGGACTCAAACTCAACTTCTCACTGGAGGAGCTGGCGGGCGGCGACGGCTTTGAGGGGTATGTTCTTTTGTAAAGAAAAATTAATGCAAGCCATGACATGCAAACTACCAACGGCAGTATATTTAGTAACATATAATTGTAGTTAGTTGACACAGATAATTGTATAGTCGTGAAATCTTGTCCTCCATCGATTTCCTTATATGATATGTGGTACCGAAGCATAGAACAAGAAATCCTTGACCTATACATCTTCAGGTTGCCAACCCGGTAGTTCAATTGCAGAACTAATCTAAATAGCGACTGCAATAAAAGAAAGCAACATTCAAACTCACATATCCATGAATATGTAAACTAACACGCAAATTCATCAACACTTGAGCTCCTCTGTTCATCCCCACCCTATCCCCCAGGTACGCCGACATGCTCAACTGTATCAACTGGGTGTCGTTTGGCAACGCCAGCTCCGCTGGCGGTGAGGCGGGTCTGGCGGGCGGGGACCTGGGAGCCCTGTGCGCCGGCATCAAGGTGGACCACGGCGAGTACGACGTGCTCAGATACACGCCTTATAAGGTGAGAGGCGGGGTCGGGGATAGACACGCTATGGGTGGCTGTATGCTTGAGTGGGAGATCATCTTTGCATTGTTGCTGAACACGTGCATCAATAAGTTGATGAGACAGGGATATGCTTGTGCTACTGGCATGCTGACTGGTAGCCAAATCTAGGGTTAGAGACGATGACAACGTGATGATAATGTAAATACTGAGACTTATAAGACTCAAAGAAATAGAACACTGGTACACAAATGACATACTGAATACAGACAGACAGATAAGGTGACACATTGATGGATAAATATATATATAGTGATGAAAAGCTAGACAACAACAAAACCGGACTGACTGAAGGACAGACTACATAATGGCACTAGCTCTATATGGCTAATGCATACTTTTTTATCGTCGCCTAATACAATTAGATATGTGTGTTTCCCAGTGATTTCGGTTACATTTTCAAACTTCTGTATTACACATCTTTTTAGCAATCACATTTCTACCAATGATAGACATATCTGAAGACAGGTTTTACAGCTGTGTAACTTTTTAACAGCTCGCTGCTTGGAATGGTGGTATCATTCTGGTCTCACAACCCTGAGGTCTTGAGTTCGAGTTCCGCCAGGGCCATTTGATATAGTCAAATGGAAGCTTAGGGTTGTAAAACTTGTCTTCAGCTATGTCTTTTGTTGGTAGAAATATGATTGCTAAAAGATGTGTGTGTGTGCTTGTGTGTGTGTGTTTGTGTATGTGTGCGTGTGTGTGTGTGTGTGTGTGCGTGTGTGTGTGTGTGTGTGTGTGTGTGTGTGTGTGTGTGTGTGTGTGTGTGTGTGTGTGTGTGTGTGTGTGTGTGTGTGTGTGTGTGTGTGTGTGTGTGTGTGTGTGTGTGTGTGTGTGTGTGTGTGTGTGTGTGTGTGTGTGTGTGTGTGTGTGTGTGTGTGTGTGTGTGTGTGTGAGAGAGAGAGAAGTTCCAAAATAATACAATTGGGTTACTTGGAACTGGTATCATTAGGGCGGACATTAGGTACAGATATTGCCTAAATCCATTAAAGTGTGCACCTCAACACTATATTTCCATTGCTCCTGAGGTCACTCAGAACACAACATAGGGGAGAAATGATCATGTAATATGTATCAACTAAAACACCATAAAAGGCGCCACATGAAACACGAATGAGACAAGGGTGTGGGGAACTCCCCAGGGTCCGTCATCTTAGCAGCTTAATTTGCGTCCATAAAAGTAAGAGATGGTATAGTAAACATTTTGTTTTTTTAGACATTTCAATATATTACAAAACGATGACTTGCTGCCATTAGGATTATTTGAAAAATATCTTGAAGCCAAAAAAGAAAAAAAAAATCCTCCACATTCTATGAATGAAACGTGAATGAGTAGAAGAGAAAATCCATTTGGGGGTTTAAGGTCCGCAGCTGCGCCTATGGAAATCTAATGCACGGGTATTTGTTTAACCTCAGAGACAATCATCTTTTTCTGTGTACCCATGGAAACCTTTATAATGCTTGTTTTGATGAGATGCGGTCTTAATAAATTTTTGTTTTGCCTCTGTTTACAGCTATGTTGATAGGTGTAACATAGATTACCTTTACCTTGGGACACAAGAATGTGAACACCGCGAGCATGACACCAAACTAACATGTTTGTTGTATCCATTTGTACCGACTTCGAGTTGTGTAAATCAAAGAGAAAATTCGACCCAGTTGCCTTTGGTACCAAGCATATCCAGCATATCTAAACTAGCCAACAATCATGCAATCACACACTTATTCACCAAGACACCAACTCGCGGATCTACTCCTGAGATCTACTCATTACTTCACTCACAATGATTCGATGCTGGTGATCTTGTTCCGCGTAGGAACCAACTTAGGACATCCCATAGAACTCTCTAACCAAATCTCAAACATAGAGCCAACCCTAGACACACCAACCCTCCACTACAACCCAGCCTCGGTCCTCCTGCTGCAGGTGCTGGTCATCTTCCTGTACTGTGCGGTCATCCTGCTGGGCGCGGTGGGCAACACGCTGGTCGTGCTCACCGTGGTCAAGACCAAGGCAATGTGGAACGCCACCAACATCTTCATCGCCAACCTCGCTGTCGCAGACGTCTTCGTCTGCGTCCTCGACCTCCCACCTTCAGCATATTATCAGGTAAGCACCTACTATTTGGTTGCAATTCTACCCCTGGACATCTGCCCATCAGCAGTAGATGGAATGTTGAGCAACTTCTTTTATTTATGATCTTTCTTTGCTCCCAGAACTACACCATTTTCCATTCCCTCAGCAAAACTTTCTCTAATTAATCATTCTGTATTATACAAAACCATAGACCATCGTAACAAAAGTTCACAATTACATATAGTTGACAATTCCACCTCCCTCAGATCACGGACGATTGGATCTTCGGCTCTGCGCTGTGCCACGTGATGCCCATGTCGTTCGCCATCGTGGTGTACTCGTCCACACTGACGCTGACACTGATCGCCGTGGACCGCTACATGCTCATCATCCACCCCATGGCCACGCGGATGTCCGTCACCATTGCCCTCATCATCATCGTCGTCATCATGGTCATCTCCGTGTCCGCAGCTCTGCCTATTGGCATCTTTGCACACTATCAGGTTTGTGAGGGAAAAAATATTTTTTTGCTATCGCAATGGCTTGCCGCAGTTTAGTGCACTTACTTACATGAACAAGTACAAATCTGTAACATAAATACCAAGCATCTCTGCTAACAGATATATAGCAAAATTGCAGTTACTTTGCAGAATTTTGCTGAGAGAACAAATATGGTATTTGAACGATATCCGCTTGAAAAAAATTGGCAGTTTATTGTAATGGTTTTCTCATCGATTTTATGCAATCAGTATCGGCTCAGGATGATACAGACCAGTGTTTTCTTTACAATGATCGTACAGCAAAACACACCAAAAACTATAACCACGGCCCTACCCGCAGGTGTACGAGGACCCGGACCTGCACATTTACCGCACGTACTGCATCGAAGCTTGGCCGGACGAGGCGTCGCGCCAGGTGTACACCATCTCGCTGCTTGTGCTGCAGCATTTCCTGCCGCTGCTCGTCATCGCCGTGCTCTACACGCGCATCTTCTGCCGCATCAGGTCAGTCTGTGTGTGCGTGCTTGCGTAATTGTGCGTGTGTGTCTTACAGTCGGTACATACAGTCACGAATGTTACTAGCAATTTACGGTGCGGTTATAGATCAGAAATACACTGGGAAGATTTGATTCTGTCTTGATTAGACGATCTGGAAATAATATTGGCTAAAATACCATAACTCATTCGAATCTAATCATTGTATTGGGGATGGCTTAACTTGACATTGTTTGAGGGGAATGCATGTTTGTGCGGTGCCTGTCGTAAAGGGGGCCAGACATTGGCTGCCTTACTTCCTAACATGTCAACGAAACAGAATACAAATAACACACCAATCAATTGAAGCAATCAATTTTCATCATCAAATTTCGAGCAACCTATTACAATGTATATCTTATTTCATGATTCTTCTGCTTCCCAGCAAGCGTATCCCCACGTCGTCGCGATCGTCGCGGCGCACCAAGACCACCAAGATGCTGGTGGCCGTGGTGGCCGTGTTCGCAGTCTGCTGGACCCCGTACCACATCAACTCCATCCTGCTGGACGCCGGCGTCCACCCTGCGCCCAGCCAGTACTTTAAGTTCATCGATGCCGTTCTCCGCGTCTTTGCCATGAGCTCTTCCTGCATCAACCCTCTGCTCTATGGATGGTTGAATGATAACTTCCGCACTGCTTTCTTGAGTATCATTCGCCGTCCGACGGCAACTCCAGTCGGGATTCATAACGAGGATTCAGAGGCAACAAGGAATAGGCTGTCGGTGGCCCCTTCACCAATGAGGAAGTTCTACAGGAAGATTACGAACATTGGGGGCTCACATAGTAGAGAAATGAAGGAGAATAATAACAGCCATACGAGTTGTTGCTCGAATGGCAATGCAGACTCCCCAGAAGGGATGCCCCTGCAGACTGTGGTGATGGAGCGCAATGGGCAGGCCATTGTGGTGCCCACCGAATGCTTCTTGCAGGTGCCAACACATCATCACAATGGCGGCCATCATAATGTATAGAGGTCAAAGGGAGGTCTTTAAGGCCCGAAAGATGTGTCAGGTCCAAGGGAGGTCTTTGAGGCCAGAAAGATGTGACAGGTGCAAGGGAGGTCTTTTAGGCCAGAGGGAAGTGACTTTGTATGCTTGTTGCAAAAGTGTAGAGGAGTTTATAGTTGAAGTAGTGATTTGTTGTTGAAAAGAAGTTCATTTTTATCACCCAGTCAACAATATTATACTGGGTTTATTTATAGAAGTTCGCTGCAGATACTCATGCAATGAGATTGCTTGTTATGTATCAGGATCAATATCAAAATATAGTCTTAGTCTAGCAACATAATGATGCGTGACAATCTCAAAATATATACAGACGACCAGAAATGTGTACTCATTATACATGTAGGTCCAAATGGATAAGTTGTTAAACATCGCTACCCATAGGTTGATAGCTGTCAAACTCTTGCCATGTTGTAGATATGGACCACTGTAAGAATGGATGAAAATACGGTCCGTATTTAGGAAGGTGAATGAAGAATGTAGAAAGCATTGACTAACCAAATACCATGTATACTTAAACTTTCCAACTGATATTCCAGTTTCACCCAACGAACAGCAAATCTGGTAACAGTCTGGGAAAGTGTACGTGTATTGTATTGTGATGACAATGACAGCACTATAAATATCTGAATATAAAGCTTCACAGTATTTTAAAAAGAGTGTTTGTTGGAAGTATTTATCATTCGTCAATTTTTAAATCTCTATTTTTATCAAATTCCTTCATAATTTAGAATTTTTTAAAACCTAATGTCTAGTAGCGTAGAGTGCAATTATCTACAGTTTTGTCAATATTAAGATCTATCAACGTAAGTTGAAAAAAATGCATGTTTTTAAATGAGTAGTGTCTTAAGAAATGTGATAACTACTTGTAGACTTCAAGTCCTCTTCCGCTCCAGCATTAGTTGATTAACTTAAACTCTAATGATATTATCATACATGTATATGGTGTTTCTTGTATAGTAGAATTTTAATGCATTTATAAAAGTTATGTCTGCATAATAATAATGATATATGTTATTAAGTGCATTTGTTTCTTGCTATGTATTATCGCCTGATATGTTGAGGCATGTTATGGTTCTATTGGTGGGCATTGACTTTTCAGATCAACAATATGTTTATTATTTGATGAATGTATTTACAGTATGTGCAATTGAAGCTTGATAACTGGTATTGTTGCACCCATCTGGCAATTGTCATGTTTACTAAGTGAGTTTGGAATTAAGTTAAATCATAGTGTTCTGTTATACTGATCTTATGATAATAATTTGTAATATTTTAACGTAAACTTACACTATTGTTTGGCGTTTCATAGAAAGAAAAAAAGGTTGTAATATCACGAATTTGTATGATCATTTAACAAATATATCATTTGAGTTTTAATAGTAATCAATGAAAATATAAATTTGGACAATACTGATGTAGTACCGTTGGTTTCTGGAAATCACAGTTACTTAGGTATGAACATCATAATAATTGTCCTGTTATTTTAACATTTCCTATTCAACATGATACAAATTTAAATATACATGTGACCTTTATTGAACAGCGCTAATTGACATTAACTTTACCAATAAACATCATAAAAATAGCGTTAATGCGTTATTTTCTTCCCCTCTCTCAATGGAATGTTTTACAACCACACACAGAAACGATGACATTACATGTATTTCTTACACCATGCGTTTACCCACGGACACTCACCTGAACTCACCATTGATCACGTCGCATAATATGATGTCACGGTAACTGTGTCGGGTAGACCTTTTCAAAGTCTCTTTGTACACTGAATTTATTTGTAATTAAAGTTTGAAAACATCAATACATTTGCACACATGAAAAGGCACACCCTACACTGCACCATGCCTACAAAGGTAGGTAAGATAACAGCAGTTCAAAATGAGGGTACGTTTCAGTTAGAAAACAGCACATGTAAGATATATCAACATGCTTTCCTCTCACCCGCCGCTTGCGGAACTTAGCATAAGTGAGCGCTAATTCGCTCCCGAGCACTCCCCCAGCTGTGTACAAACAGACCTGCTGTTGTATGTTCTGTATGATTTTACCCCAGCCTAATTTTATGATACTGAACTGAGCCGTAATTGCCACTTATTAGGTCTACTCGCGTGTTTTTTTTTTGTGTGTGAAAGCTGGTCTTTGTGCACACGTGCTGGCCATACCATGGATCTAAATGAAGACCTATATGGTCGCAACGTGAACCATTAAAACAGCAATATTTGTATTACACCATGATAAAGTACATAATACGGCTCAGTTTTTTTCCTGGCCATTACAATCAATAAGAAGAGAGACACGCTGGCGTTCCACTCAGACAGCTTTGTGCTCAGATTCTGTCCTACAGACTTGAAGATTGTAGCAACATAACAGGCCATTATGAAAAGTTCGGCTAAAAAGACACTCACCCCCAGCACTAGCTGCGCAGTTCTCTTGTACATTAATTGTAGACACCATCGATCATGTTTTCATTTACACTACAGGCCAACTATGAAAACCTCATTAAACACGAATGCTATTCTGTCAGGAAGGTTTTCAAATGACCAGGTAAATTATGTTCTTGTGTCGCAGTAACAGATAAAATGACAAAACGAAAATCTCAACTATAGCAACAGCAACAAAGGCAGATTATAACTTAATCGTAGTTCATCAATCTGCTTTTATTTTATTCGTCTTTGACATAAAACGTGCCTATAGTGAAATTGAGTCAACCCTGATATGAGCCTCAACGTAACAATTGAAACCATGATTTTGCAGAGTAAGTACGCCCCCAGACGGCTAACATTATGCGCATCCTTCTGTATTTGCTGTGGCTCAACTGGATCGTATTTCAGTAAGATTAATAAGTGACAAATCGCATCACTTGGTCATTTCATGCCTGAATCCGTCGCCTTTCAGATGAGTTAGCTTTGTACGTTGATGACACTGATCCCACGATCTGACGAGCGGGGATATGTTCAGAGGGATTCTAGCAGTAATACTTATCCGACATATGCGAGGTAAACAAAATGCTGGAAAAATACCTGATTCATTCACAGGGTATGGAACTCACGAGAACTTGCCTAGGGACCACAAGGCCCTTAATTAGGTTATCTATATAGCATGAATAAAACATGATCTTCCCATCGGGCCATGAACATTGGGAACCAGCTGCCCCGGGCAAAAATTCGCCGACACAGGCTTGCATGCAACAGGGCACGCCTTGTGTTAAGCCGTGCCATTAAGAAAGTAGAGATTGTGTGAAGTAAGCTACACAAAACAGAGGACTCACTCCCAGCGCGTTAATTAGGCACCGCACCCACATGAAACTGATGAGCAGCACAGGTGATTAATATACAGCAATTCGTGGATATCACATGACATAGCCATTCAATAAGAATCATGAATTACTACCACCAACTATTTTTCTTCGTTTTGGTCTTTTTTCTTTTTCTTTTCTTTTCCCCCGACTATCTATCATTATCATGCTAAACACTCGTGGTGACCTAGGATCTACGCGGTTCGTTATTGGTATCCAAAGGCGTGTCTTTGGTCTCCATATTACTGATCTTAAATGTCATAAAACAGCAGAATTAAGGTTTTCAAAGGTCATTGATGTGCGCTAAATGTGTTAAGAAATTGAAGCTGCTAAACTGAATATCATATTCATACATTTGCCATTTTCGAAGACTACAATATTTAAAAGATAAATGGTTATTTGGGCAACATTTATATCAACGTAATATGACATGATATGCTCTAGGGCGATATAGCTCGTAGTTAGGGAGATTATGTAGCCGATTGGATAGGGACCATAATGCCATGAGTTCGATTCTGGTGATTGGTACTGAGCAAACATATCTGTAAACAGTTGTACACTGCTCCTTGGTATCACCACATTAAATGTATAAAATTCAGGCGAGTTAACCCACATGTGAGTGAAAAGCACGTCTGTGGTACGGCTGCGATATGTTGTATGTTCCGCGGGGAGTTGAGAAAGACAGAGTGTAACAAGAATGGCAATGACCTGGTGCTAATGTAGGGTCGTCTGATCATGCCTAGCGGGGACTTAAGACCATAAGGCAGACATTTACATTTACTTTATTAGGGGAACCGAGCTGTCTGAAACGCGTTCTGATTTGGAACGTATACGTGGCGAGAAACGCGTACTTTTCGAAACATAGAGAGCTTTTCTGTTACGCAATAGGTAGACTGTGCCCGAGGCCATGTGCATTATCACACTGATTGAATTCAGCTCACTGCACATTTCACAGCCCATCTAGCTGGGACGTATATCGTCGCGTGATTACAAATACTAAAAGGGCTAATTGTTGGTTTTCTTTAGGTCATGGGGTCTCTGACCTTTCAAAAAGAAGATTCAGTGTAATGCTTGGATGGATTTACAAATTACAAACATTATAAGTGTGTGGACTTCTTAAATTTCAAGAGGTTTCTTCATATTGCTTATTTTTGACATCGTCCTTAATTTGAGATGGTCATACATTTTGATTTTTCCAAATTGTCTACTTTAGCATTCTTGCCAGGTACCCTAAAAAGCATCTTCTGACCTAGATCATATACATACTAAAACAACACCTAAATCACAAGCTATATTTAGATTGATATTATTTTCCTAGTAGACGTGTTTAGATGAGATGAACAAAACCTTTGAATCTGGATCATTTGTGTCCTTGCAGTATATGTTAATATTTTCTCATGTCACAGCAAAATAGTTAAATAAAGCACACAAGTCTGTCGTGCAATGTGTGAGATGGAGGAGCCCAGAAGGTAATTATGTAGCAGATACCATATTACACCCTGTATAATGACGTGTTAATGCAATGACAACAAGATGGTTTAAAAAGTCTTCCACCCGAACCTCGATACATGCTGGAAATATTGAAATGGGGAAAAACTCTATATGTACTAATCATGGCGGGAAATACCACCAAATTAGGCATGGACAAAACAGTTTGGGAGAAGAAAGGAATGCGCGTGTTTAATGACGGCTGCAATGTACCCAGAGAGGCATGTTTACAACGAACATGTCTTTTGATCAGTTGTTTTAGACAGTTGCACAACACCTCAGGGGTGCTAGAAGGAATTTCTTTTGAAGTAATTACAACTTACCAGACTAAAAAGAAGAAAAAATGTTCGTTTTTCTCTTCTCAAAGGACCGCGTGATAACAGGATGCAACCCCTAATGGATGATCTTTTGCAAATCATTACAAATTTACCAAACAAATAAAAAAAAAAGAAGAAAGAAAACTGTAGTCACAGTGCACACAGGAAGCCGTTTCATAATCTTGCTGATATTGCATATTTGCACGGGATGGCTAATTTAACTACACTATTTCGTGAAGTCTGGAAAATTGCCACATTGACGCCCCTGTCGGACCAATACATTGTACATCATGATACATGTACGTCGTTACATGTATCATGCTGTACAACGTACCTGTAGTATATTAGATATTGAAAGGCTTTGTAATATTTATATTGATGCTTTTTGTTCTATATGATATCATAAATCATATAGTGATGGTTAAAATGCAGTAAATGAAAATACGCCTACATTAATGTCCCAAGTACATTTTTTTAATAAAAAATATATACATTTCTGCATGTCGAGAATTTATAATATGTAAACAGTTGTTTGTTAATACTCCATCATGCTGTGACACATTCACAAATGGGTAAACTACATGCATGTGCACATTTGAAATGAATCATGGAAGTAATCAATTTAGAATCGAGAAAGAATTTATATTACGCTACGGTCATACTTCGATTCAAGTTTTGGCATGCGATATTTTGCATGATCAGTGAAATAAGTGAAATACCTGCCATATTTACACCATTAGAAAATGGGGAACGTGGTGCGGTTCTCACAAAATGAAGCGGGTGAGCCTATTTTTACCACCTTCAGTGTGTGAGACGACAATAGAGCATAATAACAACCCCTTTTTGTCAGACGGAATCCATACGTGGCAAAACCTATGATTAATTGGGTGCTAGTTGTCACGTAGGCTTCTGGCATAAATGAAACCCCACGATTTGTTTTGCTCCTTAAAATGAAGTTTGATCACCATAACCCACAAATCCGATTGTGTACAGTGTGGTTGTCAGACTTCTTGTCCGATACACACGTCTGCCAACAAGTCATAGGTAAAAACCTATGCAAGTATGACGTAACTTAGAGACATCGTGGAGATAAAATTTCCACCAAAGTCAGAATATCAATCTTTAAAAAAAACAAGATCTATCATTAATGGCACCCCGCCGATATTACATAACTTCTATCAAGTCTCGTATGACCACTCTATATGATATCAGCTAGTCGCAAGTTTTGAAAAACTTATTGATATTCAGGGTGCGTACCTACTGGCCCAATCAC
Organism: Streblospio benedicti; assembly: GCA_019095985.1. Lineage (NCBI taxonomy): Eukaryota > Metazoa > Annelida > Polychaeta > Spionida > Spionidae > Streblospio > Streblospio benedicti. The sequence goes on along the minus strand of CM032664.1, from coordinate 10,497,837 downwards.
ACATAAAACTGAAGGGTACTCATTAGAGCATAAAATTAGTCTCACCACATTTGAGCATCTATAAGCAGTTCATTTATTACTGTCAAGGTTTGACAATAAGAACATATGAAATTATAAAGAGCAAATACCATTAGTAAAATACAATGTCCTTGAACGTTCATTGTGTTGTTAATGTGGTAAATTTTACTCCCCAATTATCTCTTTATTCACAACACGTAAAACTTACAAAATATCATTAACAGTTTCATCAGCTTCTGCTGACATCTTCAAGAATGACCGACTGCGCATGACGGGCGGAACGGGAATGGTTGAGAATAGCATTTTAACATGCAAGCCCAAACTGTATAATTTATGACATTCTATAGAACAAAGGCATCAACGTAACCTCACAGACCATCTTAAACTATCTGATATCATGGACACCCTTTGCCGTTCAGACAGGACAGTGACTGATTGGTGTACAGGGAAGAAAACAAATGAGGGGTATTTGTATCTCACCACTACATTGTCATCCGATGTTTGACAGATGCTGGACATTGTTTTGAGGAAGAAGATAGGAGGAATGGGCCGAGTTACTAAAATTAATGGTCTTTCCGAAGATTAGGAGAGACCACCTTGAAAGAGGGAGAACAGGGTACGGTTGATCCACGACGGACTATTTGTACTGTACAGTTTTAATCTTTTATGCTCATAAAAGAGTGAAGCCATGTCAGACCCTTAGAAACATACTAGTTTTAAAGTAGACCCACTGGATAATGAAATATGCCTATAGTCATGTGATACAGTGTTACACACCAGTAAATACAGCTTTTGAGTGAAAGAAAAGATAAATGTAACAATAAATAAATGCGATAACGGATCATGTCACCAAATCAACATATATTGGGACAGTTGATGCGTGACAGAAGGCTGAACTAGCCGGTCGCTGCGCAACAGGCTAAAACGCCGCGAGTATATGACCCACTTCTCGCAGATGATTGACCGCCTGTCATGTGCAGTCGGTCATTCTGAAGATGTCAGCAGAAGCTGATGAAACTGTTAATGATATTTTTGTAAGTTTTACGTGTTGTGAATAAAGAAATGACTGTATGTAAAATGCAATGGTTGCAACAAAAAATGAAGAAAACAAAACTAAATACTAGAAGGCCTACTCATTGGAGCACAACTAGTGTGCTTCAGTGGCCGAATGGTCAGGCAGTCGGACTCGTGCCCAGATGGTCGTAGGTTCGATTCCCGGTCGGGTCTGGTGGTAGGTGTTGAGCAAACCTAGCCCTAGCAGGTTGCATACTGCTCCGTGGTTACAGGTACCTACACGTTAAATAGGTACAGGTCATTGGGTTGAAAGAGTGATTGAGTGATTGTGTGAGTGATAAGCATTGTACGCTGAATGTGCTGCCGATGCAAGTATGCGAGAAGTGATCAACTGATGATCAATAAGTGTGCCAATGACCTGTTGTGAATTGTAAAGTCATGAAAGCCAGACTGGGATCAGGACTATAAACCACCACATTTACATTTAACTAGTCCCAGCACCTTTGAGCATCAATTAGCAGTTTAAACTGACTTGATTTTACATTGGATTGCCCATTTATCAATGAATGTTAACAGACCTAAGTGATGTGCCTCTAGTTTTTATCACAAAATATGCTCGGTGTCGTCTAGGATCCGGCCATTCTTGAAGGGATCAGAAAGTTTGGGGTCATAACATTCAGTAGTTTTCTTCAAAACGCCGGACATATATATGTTGATGCTTGTCGAAAAACATATACTCCCTGTACTAAAGCTGGTGCTAGGACTAAAAAAGACCGTGCGCGTAATAGTAAGACGAACATCCATCTTACAGTAACATAGATAGATCCCCGCATTTTGAATGACGCGAAGCCACATCAAATAAAGTCTTAATATTTTGCTAGATCTGTCAATGTTGAAATCCCTTGTTAAGTCTGAAAATGACGTTGTCACTGCAGTTCGTTTTCTTGAGCTCCATTGTGTGCATAACGAATGACACACATACGCGGCAATCTGTCTGTGTTTGATTTATTGGCACTGCTTACCAGTGTGGCGTATTATATCAACGATAAATCATATTTGACAGCAAAGAAAGTGAGATTGCATTATTGTGCTCATCTTATGCAAAGCAAAAAAACGTATCTTGAGAAAGCTTGTGTTTCCCATTTTGCGAACAGAGCACTTTTTTCCTTGTTAGGTCTGCGCAATCTACGAGTTTTCCTTGGTTCTGACATAAATAAAACAGTATGATAGTGAGATTTTATATTAAAAAAGAGCAATGGCACCAGAATCAAACTGTGCAAATATTTTTCTAATGCACAACATTCTTATATTCTTATATTCTTCATATACATGTCATCGTACAGTTCACAAACCGTATGATATTTTTCTGTTGCGATGAATATATGCAATTATTTATCCTGAATAGGGAGTGCTGTTATAACGCCATGGCTGCGTCATGATCGAGAAAGTGCCGTCGGATACAGCCCGAAACATTCCAAATTAATACTAGAATGAAAAGTGCTTAGCTACTTGTGTTTGAAACCCAAAATTTTAGACTGGAAATATATTCCCATTCCTCTACAATTTCAACACTTTCCTACACCCTCAAACATAGAACTACACCACGAGAAATAACACAACAGTTACTCTACAAACCAATAATGCATGTAAGGTGCGAAAACCCACATTCTCTTATACTGTATAGACTGTCTGAAAATCTTTACAAAATACAGCTTGCAAGTTCTTCATCGTGTCTCTTGGAATTAGGTTGCAGATTTTAGATGAGCACCAAATGTTGCATTACAATTTCATGATAAAATTAAACCGCGTACATAGAGTTGATACGAAAGCATGATTTTAGTCACATTTGCCTCCATTTATATAAAACATAATATAGCAGGAACAAGAATGCGCTCACGCACAGTTGACTGTCCGTAAACTAAGCATGACTTCTGCATTTAAAACATTTTTGCAAAGTTCAGAGACCCATACGTCTTCTGTGCCTAACACGCAGGGTATTACCCTTTAAGACGTGGGGATTATAAGCTTCATTTACACATGCTGAGTTATGGCCTAGCGGCTATATTCTGAGACACTTTAGTAGTGGGCGCACGTATATCAACATGGATCTCCTGTGGTCGTAGGTTGATAGACATACGACTCGATGACACTTCCACAAGCATCTAAAATGTACTTAGCATTGCATTTCAAATTTAAAGAATGTATTGTGCTATTTTGTAAAACTGGCAGATCCACTGGCAGATCCAGGTTTTCAGAAAGGTGGTGGGGGTTGGGTGGTGTGTGTGTGTGTGTGTGTGTGTGTGTGTGTGTGTGTGTGTGTGTGTGTGTGTGTGTGTGTGTGTGTGTGTGTGTGTGTGTGTGTGTGTGTGTGTGTGTGTGTGTGTGTGTGTGTGTGTGTGTGTGTGTGTGTGTGTGTGTGTGTGTGTGTTGACTACGAACATGCCATGCCAAAATAATGATCAAAATGATAGGTAAAGGGGGATGGAAGTGTGTGTGGGGGGGGGGCTCTATCTGCCAATGCACCGAGTTGATGTATGGCATTTGCAAAGAATCCTTTAAGCTCTGAGCTATACAAAATACAAAGATCTAGTATGCTATTTCTATAATATGTTACCAGTCGCCGTAATATTACATTTGGGTAGATTTGTGTCTATATATGGTTACGTTTAATGATAATTTATTATTAATTAAAAAGTTCACGAATCATGAACTATGGACAGACCTTGGACTTTCTAGGTTTAACTTACCACTTAGGGACCGTTCACAATCGTTCACCCAGCGGGGGGGGGGGTAAAAAGATGAAAGTGGACGGGGGTGTCTAGCACTCGGTTGGTGTCACATTTTGAACACAAGTTTTAGTTATTTAACAGTATTAGAACTTACTTTCTGACTTGTCAAGTGAGTTGTGATATATCTACTAGTTGAAATTCATTGCCATCTTTGCTTTATATCCTAAATACATTTGTAAATTATGTCTAAATTATGGACATATGTATTCAAATGTATTTATATAACGGAACGGTTAATCAATGTTAAATGTCATCGCAAAACCATGTCGGGGTGGGGGTGGGGGGAGGCAAAGATGATGAAAGGTGCCGGGGGTGGGGTGGGGGTAAAAATGCTAAAAATAAGGTGACGTCATTTGTGGACAATCCCTAAGAAGCTATAACAGCCGATCATCTCCTGCTGTGGAATAAAAAAAGTGTCAAAAGTCATAAAATGTCAAGAGCTTCCTTTCTACTAGCATACATGAAAAAAAACCACCTTTATTTCCCCATAACAAAGCCAGTGGGATTTGTTTTATGAACAGAGCAAGCCTGCGGCATTTGCATTTTTAAAATCTACGAGTGAGTAAATGTTATGTAAACATTACAAGTGAAATGAGGTCACTGGTCACCCATGAGACCTATGTAATTATGAAAATAAAGACACTGCAAAAAAATTTTTTTATATTGATAAAAAAATTTTTACAATTTTTTTTTGTAATTATGAATGTTGTTAAATGTCAGCATTGAAGATGCTGACGACTTTATTGAATAATTAGTTGGGGTACAAAAAAAAACGACAACCAAACCCCAACCAAGGCGTGCTCGCAAAATAAATAAAAAATGTGGATACATGTGAATACAATGACGAGAAATTAAGTAAAAAGAAACATACAAAGAGGTGTATTGAAGGTCGGTTTGAGTTATGAAGATTACATTGAGGTACAATCTCTAAACTGGTATCCATTATGAATGGAATCCCTCCCCAACCAAGGGGTGCTTGGAAAAAATAAAAAACTGTGAATATATGTAAATTCAATGACCAAAATAATTGTGTAAGAAACATACAATGCCGTGTAATGAAGCTTGGTTTGAGTTAAGAAGATAACACTGAGTTACAATTTATAAGAACTGGTATCTACCAAGAATGGAGCCAAACTATGTGTATCACAATAACTTTAAAACATGAAGAATGATCAAAAAGGTGACAAAATTAAATAATCTAACTAGTAGAGTTTTCCACAATCCCCCTGAGATTAAGTGTCTAGAGGGGGAGCCCACTATGGGCTTTTCCAAATTAAAACGGGAGAGGGAATCAGACAGTACCCTATACTTATTCTGCTGGTACTGTGATGGATGAGAATCAAAGTATGTGTTAAGTTGTGTTAGTCACAGTATTGTCCAACACTACACACACCTGCTCTCATTATATAGGGAGGCAGACCTTAGCCGGTTATAACCAGTTATAACAAGTATAGACTGACCAATCCTAAACTGACCTTACATGGTCTCAAAACATAGGGGTGTACTTGACTTGAAGCATACCTTTGACCTTATGGAATGTCTACAGTAAAACCTTGTAATCTAAAGTAGGACAGTATATGCTCAACCTTGATACTATATTACATCTTAGAGAAGCCAAACTAGCTTTTAACAAAGTCAAAAAGATCTTAGAAGTCTGCTTATAGAGACAGGATAACACTATCATTGTCACACATAAACAAAATCCTGGAAAATGCTAACTTTGTACCCCATTAGTGGACATCCAAACAAATGGCAACATTATTCATGATCTTTAAGTACCCACTGGCAACCTGAAGGTATAAGTTTTGCCTTGAAAACTAAATCAGAATGTAGGGAAACAAGGACTAACTTCCTCAACAACGTCATTAAGATAAGAAGTGTATTCCAGGATTAAGTTACAATATGAGTACCATGTACCATTCACATAATTACTCTGGCTCATTAATACAAAAAACATCACTTTCATTGTCACAATAAACAAAATCCTGGTGTTTTCCATCTTAGAACGCCATGGTGCATGGCCCAAAAAATTGGCAACAATTCCTTGACAACTAGGATGACTATATCCCAGTCTTGTGGAAACGCTCCTTGTAACCAATGTGAGCTCTACACACTTGCAACGTCAAACTAGATGCAAAGTTATTACAATAACTCTATAACATGAAAAATCTTGGCAAAGGTGACAAACTAAATAAACCAACTTGTCCAATTTGCCACAACATCCTGAGGTTTATCGTCTCCCCAGGGTGCCCATTTATGGGCTTTATTAAAGAGGTGGCGACAGAGTAGTAGGCATGTTACTCGAACACTGCTGAACACTCTGACTTCGGTGTGGTGAGGGGCTGGCTCATCTTGGGTGATTTGTGACTTCTCTTGGTTGGACGACCTTTGTTCTTGCCTGCTGGTAAAACTCGCTTTATAGGAGGCATTCTGAAATCATAACACACAGCAGAACAGTACCCTTGCTAGCACAACAAAAACCATCCAAAAGTGAAAACGTATCCAAGAGGATCACAAAAGTTCACCCCGAGGCAACAGTTTAAAACATACAAAGCAAAATAGACACAAATTACATACAATTACAGGACAAAGGGGCAAGTTAGTGTACCAACTAAAACCGTGATACGTTACGAATGAAAAGTGAACAAAATACATACAATTACAACGAGGTAACAGATCCTGGGGGATCACAATAGGTCACCGGGAGGCAAAAGTTTAAACACCTGGACGGTGGCAACAGTTTAAACACCTGGACGGTGGCAACAGTTTAAACACCTGGACGGTGGCAACAGTTTAAACACCTGGACGGTGGCAACAGTTTAAACACCTGGATGGTGGCAACAATTTAAACACCTGGACGGTGGCGACAACAAGAGGAAACAACAGGACGGTGCCAACAGTTTAAACACCTGGAAGGTGGCAACAGTTTAAACACCTACAAGGTGGCGACATATCCAACAGGTTTAAACACCTGGACGGTGGCAACAGTTTAAACACCTGGACGGTGGCAACAGTTTAAACACCTGGACGGTGGCAACAATTTAAACACCTGGACGGTGCCAACAGTTTAAACACCTGGACGGTGGCAACAGTTTAAACACCTGGACGGTGGCAACAATTTAAACACCTGGACGGTGGCAACAGTTTAAACACCTGGACGGTGGCAACAGTTTAAACACCTGGACGGTGGCAACAGTTTAAACACCTATCCCGGAAGATAGAAACAGGCCTTCCACAAGGAACAGTTACAAAAGGGGGGAAATCCATACAATTACATACAAATTACATACAATTACCGGACAAAAAGGGGCAAGTTAATGTACCAACTAAAACTGTGATACGTTACGAATGGCAATACATTTACTGCAAAGCAAAGGCAATAAAGTCTCAAACACGTACCTTCACTAAGTAGAACTTGTGATGCATAATTTCCCGGCACGAGTAGCTCGTGAACAAGACAAATCACGGACAAAGAGTTCAGACGTCTGGCAAAATGTTTAAACAAATCCTGGTGAGCATGTACGGTGTGTATCACCTACAGTTAGTGACAAATCAAAAGTACATAAATACGTAAGCTGTGCAAGCGTGACTAATCTCCAAACACGTGGTGCTGTTTAATCCACACTAAAGAAGACAAGCTCAGTTTAAAACACTACAAAAGGTAAAAAGTATCTCCGTGATCCAAGCTGCATATTCCAAATAAAGTCATAAAGAGAAACTATCTAACTCCTATGTAAAACAAAGGAAAATCCGAACATGAGAGCTTCAAAATTATACATGTGTTTCCAAATACATTCGAAGAATGACTGACCCCGTAACAAATGTGTACTGAAGGGTATTGGCCGATTAAACATTACAAGTGAAATGAGGTCACTCGTCACCAGCATGAGACCAGTATCCACAGGTGAAGTGAGGTCATAAATAACAAATCATCGTCAAATCATCGGCAAAACATCGTCCTTCATAGTTTCACATGCTTACATGTACTCATTCCAAACAATGCAAGTCCCCTTTCAAAAGGCAACAACATACATAACATATCCACCCCAAAAGAGAAGCATTACGTAACACCAACCACGCCCATTAGGGTAGGTGATAAATCAGTTACTCATTTGTTAAACAGAGACGAAATACACCAAGAAGATTACCACGAGAATGCCTTGTAATTTAGGAGTGAAGAGAACCTTTGACTGAAGACGTATAGTGGTTGTGGGAGCGCAGATTTTCTATTATTTGGTTGTCAGCGGCTTGTTTATGTGGCTAGTGAGATGTGAATGTGTTTTGAAAGTTGTTGTTGATTGTCACTTGATGAAAACAGAGCTTATTCCCAATGGTGACATTTGCAGGTGATGTAAACAGTTTGCAACTGCGCAGTATGTTTAAACATTCAAACGGGCGTTGTTTTAAAGCAGAAACTGTGTTAAGAAAGAGTGAGACTAGTAGGTAATAATAAATTCCTAAAACTTTCTAATGCCATACTGTAAAACCACACGCGTATGTCATCATAGCACATCTAATTCACAGTTAGTCCACTCCTGGGGATGGACCACAAAAACTAATACTGAGTAACAAAAAAACACACACACAAAAAAAAACGGGTAAACACAATACAAGTTTCCCACAATACTTTCAGGGTCATTGCCCCACTCAGTCAGATTCGCTGTACGTGGTGTAATTACTTGTAAACGCTAATTTAAATGCACGACCAGACACCCGAGATTCAAATGGTGTCTATGTAATCAGTGTTTCTCCCTATGCCAGATAACAACACCACAGAATACGAAGCGGTAGACAATTTTATTGGAGTTATATTTCTGGAAATAACAGTAACTACAGACATCTAGTAGATAATGCAAATGCCTCGTCAGTCATCTCCGCAGATAAACCAGAAATGAGAATGGCAAAAACACAGATGTTATGTAACAATGAAGCCAGCGGTAAGAATATAAATGATACTGTTTCTAGTTACACGACAATAACACACATACAGCACACATCCAACTAGCAATAACACGTAGAACTACCATAATAGTGTGCACCTAAATTATCATGTTGTTGTTGCCATACTCGGAAAGAAAGACCCAAATTGGACTGACATAAAACAAAATATTATGTAGCAATTACGATGACTGAATGTTAATGAGACATCTACTTTTACATGTAGTTATTTAGAGATAAAAAGAAAAAGTTTGGTTACCTCCAACGGGCACATTTATTATTGATAGCGGTCTAAATGGGACTTTACTAATGATGCCATTAGTTTTGAAGAATGGGGATTCGGTGGTACCATTAGTTGTCTACAACTTTTATTTTACCATTGCATATACAATAGGGATAGGAACAAACCTGACAAGAAAAACAAATCTTCAGTAAAGATTGAAAGATTTTGAAACAAAATCACAAAATGGCCATAAGAAGCCGGAAGAAAATTATAAAAAGCACAATTGCGAATGTGAACAGAGCAGTCAAAGGCACTATAAATCCAAAGATTAAATTTTTGGCATTATTTCACTCAATTGGCAAACGTAAACCATACCAAATACCATGGGAACTATTGATCAAGGGAGCCGCAGAGACCTCAACCCCCACCCTGCACACACTCACATGCACCCTATCCTTTTCACAACAAAAATGATATGTCCGCGAGTTTTATTTGTGTCCCTTTTACAAAAGCCTGGATCTGCATATAAAATACGTACATATCATGATACGTAGACTGTTTCACAGGCTGTGTCAGAGCTTTCAGTAAGATGCTTACGAGCCACGGCCGGCCGGCCATGGACATATGGTGCTGACATAGTACGAGTAACTGCAAATTAGGTACATGATTTTTTAGGCCAATTTAGACAGACCTACGTGTGGATGCTAATCATTTCGGCATACCGCATGGTTTGATATCCGCCCCATCTGAATGATTTAATGGCTTCACAAATTGCAAAGTTCTTTGGCACATGAGCTAGCGCGAAGAAGAAATGTATGAGTATATGGGGCTTTATGGCAACCACGGCGATGCTCCGCTCATAAGAGATTTTGGCATTATTATCTTTGAATCACATATGAAAGGTGTACGTCAATGATTAGATTAACTCATCCTAACAACCACTCAGTCACTCCATGTGATTGCATGTCACCTGGCCCTGAGCGTGTTAATAATCAGGTGAATACTGCACACTGCCAAATTTAAGAAATCCAACAACACTACAGATTAGTGCGATGATTTCTAACCATTTTGGGGATATAATGTCAGCATATCCCACATGGTGGCATGTGTGATGAAGCAGACATTATTGACTTCAAGATTGAATCGTAATAGCAAGAATTATGCATACAGAAATGTACAATCGGTCGCCAGAAGACAACCCATAGGTTATCTGAAACACAAAAACCAATATCACGTCCTCATATCAGTGAAGGCCCAGAGTATCAAGTCAGGAGAGACAATGAAGCGTGCGGATAGCTGTGGGGCGAAATCCGGGCGGGCGTCGGCTTCTGGCTTCTAACGAGGGCACAGTCTCTATTGAAAGACCTTTCTTTTAAAGTGTATTGCCTCTTTATATAGCCTCACTGTCCTTATTCTGCTGTATTAGCTCTGATGGCTCTTTGTTCATCCTGTAATCTAGAATGTGATTATTTCACATGTATGATCATTTAATCGTGTGGTCTGTAGAATATTAAGCGTTTCTACAGTGTACTGTAAGAAGAGTTCGAACCAACCATGCAATGCAACTTAATGATTATGTGGAGACGTATGATAGATATGATGAACCAAACGAGTGTTTTGCACTCCGTAAAGGAATAACCACATATAAGTGGTGGAGAGGTGCGATTCCATGCAGCCTCCTGGCGTTTAGCCTGATTGATGAACAAAAACAATAATCATCGCCTACACTCATTCTATCATAGTGCAGTTTTTGCATGTCATTTGCATATGATTTTCCTAGCGTTCTTTTATTTATATTTTGGACAATTGGAGTGATATTTGGACAATATCAAAGAAAACGTGTGTTATGTAACAGTCTGCAGTGTGCATTGTTGTCGGTGCAAGAAATTTACAATGTTGAAATTCCAATATACGAATATCCAATTTCCATGCAATGTAGCTTAATTAATTCTGGTAAAAAGATAGCATTCAACTATGATGCAAGGTATATAATTAAAGTTTTGATATATGGGAAATGGTTCATTCTTCCATACTGTTAAACTTTCTGGAAAGTTCCCTTTTCCTTTTAGTCTTTGTGCACTTGCAAATGTGAGAGCAAATGTGAGTGGGTGTGTTTAGCTTCTAATCCTGACATCGCGGCTTCAACTCATGAGAGTACACATTTTTCTAACTCCTCCTTTGAATCTAAGTTGCTAATGTTGAATGCCCTTTACGGCAACTGAGCTTAAGTCATGAACAGGAAATGCACTCCAATGTTGTGTAAATATAAAACCACATTTCTGTTAACATTCTTTCAAGAAAGGATATGTAATTCAAATGTCAATGCCATGTATGATAGTCGTATTGTACTGGCACGTAAATCTGTGAAAGGGAAAGCTAAGGAAATAATTATGAAACGCACTAAAATCATGAGTTACAAGGCTAATATTATCAGCATCCTAAACATAATTAATAACTTACACAATCATCATTCTATGGCTACAAATGGATGTCTAAATGGGGAGTAATGTTGATTTGTTAATCTCGTTGGACACATATACACACCACACATTCTGGTAAATCGCTCGCAAAAATAGAGTTTAGTAGACACACGGGGACTTTTCGCTTGCCCATCACAATTTTGTAGAACTGGCTGATACAGCCAGATAGTATGCATTCCACGTTTTAAGTATCTATGTCAAGAATTATAGTTCTGTACCGACAGATTATAAAAATAAAGACGAATTGGCATAGAATTTTCACAAAGACAAATGGGTTTCTATTTCAAGTCGAGTATCGTTCCCACGATTGGATCTGGAATCGAAAGATCAGACACAAATATACCCTATTCCACAAACTGTGCTTTGGCAAGACCCACAGAAGAGCGACGCTGATCGAGACTACTTCATACGATCGACGTTACAATCTGTGGCTTTGTATCACGTGACCTGTGGCACGTCACGTATCCGTCACGCGGGAAACAATAAGGGACTCGGCAAACGAAAATGAAAAATTGCGGCACAATTTCGGCCTGAATCAATCTTCACAAAAAGCCAGTCACTTTGTTGGAAATCTAATATAGCGGGAGCACTAGATTTGGTAATAAGCGACGCATCTTCTGTTGTTTGTCGTCTGATGTGATTAGGATGTAAAAAAAAGTAACGCGCGTGTGTGTGTGTTGTTGTTGTTGTTGTTGTTTTTTTTTGTGTGTGTGTGTGTGCGTGCGTGCGTGCGTGCGTGCGTGCGTGCGTGCGTGTGTGTGTGTGTGTGAAAACTTAGTTTGTAAGCTTCTTCATTGGAAGATCAGGACGGACGGGGTAGAAGCCCTTTCATACGACGCAATGTTTTATAATTTTGACAATTGCCTGGACTAGATAATAAGATGTGCAGTGGGCCGCGTATCATTGCAGGACTCCCAGTTTCATGAAATCCCGAATCTGCCACTGTTCATCGCAGGAATAGAAATCATGATAATTTTGCTATGTTTTCACATCACAACCAAGTAGACAACGCAGTAGATCAATATTAATTAAGTAATGCAGTTTATGAATATGTTTTATTTTCCGAATATTTCACAAGATTTTCATATTAGCTATATTACAATCTGTGTTAATAACAAACCAACTTCTTTATATTCATAGAAATTGTAGCTTTTGTTTAATGTTTATGTGCATAATAAACTACGTGCAGAAAAAAAAACGATTCAAACAAGTAACATTTAGATCACTAGAAAAACAAAAGAAATATCAGCATATCAAACATCCATCAAATCAACACTTAGTTCTCTATCACCGGTAAGCACTACTATTAATTGTGTATCACATAAATATGCACGCATTCACAGCTGTCCCGCGAGCACGGTGAAGTTGGCCATGAGGACGTTGGAGGGCGCCGCAGTGGCCTGGTGCGGTTGCTGGCCACCCGCGGACAGCGAGTACTCGCCTGGAATACGAGGTAGAACATGGAAGTCAGTTTGCGGTTATATACTGAAAGATACAGTTAATGTGATAAACAGAACAAAGGTCTTGGTCTTCTACCTTACTGTGTATCTATTACCAATGTCTCCAAGCCCTTTATATTATCTGTTACATATGATGCCCACCAAAAGTTTACAGTGAATAATGGTATCCTGTATGTCTTTGATAATGGTCCATCAATATTTATCACCTGTGACAATGGCCCACCATTGCTGTCTTACCTATGATAAGGTTCAAAATTGCTGTCTCACCTGTGATAATGACCCACAATTTCTGTCTTACCTGTGATATTGACCCATCATTGCTGTATCACAATGACAATTTGCCAATATTGCTGTCTCCTCTGTGATAATGACCTACAATTTCTATCTTACCTGTGATAAGGGCCGACAATTGCTGTCTTACCTGTGTTAATGGCCCACCATTGCTGTATCACATGTGATAATGGGCCAATATTGCGGTCTCACCTGTGATAATGGCCCACCCTCGACTGTTGTCCATCCATATGGCCAGACTTCGCGCTGTCACTGTAAACTCCACAGTCACAGCACGCCCAACAACCAACGGAACTCGCTCAAACCCCACAAGCTGCAGCCCGGGCACCGGCACTGAGGTCTGAGGCCAGCTCATGTACAACTGGATCACCTGTATGGCGTGGGGAGAAGAATGAACAACAAAAGCTAAAAGCTAAACATATAGCGTTCATTGTTTATCATCTTCGAGGCTCACGCCGCTCACAGGAGGCACATGAATGGACACAAAGGACATGGTTTCGTTTTCCACCATAGCCACTTGTTTTTGTACTATAATCAATATAAATATCAACATCATTCTACGTTGCTGACGATTTTTGAAGTATGTGCTGATTGTGCTCACGGAGTGAACCACAACGCATGAGCTTAATTAACCAACATTTAAAGTTAATCAAATGGCGTATCTATATATTCACCTCATCCGCGTCATAAGGTCCTTTGTTGGTGACAGTCACCTTGACCTGGAAATCTGACCCCTGGGACACCTTTTGTGGCACCACGAGGTCACTGTACTCGAACTTTGAGTATGAGAGGCCGTAGCCAAAGGGGTAGAGTGGGTCTCCCTGGTAGTAACGGTAGGTGCGGCCTTCCATGGTATAGTCCGTGATGGGCGGGATCTGCGGGCAGGGAGATGATAAATAAACAGCGTATGTTCACCTACCGTCAACATCTAGTCGATACTATCGACTCAATAGTCACGGCTACTAACTGTTGTTCACTGAGAGTAACATAAAATGAATTAGGGACAATCAAAGTGACAATTAAAGATGCAGACAATCAGACGGACGCACATACAAAAACACACACACACACCGCACACACGCACTGCATTGTACTGCACACACACACACGCACGCACCTGGTTGAGGTCCGTTGGCCACGTGGCCGGCAGTCTCCCCGCCGGCACATTGTCGGTGACCCCCGCAACGACCATCACCTCGTACAAGGCGCGGCCAGTGGACTGCGCCGGGTAAAACACCTGCAGGAGGTACACGGCATAGCATCTGTTGGCTGGTTTGCATTCCAGAATAAATCCCACATAAAACAATGTAAAAGTGCCGCAACCGAAGTGGTAAATTTGGCTTATCATAAGGATTTGTTCTTGGTTGCAATAGAACCACTGTGTTACTCTAGCCACCAAATGGTTTAAAAGTAGGGAGACGTTTCAATATCTGCTAAAATTTTAAAGGCTTCGCTTGAATCACATCAAATTCACTCATCCCACCTGCAGGATGGCCCCAATGGCGGGGTTCGCCTTGGCGGCGCGAATGTCGACCGGGCCCGCCGTGAAGAGGACAAGCACCACGGGGGCGCCGTTAGCTGTGACAAAGTAAAGCTGTGTCATACATGTGATAACAAGATATCAGAAAAAGTCTGTGATTATATACTCTTCCTTACACAGGTAGTTAGCACTTTATCAATTTTAATAAGATAATCAGAATAGTCAATTTGGGATTAATCACATATCATCATTTCGTTTCCATATTTCCTACATGTTCCTTCATTTGCGCCCTGAATTTGCACTCTCATCTGCATGCTTCTCTCAGTCTAAAACTCATAGCCCAAGTCATTTCCGTCCAACTCCTATAACTATCCTGCCCATAGTCCATTCAACATAATATCTATTATGTTTATGAGGCAATGAAGCAATTGTGGATCACATGGGAAAGTGCTGCTCAATCTCAACATCCCCAACCTGCACCAGCACAACCACAACATATATTACAGTTCTCTCATTCGTCCCTCATAATCTATCGACCGCGTTCTGTGAGCCAGTCTCACCCTACATACTCGCACATGTAAGCGCCTATCACACCCAGCTCTCACCCTGACCCACCTGCCTTGACGGCGTCGTCCACAAGCTGGGCCTGTTTGCCGGGCAGACTGAGCGTTGCACGGTCGTTGCCCTCACTCTCCAGCTGCTGGCCATTGCCCACACACACCACGACGAGCCCCGCCCCCGACACAGCGGCCTGCACCGCGCTGGCCGAGTACTGAAACCCAGGGAGAAGGCTTTATATGTAGCTGCGTATAAGCTCTAAAGTGTTTATGCCTACAGTTTTGGTCTATATACATTCAATAATTTTTATTAAGACAACACACAGGGAAAATACAGCACTGAAGTTCACTTTGTGCACCATAGAGAGACATCCTAGAATGGATTGTTCATATCTGTGTGCATGTAGATCTAAATGTAAATAAATGTAAATGTGGTGGTTTATAGTCCTGATCCCAGTCAGGCTCTCATGACTTTACAATTTACACCAGGTCATTGGCACACTTATTAATCAGCATTTGATCAGTTCTCGTATACTCGGCAGCACATTCAGCACACAATGCTCATCACTCACACAATCACTCACTCACTCTTTCAACCCAATGACCTGTACCTATTTGACGTGTAGGTACCACGGAGCAGTGTGCAACCTGCTAAGGGTAGGTTTGCTCAACACCTACCACCAGACCCGACCGGGAATCGAACCCACGACCTTCTGGTCACGAATCCAACTCCCTAACCATTCGGCCACGGAAGCATACAGCACACTAGACTTTCAATGAAAATGTAGAGTAAATCATGCTTTTAGTGGTTACCATAGTTAAACTGTAAGCCCCACCCCCACCCCCACCCCCACCCGCACTTACCTTGGCACACTTGTTGTCGTCGCAGCCCGCCGCGTGCTGGACGCGGTCGGCGAGCGGCGCGAGGCCCTCTAGCGGCGTGCTCGTGAACTGCGCCATCACGGTGGAGCTGTAGTCGCCCGTCTGCTGGTCTGAGTTGTTGGCCATCGGGCCCACAACCTGGTGGGAGACACGGGAGTCAATCGTCATCTTATAGACGTTCAAACCTTGCTTACTCTTCACCCTCGTTTCGTCTACCAGGTTTACACGTAAGCGATCGTAGGCGAACCTGTGCAACGCAGCTATATATAAGTATTATGTCAAGTCGTCAACTTGAGCGTGTTGAGGCGGCAATGCACGTAGTCAAATGCACGGCGCGATGAGTTGCAGAGCGAAGCAAAGTGTTACTAATAATTGCGAAAGTTTTGCGATCACCAAATGCAGCATAACTATTTGAATATTCATACAAATTTTTTGAATATGTTTAAAATTTCTTTATGAATTTGCTAGTTCGCCAGCGCACCTGGAGCTACGTAGACAGAGTTCCCTAATGTGTAAAGCAGGCTTTATACATATCTGTATTAACCACATCTTTCTAACTGTTTCTGAGATAGGATACAGATAAACCCGAAGAGGCCCGCTATTTCGCTATTTATCGGGAAGGGCTGTAGGAAAGATTTATGAAACTCGGTATCTACGTGACTAGAGGACGCAATGTTGTATAACGGGTCTCAGTGGTGTGTACCATGCACGGGACACACATGCACCCGCATATTGTGGCCTTTCAACAACGAAGAGTTGATGTAAATTTCTGGAAGCACCCCTCGCATGATCTTATTCCAAATTATCATGTAAGAGATGAATGTTTAAAAGGCCGTCTTTTAGTATTTGAAATTCAACGCAAGAGAACTCGGGCAGACGATTTGCTGATAGATAGAAGCAGTGTGTAAGGCAAATAACCATAGACTTACAGCAATGCTTGAAAACTTCTTCATTAATGGCAGTAGGTCATTTAAATTTTTCATCAAAACAAAACTGCTTTTAGCTGCTTTTAAGGCTAGGTCTCTGTGGGCTTGACTCTAAAACGAGAACACAAAAAATTGATGATTAGTTGATCCTTGAAAATGATTAAATGCAACAACTTAAAATGATTAATGTTAATGCAAAAATTCGAGCTGGTATTTACAAGTAATATAGCATTTCATGCATGGTGAGTGGGATGTACAAAATATGAAATGCGTTTTGTCAAGTTGATTTTAAGTCTTGAAATTTGTCTTTTAGATTATAGGCCTACAGATGTAATATAATTTTTGTTTTATAGGAGATTTAATCTTAAAAATGTAATTAAATGCTGCGTAAAGAATACATTAAAGGTACAGCACCTGAATCACGTTGTAGTCTATCTTGTTATATGGGTTCATGTCTTCCGGGTCGAACTCGCCGAGGCGCATGCGCGTCTCCATGAGCGGGCGCACGTTACGACGAATCTCGTCTTCTGCCAGTTTACCTACAAGTACACTAGAACATGGAAACATTTATCTGATTCTCGCTCACTCTTTCCAAAGTGATTAGTACACGTATTTAGCCCCGAGGGAATGATGATAGCTTTAGTGTAAACGACGTGCCTCGAGTGCACCGATCGGAGTGTTGAACACAATCAAACAAACCCACAAACTAGCCCACTATATTTGATACCTATAGATACTGTAATGTGAAAAAAACCACGCCCATCCACCAACAGAGACACGGACACTATGGGCCAGCTTGAAATGCAGGTAGCCACACTCGCCCACCTGCTTTGACCGCGTCGAGCTGGCTCTTGTACACGTCCGACCCCAGCTCCAGGTTACAGCCGGCGATGATGGCGGCGGCTGCCGTGTCCACACTGTTGTTCATATAGTGGTGCTGCAACAAAGAGGGCGTGGTCACGTCATGATCAGATATGGAGTGCTTTACGGGAGAGCCTCTGTAATAATATGACCACTAGTGTGGCCGTATATCTTCTTTCATTCACTATATATTATGTGCAAATTACACTTAATACAAACACACACTGTTCAAATAGTGATAGGTGGACATCAACAATGAAGACGCATCACACCCTACAGACAGGGGCCTCCTCTTGGTGGGGACATCACAAGAGCAGCATTTTACCACATCGTGCCCACGGGGGTGATTGGCTTTGTTTTTAATCATTTGTGTTGGGAGCAGTTTACAAAATATATGGAATTTTTCAACACCTGGGCACTCTTTTGAGAACAAAATATATGGCTCAAATTAATCATAACTAATGTAGGTCACATACGTTGGACATACGGGAAAAATGGAGAAAATTTTCAAGCGTATTCTTTCCATTGTTAGAAAATGCGTTTTAACAGTTTGTACAATAAACTAAATATACCTTCAAGTGGTATAAAATGTACATATAAACTACATATATATATATATATATATTATATATTACATGTCATTCACAGGCTATTTTGGGACCACACCTGCGTTCTAAAACGAACCAAGACTGTATTTTAAGTTAGGAAAAACAGACATTGCAAATCCTCACAATCCTCTGCAGAAAGCCCTGTCATTCCCGGCTATTTCCTTTCACATGAGGCACATTGTTTCAAAACAGCCCACAAAAATTGATAGGAATTGCTTCAAAATATACACAGGAAGACAACAGGATGACGTGACATTAATGACGCCATCAACTATAGTAGACGTCATTTTGTTGTTAGTCTTCAATGCAAAAATATTGGTTATATAACACTTTTTCTGTAATGCGTTTAAATAGGATACTTGTTTTCAAGGGTATTATTAAAACCCCATGTGTAACAACAAATTACAAAATTACACACACTCAAAAATACACAAGCAAAACAAAATGTATTGGCTTTTTTGTCAAATACAAAGCTAGGAACTGTACAACCCGTCTCCCTGCCCCTTGATCTGCCCGTGATGTTTGATACATGGAATAAAAATGTAGACCTCACCTGGGAGATGATGTTGGATATGGCGCCCGCATCACTGACAATGTAGCCGTCGAAGCCCCACTCGCGCCGAGTGACTTGCGTGAGTAGCCCCCAGTTGGCACACGCCGGGACCCCGTTAATGCTGAGAAGAGCGGTGGAAAGAGTCACTCATGTATTTCCTGATTTTAATATTTAAAAAATAACAATCATTTACAAGTGATATGTCATACAATGTCTACGGTCAGCATATACTGCCAGTCTTATTTGTGAAGAGTGTGAGAATGGCCATTCAAGTGGTGTGAATGGAGTCTGATCATTGTAATTTAGAGGATTTAACATGAAGTGATGACTGACATTTTGATTTTTCCTTTTTTTTAAATGACAAATAATAATGAACAGCGTCTTGGTGTCAGCAAAGGCGCCCTATTAAACAGGGAGTAAGGAGTAGAAAAAAAACTAGCAAATAATTTCAGATTACCAGAGTACATTTTCTGTGCAGTATTTTACGACTACCTACAGTCAAGGAAATGAGTGTGAAACGTTTGAAAATGTGCTTTCTATGTATAGAGTTTTGCCGCCATCCCGTGCACTCACGCGTTGTAGCTGCACATGAGACTGCGGCTTCCCGCCTCCACACACATGCGGAACTGAGGCAGGAACGTCATGCGCCAGTCCCGCATAGACACCTGGCAAAGAAGAGAAAGATGAGAATTCATGTAAAAAATCGTTCAATCTTAGAATTGAAGTTTTACATATTTTTATTCAGTATTCTAGTATTTATTTGTGTTCTAGTATATAACTTCTATATTAATTATAGTGGTGTAAGCTCACTATAGCTTTAGACTGCATTGTCAATAAGTACAAGTGCCTGTTGTCTCTATTACGTACTCGATCTTGTGATAGGAATACAAGAAATAAGACTTCAGCATGGTCTTTGGAAAACAGGTTGCTGAATATTTGTAAACTGTAGCATCATAGCGTAAATGTGAGTTTTGAAGATTATATTTATTCCTTTAATATTGACGAAAAATCTCTTTAAATATCTTCTGTAACTAGATCTACTAGAAAATGATCATGTAATATCTGAATGTCATGTATTTTGGACAAAAGTTACTTGACATTCCGGTCATAACCACATGATACAGAAGAGTGTTTTTGTTTGCTGCAGCTATGAAATTGTTCATTTTCAAGCTTATTTTCATCAGCATATAAGCATCTCTGTGTATTTATTTATGGACTATCTAAGTATCAAGTTTTATAATGCCCATGTAACGTCGAAAATCTAATCATATCCAAATACCATGTTGGAAGTACGTTTTGTTTCCGTGGCCGAGTGGATAGGGAGTTGGACTCGTGGGTTCGATTCCCGGTCGGGTCTGGTGGTAAGTGTTGAGCAAACTTACCTCTAACAGATTGCACACTGCTCCGTGGCACCTACACGTTAAATAGGTACAGATCTGGCAAGTAAATAGCACGTCTGCGCTTCAATAGCTGAGATGTGCTTATGCTCCCCAGTGAGTTGAAAAGGATATATAGGGTGTGAAAATAATGCCAATGACCTGCTATTTATATATGGGCAAAGCCATCATTAATTAATTAGACAGTGCATATTAGCCCTTTGGCTTAAAGCCTTTCTACAATCAATGCACTAGAAATTATAATATTAGACAGGTATTGAAAAAAAGTATGCGTTTTGTTGTTTAACGCTCAATCAAGGAGTTAAGTGTTCTCAACCTTTTATGTTTGTTAGATATAAAAAAACATAAACATTATCGTTTTGAAGCTGTAAAGTGCTTTAGTGGAGCCATTTGAAGCATTTACAACCAAGTATTATTTATGAAATAAAAATGGTGGAAGCAACATCACACAAGCAATTTAAATAACATTTAGTTATTTTCAATATTACTATTTAACCAAGGTTATTTGAGTAAAATTAATGATGGATTATCGTTTTAAAAATTCTACTTTTTTACTTAATTCCAATGCCAAACCAAATAATAATAGTATGTCAAAAAAGCGGCGAGTATTAAATATAAATAGTTTAAATAGTTTAATCAAGTATAGTGCAACAAATGATGTATTTTTACATTTTTTCCAGACAGACAAACAGTTATGATTCACCATATCGCCCCCCCCCCTCTGCCTTAATTGTGGCTAGCCTGGTGACAAAACCACTCAAGCATAACACAGGGGATTAGCAAAATGTTATAATCCATCAACTCAACTAACTATTCTACAGTAAAACGCCAGTATCTATTTTGAAATAGTATATGCAACTGACAAACAGATTTTTCATTATAATTAAGTTGATTTTATAGCAGCATTGGAAAGGAATACAATTAATACATCATGTAGGTTGAAAAGACATGGATACTGATTTGCAGTTATATTTTTGTGCCACCCTGTAATGGTGGCAACTTCAAACCTGTGCAATATTGAAAAATTGTGATGTTCAATTTTTTTTTAGAAATATCATTTACACAGCTCTAATTCTTTGTCTTTATTATTAATTATATGAATGGTTTATAGATAAATAAAGAACATATAATCTTAAGATCGGGAATTCTTTATTTTAGCTATACAACCCAATATTGTCTATAAAATTAAAAACTGACAAAGCAGTCTAACATAAACAAATTAATTCAAATTTTATTTTTTCAATATTGCTATTTAACCAAGGTTATTTGAGTAAAACTAATGATGGATTATCGTTTTAAAAATTCTACTTTACTTAATTCCAATGCCAAACAACATAATAATAGTATGTCAAATTATCGGCAAGTATTATAATATATAAATAGTTTTAAATAGTTTTAATAATAATTTCAAGAACACATCTACCTTTGATAAGTAAATAATGTGCCAATATAACATTTAAAGATTAACACAGAAAGCGCAGAAGAATTTAGGAAATATATGCCAACTACGTCTTCCTAAATGAGAATAAGCAGGAATCATTCAATCTAGAACAGTCGGTCATTTCAGCTGATTAGGTATCCCTGATAGACTAAATCATGTTTTCCCTACATAATGGAAATTTTTCCGTTGTAAAGTGTCTAAAATATAGCAGTTACTTGCTATATAACCGTCCCCTAGTAGAAACAAAAAGAAACACCCGGTCATCGCTGTAAAGTTTAGGTCAAAATACAGAAGTGAAAGTTTATGTAAAACTCTGCAAGTAATCATTTTATTTCTGAACATTTCAAAATCAACTCATACAAGAATCTTTCCAAACTACGTATATTCATGTTTTTGCTTTAACATGATACACGTGTGTGATGAAAACGCCTCAACATTTCAGCATATGAAATAAGAATCGATGTTGTTTGTCATCTGATTACCCGAAATGACACAGAGACAAAACAGGATATAATTCCAAGTGCATACATCAAAAGTAGACATGATTGATTAAACCGGGGAGTTTATTTACCTCGAAGAGAATAGATAGTAAAAACAAAAGCAGATCAGTGTCAACCAAGACGGTGCATTATATAAGCTGTTGCTGCTCTTTAATCTGACAAATACCTTGGCATTAAAGCTCGACCTGTCCACGGGGATGTTCTCCGGGCCTCCGTGCACGTCAAAGTGCTTGCAACCGGCATTGGCGCGGATGTATTTGCCGTCCCCCTGCAGACCCTTCACGTATCCCTGTACCAAGGAGCCGCTGAGGAAGGGACACTCTCCGTAGGTCTCCTGTAAATAAGTAATGGTCACAACCTGGTTAGCGTTAAAGATTAAAGGTTTTGTGAGTTGATGGATACTTCTACTTACGGTTTCTACTTACATTGATGGATTGATACTACATGTAGTGATTTTTGTTTTAATAATGCGTGTTTAGAAGTATTCTAAGTTTTGATATCATCTCGCCCTGCTTAATTTGACATATATGCAACCACTGCACCATTAATGCACACACATGTGAATGCCTTTACAAGGTAATGTTAAGAATTAGGAATGTGTTTTGATATACTTATATCTAATGGAGGATGTACCAATTGTGTGGATTTTCAATAGATGAAAATCGAAAGAAATGATTTTTAGAAAGAGAATTCCTAGTGAGTGTAACACAGAATGATATATGATAGAGTTCATTTCTATAATTTGGTAGACACCAATGCTTTTTACGAATTTGAATGAAGGACGTGTATACAAAGTTATCATACATGTGGTTACCGTATGTACGTATAATCAGAATGCATAATACAAAATTAGAGTCCGAGAAAAAATAAAACAACTATGAGACGACTTCCTCAGTTTCTTCAGACAGTATAAAAAGGTGCAGTTCGTGAGAAATAAGCCTTACATTCACGTGACATTTTCCTCTTATCTTTGACAAATTAAGAAAAATAGATCATGTATAAGACTTTGTAAAGGTTCCAGGCGAGTTTTATATTATAAATGAGTCTTCATAATATATACACAATTTCAGCCATGTGTTAGAACGGTAGAATTGGCTTGACACTGATAAATGCAATTTTCATTGTGTGTTTATGAGACAGTCTTTTTGTAATATTTACAGCGAGATGAGCAAATGTCATCTTGTGTATTTTACATCTACAAATTAGGATGGAGAGTAAGTCACTCCATTAGTTTTTTTTGGTAATAAATTGAATTTGAGGTACGGTTGTGAGCTCGAAAACAATTTAAATGTAAATGTGATGAGGTGATAGTCCGCTGAAAATTTCGACGACATTCACGTGCGAATAAGATTCCAGTACGAGGATATTAACAGTAAGTGTTCCAGTACCAGCATTTTAACTGTTATTGAAGAACGTTATTTGTAATTATTGTGCTATGCTCTATAACCACTATATGTACATGTACAATGAATTCATTGTACTCGATCTTGCTATTGACAGGATCAAGAAACATGACTATTTTTCAACAAATATGACAAATTTATGTTCGGAACATGAATATCATGTAGAAATGTGCAGCAAAGTAAGAATTAGTTAACATTAACTCGACGCTGCTGTGTGCCAATATAGGGGGTATACGACAGGAGCCTGTGTCTACATGGGTACAAACTTGATTTACATGGGCATAAACATGTTTGTATAAAAATCCATGAACTTCATCAGATTTCATAAAGTTTTGCAAAGGCAAAGATGACACTCATAATTACATTTTCAACACAACGCCTCATGATCTAACAGCTTCATTTCCTAGCGCCTAAAACACTAGTTCCTGTCGGCACATCAGGTTACTAAGTAAAAAGAGACCTTTGTAATGCAAGAACTACTAAACAGCAACTAAAAGTGCGTGTAAATAATGCATCAGGGTTAGTGAACCTAGCACCTGCCTGGTTTCTGCCCCACAGAGGGTGCCTCATGATGTTGATGACGGGGCTGAAACAACTGAGCCCGTACATCGTGTTGTACATGCCGCGTTTCCGGTTGCCATTCCAGTGCGCGCGCACCTCGTAGGAGATGGCTTCTGCAATGTCGTGGATGAGGCTTTTGCTGAAATAACATGGGTATTTACTTGCGATATGCTATAGTGTGAATGGGACGCTGTTGATTATATATAGTTTATTATTATTTTTAAACACAAAACTCACACAACATTTTAAAGTATATTGATCGGCGTGAAGCTCGTAGTGTCCGTCATTATTTGCACAAGTTTGGATGCTCATGTGTCATTTTAGTTTATACTGCTTATACACCCTCTTTCACAAAACACAAAAATGTACAGCCCCAAGCAAGAGTCATATAACCTCCTATTTCTACTTGACGGCCACGTTCTTGAGGTTGGAAAACATGCAGCCGTATGCAACCCTGTTTTGGAAAAACAACACAAAAGACAAAACAAAAACAAAACACTCACAACAAACAAACAAATAAACAAAAAAAACGAAAAAACACAAGCAAAACAAAAGAAAACTTCGAGAATGTAAACACATGACAGAGGGGCAAGTTTTAGCAATGTTGTCCATTGACATACACAAATCTATTTTTAAAAAGCACGCAATCATTGTAATCATATTACAATACATTTCTACGAGAAAACATATTTTAGAGAAATGTAATCAAATATAAAATGGTTGGTTGTCGGGTCCCATACTTCAGCATTTGAATGGCTCCAGCACTGATGTAATTGTCGTGATTGAGGAAGAGGACACATTTGTTTAATTGCATTATGAGAGACAGGGAGTTACGTCACAACCTAAGAACTAGACAGGCTTTTATTTGAAACTTGTTGATGATTGTAAAGTTGATTTCCACAGAAACGTAGGCGATTACAAACAGCAGTCGTCATCGCATCATACAAAATATAGTTTGGATTTTTATTTGTAGGAACTAGTACAAGCGCTGAAATCAGATTTCTTGGTATTGCTGCAGCCATGATAAGAACATTCGAGGTTTCATACTGTTTATTTCGTTGATTCATAGGCAGATCCAGGGGGTCTCAGGTGAGCATTACCCTCAAAACACACATCATTTTCGACAAAATATTTCGTTTTATTGAGGTTCTTGACACGTCCACCATCGATCCCCCTTACAAAACACATGAAATCCCTGGAGCACGGCCCTCTTTCAAAAACCAGGATCTACCACTGTTATTGGCATGCTATTAATATGCAAACACCTCTCACTAATCCCATATGTACAACAATAATACACACCCTCCTCCGACCTCACCTACAACAAATGCTAAGTGAGCTGACTGAGCTCATTTTTTCATGAAAATAAATAATGTAAATAACAACGCCAAAATTAATGTACGCGTCATATTGTTTTGCAAAATAAGCAGGAGAAAAAGAGTTAGAGAGAATATGAATGACTGCTGCTGAAAAACATAGCTCTACTGAAAGAATAAAGCTCCATAGTCAATACCTTATGCCTCACATCCCTACAACCCTCCGGCTCTCCCTGTGACCTGTGACCAGAATACATCAGTCTTGATACATAGGTAGATCCAGGAGGGCACAGGGGGCGCCCCCCCCCCTTTCCCCACCAAAATATTTCATTTTCATAGGATTTTTACACGACCGCCATCGATCGCCCGTACGAAATCCATGAAATCCTTTAAGTGAGCCCGCCCCCTTTTCTAAAAACCTGGATCTGCCATTGTGATATAAACCAATGAGGACGTCAGAGAGGAAGAAGGAGGTAAAACCACCACCGTCCAATCCCCATCTAAATACATCTCCTAAAAACTTGGTCATTAGAAATTCTATAAAAGAGACAAATTCAATTTCGTAATAGAAGTCATCTGTTAGTCTGTGTTGTGTGGCTTTCTCATTTTGCACTGTGACAAGAAGTAATAGAAGAGCTAAAGAGGATACAAGTGATTTATAACCCATTTACTTTTGTCTTCGGTGGAATCAAATGAAAATAAGTGTTGGGGAAGATGTTTTGTCTACCGGCATTTGAGCGCATAACTATGGTCACATTGTCCTGGGACATACACGTGATTACATAACGCAACCGACAACAAACTAGTTTCGTTGCGGCTTTCACACATAAACAGAACATGTATTGGGCATCAGTCAATGGACGGGATGCTCCACTTTAAAACCGTTTAGCTCTAAGTATGAGATATACGCCCACCAATTATATGTATTGCATGTTTTCATTACAAATCAAAACGTTCTAATTTAAATAATCAAATGTCTGATGCTTCATTCTTTAGTGGATCTCATTCATTTGAAGAGGGAAATGATAAATGCTAATTCACGCCAACGTGAAGAGGAATTAATTCGGCCGTAAAGAAAATTTTGTTAGTTTGACTTTGATGAAATCCTAATGCCTCTATCGGAAGTTATTCTGTCACGGCATTTTTGTAACTTAGATTCAATTATGCACTAGCGAACTTTTCTCTCTTGCATTAGACGAAAAAATCAAACCCATTTTTGGAGTGGTAATGCTGTGAGGGACGAACAGGGAGCGAACAATCGTGGAGAAAGCTTGACAACATGTACTCTTACCTCGTTTGATTAGCAACCTATTGTTGTTTATTGGATTCCGTCAATTGGGTTCAACGATTGAAAATGCAAGTTAAACAGCGCATGAGGGGCGTACATATATTATATATAAGCTTAATATAGATTGAATAAACACGAAAAAGATTAAAGGCTGAGAACATGGGGCGGAAGATGTATATCATCGGGATCTGTCAACCTAAAAGTGGCCGAGAGCATGTTGTAGTGCCTTCTTTGTCGCAGACGCACTATTTTACAGATGATAGGAGCAGCATGAAATATAGGATAGATGGGCGAGCTCTCTGAAATGAGAGGCAGGCGGACATGCAGATCAAGAGATGCATCGACTTGCCACCGAAGTCTTTTACCAATCTTAACATCGGCATATTCCGCCGGTAAATATGTATGAAGAAGAAATAAGAGGCAGGGAAGAGAGAAGGTAGCCAGGTAGAGAAGATTCAAGGGAAGTTGTTTACCTGAAGGTGGCGGCGAGCCCGAGCGACTGCGGGAAGGCGGTGGTGTTGGTGTTGACCTGGCCGCGCAGACACTCGCTGATCCACACGTAGGGCTGGATGCCGAGGCGCGGGATGGCCGGCGTGTGCGAGCCGTACACGGCCAGCGTCTGCGGCACGATCTCCTCGAGCGTAAGGCGCGCCACCAGGTCATCCACACGCTCCGCCAGCGGCAGCGTGGGGTCCTGGGGGCAGGGAGGGCGAAATGACAACAGTTTAAGCTCAACTTGAGACCACGTCTGCTAGGAGACTAAATATAATACAGTGTATGCTGAAAGGGGGGCATTTTTCGCGGATCTAACTCTATTCATACTGAAAAAAAGCTACTGACTGGTACTGAAAAAAAAATTTGTGATTGCTAATCTCCGCAGACAGAATAATTGTCTATTGCAGCCATTTGAGGTGCTTCCATGGGTCTGTCTCACAGCTAAAAGTTGCACATAGTCTAGGTAGTTGTTACTTTTACCAAGTTGAACTGCACGGGTTCATGAATAATACATATAAGTAGACTGCACTGTTGCTTTTCATTTAATTTTACGGGTCACTGTGTAATTTGTATGATAAGTCATTTAGTAACTGTGCGAATCGATAAAGGCTTGCAACATATCAATAACATGATACGCCCACCAGAACGCCCATTCAATACATCGAGGCACTTTTTTATCGACTACCAAACATGGTTTACTATGTGACACAGTTTATGCAGTGTAATAATCCGAATGAAAATGCCTTACCCTGAATGGAAAATACTGACTTGCGGTTAAGCCAAAAATCCATGCTACAAGGCTGCAAAGAAACATTTTGTGAACGCCTCCCATGTTGATGTTGTGATTTGTTATCGGACAATGTACACAACTACACATCCATTGACTGTCCCCACCACATGATTTTTGCTTATCACATAAAGGAAATCATGTGATACTTCCAACTGCAGCTTTGAAATATCAGTACTTGTGGTTTTGATCTTAAGGCGGTAGTCTTGCTTTTTTAGTTTGTGCCAAGGCTAGCGTCAATGGTCTCGGTTTGAAGATTAATCGATATATATAGTAGATATATAGTAGATGGGTGTGCCGTTAAATTTGCTGAAAAAAGCTGAGTACGTTATGCATTATAGGCATGATGCAGACATGTTGGGATCTCTTCGTGCAGTTTTATATAATAGCATGGGCGTGCATAATCTACATTTTACGTGCGTGCGGCGTTACATGTGCACCGACGCACGCAATGATAGTTGTACACACACGGTTTATTATTGTTTGCATGGGAATAGAACCCGCACAGCTATCAAATGTGAAGAATACATGGTATTAATATATGTTTAATAGGATCTTTTCAAAACACATAAAGCATGATATACAATATTGCCAATAAATTAAAACGTCGTGAACAAACGAAAACAATTTGACATATTTTCTTTATAAAGGTTATTCGTTGTTAAAAGATTTAATCTTGTGGACACTCAAATCGATAGACACTTATATTGCATTGATGTCAGTCTAGTAAATAATGAGCGTCACTGGAAATTGTCACAAATGACATTTACATCATGCTCGATTTGGGACTAGTGTGCACCAAAATAGACAGTTTTAATGCATTTATGGTGGTGCCGCTGCTCGTAGGCGGATTTACATCAGTATATAATTGGTATCTAAATATGAATTTGGTCCATTGTACTGTCTGTTTGTTCAATGTGTTGCTGCAACCCGTTTTTACTGTGAAAGGAAAGAACCATTTCTAAACTAAGGTACTAGTATGTTAAAACAAATGCAATTTTTGTTTGAGACTTATATTTTGTCATTATAGTCACATCCCCGAGGGGGTGGTGGTCAGAAAATGGTGAGGACTGATGGAGCGTGCGAGTAAAAAAATGACACGATCAAAATGTGGTGAGTTCCATATAAAGATGATGTAGCCATAGCAAATGTAGCCAGCAGTGTTTGCATCATCACTCAAAAATTGTTTTAGGTGTTAATGAATGGAATCTTGTTCTATTATATAGTGTGTTATCGACTGCTATATAAGAACCATTTAACACTTCAGCCACTAAATGACCGGTTCTTTAGCTTCCAGCATGCAGTCAGCGATGTCCCTACTCTGCCTGCTGATGCTGACCGTGATGGTCAAGCGCAGTGCCGCGTGCTCACCCTACAATTTCCCCGAGTCGGTGGGACTTGAAAGCACACTCTACACCGCGGATGTCGTCGTCACCGGTAGGTGCAAGGCCATTACAGATCAATTGTGGAGTCTCATAAATGTGTACAGAAAGGGCAGCTGTCAGTTCCTGCTCTGGGCGGGTGGACAAGCTTTGTATAAGGGCTGGACTTATGGACGAAGTTATTTTTCTTTTGGAGAAAAATGCTTAGTCTACTCCCATCCTAAAACTAATCATATATAAACTGGATCTAATAGAATAACCGGATTCTTTTTTTTAAAGTTGATCCCCATGGGGAATAGTTCATTGAAAAAAGAACGAGGGATACTTATAAGCCTACTGTGTTCCATGTATGTGTACATCACCATGTGACCATATTGTTCAAGTATTCATAAACCTCATCAATCTTGCCTACTAGTTTTAAAATGAACTTAGAAAATATGCATGTATGTGGATCATCAGTTTAAATGTCAAATTTTTACGACGACCCAGGATAAGGACGGGAGTATGTACCCGACCCGTCCCTTGTTTCAATATCTCTATGAATTAATGTTACAGATATCAATGCAAAAGCCCTTTTCTCAGATCTCAATCAAATGATCTCGATGAATTGAAAGAGGTCAAATCTCTATTCTCAATGAATAAAAAAAAACAATCTCAACTCTCACTAAATTGTATTGTGTTGTATGGCACCTTATGGTCAAGGAAAACCTTGGCATGACCGTCAAGTAGGATAAGAACGCATTTTTTATTGCAGAATATTGTAGAAAAATATATTTATTTTAAGAATCTGCTGGTTGTCACGCTTGAGCTATTCTCTTTATTGACATCACAAGCCACACCCATTTTTGCCACAGTCCCGTGAGCATAATTAGCTTGGTAAAGTGATATAAAAATATCGTGTTTGGTATCACAGTATAGCATATGTCTTAGAGAACAGAACAAATGTCTAAATTACTGTACAGTAAAGAGAACATAAAAACATTGTATGGTGTTAGCAACTCTTGAGGAGTGTTGAATATAAATATAATTTATGCCTATAAGTAATCTAGATTCGCGGTTTATTATTTTTGACATTAAAAACTAGCTTCTGTAATCATATCTTTCACCTTGATACCAAACATAATATGTTTAAATCTTCTACATGATACGCCATATTCAAAGGGTACATTTCAAAAGAGGTGATGCTTACGGCGTCAATAAAGAAAATTGCTCAAGGGTGCTAATAATTAACGTGGCAGATTCTTCAAGCAAACATATTATATTACGATAATCTAAAAATACGTTTTTATCCTACTTGATGGTCATACCATGATTTTAAAGCAAAGTTCCTTGACTACCTTTGATATGTAAAATAATGACTGTTTTGGCTGAAAGAGAGGCTTGATGTTCAAAACGTCTTCTTCAGGAACCGCACGACAGCGCGATGAAGACGACAACTTGATATTTGAAGTAGACTGCGTTCTGAAATCCGGCTCCCCCGCCAACAAGATCAAAAGACAAATCCTAATCGATGGCTCCTTTTACTTCAATAGCTGCACCACCACATGGATTGAAGAAGATGAGGAGTACATTGTGGCTCTACATAATTTTGACCTTGGCTTTGGTACTTACAGCGTGTATGAGCCTAACATTGGGAGTTCAGCAGCGTTTAAACTTGAACAGCTTGATGGTGATAGAATGATCGAAGTGGACGGTGTTTTGAAGATCTGTGGGTTTGAAGCTCCGTACCCAATGAAGGGCACAAATAAGTCTAAGGCCTGCCCGGTTAGAAGGGAAGATGGATCTGCGGAGTGCGAAGTTCACGAATTACCAGAACCAGAGTACTACGAATACTCCAACGAAAACTATAACTATGACTATTCTGGAGAGGAACGAAGTGGCGATTCCGAAGAAGTCAGATTTTAT
>CM032664.1:10428516-10466182 GCA_019095985.1 Streblospio benedicti | reverse complement strand
GTGACTAAAGACAGACAGGTAAAACTTCAGCTGACGATCGTGAAGGTAATGTGTTATAGTGTAGGGTGCTAGTAAGTAGAATTTGGCATTTCCATAACCAGCTCTTCGAATGGGATACGGTGCACTTCTATGTAGTTTTGTAATAACAAGGTCTGGAGAGTGCTTCTCTTGATATGTATCTCCACCTTTCTGACTATGATGAGCAGGTTCAGGTATTTCCGGTCAAATTTTGTGAAGTGGAATCTAGAGTTTGAGAGACTTTGATGTGTTGGGTGGATTGTAAATCGGTGGTAGGAATCTTCAGTATGCTTTGACATTCGTCATAGTGCAGAATGTCTACGGTTGATTGAATGGATTCCATGATCTACTATGGATGGAGGTATGAAAGATAAAGGTGGGTAGCTATCCCAGGGAGATTTTTCTGTAATTATGCTTGTTGTGTCTTGTTCTACTCTTAGCGGATTGATTCTTAAAAACATGACCAAATTGCAATCTAAGCATATTTATTGGTAGAAAAACAACATCAAAGAAGATAACCTAAACTTGATTCTAGCAAAATAGTTTCATAGTTTTTTCTGCGTATGCTATGACATCACAAGAGTGCACACTAAGCAAACTAAATGTAGCAAAAAAGGTCATTTAAGAATAACAACAAAGAAGAAAACAAAAATGCATACTACAGTGTTTTTAGTTTTCCTCACATATTATATGTACATTATGAAAGTATACAATATGTAAACTAAATATTATTATATAAAAGAAATGTAGTAATTGCTGTGCTCCATCTATTGATTATAAACAAACAGGTATAATTCTTCTCATCCTAGGAGTTGTAAGGATAATATTCCATATAGTCAGTTACTTCGTATAAAAAATATGTTCAAATATTAATGATTACAATATTAAATGCAGAGAGATGATTAATTACTTTAGAGCTCAGGGTTATCCTAAAACATACTGGATAGGGCTAAAACTAGGGCTGACAGTGTTTCACGTGAATCTTTACTGGTTCAAAATGTTAGGACAAAGGAAAAAAGAAGACAGAATTGTCTTTCCAATTACATATCACCCTAGGAATCTTGAAGTAATAAATACTATTAAAAATAATTATTCTAGGTTAGCTAATGATGATGAGGTTGGTGATTTGTTTACATCACAACCATTGATAGCGTATCGCAGGGATACTAACATTAAAGATTTATTGGTTCACGCTCGTGTCAAAGACACAGGAGATAAAGGTACTAAACCTTGTGGTAGATCTAGATGTTTCACATGTAGACATGTCTCTAAGGAGGATATGGTAGTGGGACCGAGAGGAATTCAGGTTTAGTCCTAGATCATCGTTTACATGTGAAACGAAAAGGGTTAGTATATTGTATTATTTGTAAGAAATGTGGGGAACTTTTTATGTTGGAGAATCAGGACGTAGACTGGGTGATAGATTTAGAGGAAAAAAAAAGAAAGATGTAAGGGATAAGGCTGATAAGGAGGTAGCTAGACATTTCAATTCTGATAGACATAGGGGGTGGAAGATATGGAGGTTTGTGGACTATTATTAGAGAGAGGTTTAATAAGTAGAAAGTTAAAAAAGAACAAAAAATGATTGGTAGATTAGGATGTTTTTTAGGCAGAGGAATGAATACAGATTATAATTCTGTTTTTGTTACCCCATATATGTAATTTTTTTTTCAGTGTTTTATACACTGGCTTGTATAATTAATTGCGTCCGTCCATCCGTCCGTCCATCCGTCCGTCCGTCCATCCGGTTCGTTACCCCTCCACAGGTCGCATCGTTTGAGCTAGGATGCTCAAATTCGGCATGTCGGTTGGAAATGGTGACCACAAGAACCCTATTTCATATGGGCCCAAACGGTCCATATTTGGGCCGTTAATTTTTACCCATTATTAGGTCAATTTTACTAGTGAATCACATTCTTACTATTTGAATGCACCATTAAAATCAATATTCTATAACCACAAACTCCAGACACATCGGCTCCAAAAAATGCATGCATTTCTTGGTAATAGATGATACTGCTACAAATCAATAATCAGCCAATATATAGACAGTGACATTCCAGTGTATTAAACACTGGTTTGCCCTCACCGGGGGCGCTTTTCATCATCATGTTGTCTTATTATTGGTTGATATGTAGCAGTATTTTATCATCTTATTGAGTGTTAATTATAATACTATTGTATTATGAAAAGCGCCCCCGGTGAGGGCAAACCAGTGTTTAATACACTGGAATGTCACTGTCTATATATTGGCTGATTATTGATTTGTAGCAGTATCATCTATTACCAAGAAATGCATGCATTTTTTGGAGCCGATGTGTCTGGAGTTTGTGGTTATAGAATATTGATTTTAATGGTGCATTCAAATAGTAAGAATGTGATTCACTAGTAAAATGGACCTAATAATGGGCCCTAACGGGCCCAAATATGGACCGTTTGGGCCCATATGAAATAGGGTTCTTGTGGTCACCATTTCCAACCGACATGCCGAATTTGAGCATCCTAGCTCAAACGATGCGACCTGTGGAGGGGTAACGAACCGGACGGACGGACGGATGGACGGACGGACGGATGGACGGACGGATGGACGGACGCAATTAATTGGGTACAAGCCAGTGTATAAAACACTGGAATGATAATCTATCTTGTTAACTATGGGTTTTAAGTTAAACGTATACACAATACGTCTGACGTTTCCGTGCATGCATATTTTTTACGTATTTTTTACGTATTTTTACGTTTTAAACGTTCTACGTAGAACGTTGTTTTGTATTTGTTTTTTCATTTATAACTTGATGAAGGCACACATGCCGAAAATTTGTTACATCCATTGAAAATTTTAGTATTACAGTTTTATGGTAGTAAATTTAAAATAGTGTTTTTAGTTTTATATGTCACGTATTATATGTACATTATGAAAGCTTACAACAAGCAAACTAAATAGTATTAACCACGTATTAATATGAAACAATGTTTTGTAGTTTTCCACGCAGTATATGTACATTAACAGAGTATACAAGAAGCAAACTAAATATACTACAATTAAGAAGGCACACTTTGGAGTAATATTCAGAAAAGAGTATAGGGATGAAACAATTTAATCGGGATGATTACGAACAAAGATAAAACATTGAAGATAGATTAGTTTGTAAGGATTGTAAAGTTCATTGCAGAAGTTAGATGGTGGAACAGTTTAGTTTCAGTCACTATCAGAAGGCATATCATCGCTGGTGGACACAGCGTTGTAGAGGATGACTTTAACATCTGCGGCCGGTTTGTAGATCGATAATTGCGCGATGGGAGTTCTGGGTGGAATGCGAACATTGAAGTTTACTGTGTTGATCATTCGCAAGACTAATTCTTTGGTCGGGTGTGCAGTGAGTGGAGTGTAGACAAGACTGATGTTGTAGGTGGAGGTAAGATCATGACGTGCTCCAATGCAGTACTTGTAGCCCTCAGGTCTCTGTATTCGTAGACCTGTGTTGATGTCAATGCACTTTTGAGCAGAAATTTTGAGTGCAGTTGGTGCCAGTAAATGAAATCTATATGGTTTTTGTCTGTTGACGGCGTGGAAAGACAGCATCTGGTCTGAGCTTCGTGATTGAAAATTCTTCATCGCATTTTCTTTTTTTATGAAGAGGTTCATGATGTTCTTCAATAGTTTTTTAGAGATTTCTTTCTTTTCAGACTGTGTGTCCATATCATAAGGGGGTTCAGGGGTTGTTGAAACTTGTGTTGGATTCAAGAGAATTTGTAAAGGGCAAGCTCTCTATGAATTTGTGCAATAGTAAGTACTTAAAATCAAATAATTATATATTTTTCAATAGGATTAGCTCTGAGTCTGACAAAATCAAATGTAGTTGTCAACAACAATATTACTATTGTCAGTATTGACAAATTGTTTCAAAATATACGAGTAGATCTAATAGTACATTGTATTTAGTAGGAAGTGCTCACGTTATTGGGAGTGTCCCAAAATGTCTAACTTGCTATGTAATTATGAGGTTTAGGTTACACATCAGTCACTTCTCAAAGTTATGGACAGGTCAGAGCTGCCGTTGTGACTCATGTGTATACTTGTCATATTCAATTTATGTTCCTGTAAATTCGAATAAGGATATTCTTCATTTTGTAATATTTAAACTGTGTGAGTAGTAATGTTGCTCATGGCGTAATATTCTTCATGTTGTAATTTTTAAACGATGTGAGTATTAATGTTGCTCATGTCGTAATAGAATGATACACAGCTAAATAACAGCCACATCTGTCGGTTTGGCCTCCGCGTTGGCATGTGGCGGTAAACAGACTGTAAGTTAGCTGGGGGATGGATATTATTGGTTGATATGTAGCAGTATTTTATCATCTTATTGAGTTTTAATTATAATACTATTGTATTATAATGATAATCTATCTTGTTAATTATGGGTTTAAGTTAAACGTATACACAATACGTCTGGCGTTTCGTGTGGGATTTTTCGTATTTTTTACGTATTTTTTACGTATTTTTGCGTGTTACGTTCTACATAGAACGTTGTTTTGTATTTGTTTTCATTTATAACTTGATGAAGGCAGTACATGCGAAAATTTGTTAAAATTATTGAAAATTTTAATATTGCATCTCATCTTAATTATTATCAAATATGTAGATTAGGATGGCCAGTGAAAGTGATAACACCAAATCAAGAGAATTTATATCATATATGTCTTTGATACTTCATAATCTCAACTTTCAAATGGTGTATGAAGGCCATGGCTTATGTTCATTTTATTATGAATAGATCCTGCAATTATAGCTATTAGTTGTCACTTCTGGTATATCATAAAGTAGTGTTTTTTTACTTATATGGTTGCCAGAAACATTACTGTCTGCCAACTGTCACATATAGCACAGATTTTCTGTTTATATAACGCTTTAAAAATAATTTCGTATAAGCATTTGTGTTGAATACAAACAAAAATATTTTGTTTGAAGATCGGTACCAAGAATGATCAAACGTTCATCATGAAGGAGATAAATGGTAATACATGTACTTAGAACAATGGAGGGTTGCCCACATGGACAGTTTGAGCATTTACAAGTTTTAGTACAATTACAAGATAGTAATTCTACAACAGCTTGTGGTACAGGAATACAAGGAAACTTTGAAGGATCGTGGTACACATTTTCAACTACACAAATTCTATATTTAATTTGTATTCAACATACAGTGTTATGTTAGACATTTCTGTAATTCTAGAAGGCACTGTCACCACACTTCTTTAGTGTGTCAGAC
Organism: Streblospio benedicti; assembly: GCA_019095985.1. NCBI lineage: Eukaryota > Metazoa > Annelida > Polychaeta > Spionida > Spionidae > Streblospio > Streblospio benedicti. Next base: position 10,460,891 of record CM032664.1, on the reverse strand, counting down.
TTGTCTTTAGGCTTGACCAGGTTGGATCTCAAGGTGTTGAGCGACGTGTTATAACTGGGCACTCCGTGGTTTTTTAGATTCTCTGGACCACCTCTGAAGTTCCTTGCATATACGGGATCTGGTACAGGGAATCTGGGCTGTGATCCATCAAGTTTTCTTCGGTTTCTTGGCATTAGCGCACTTTGGGATTTTGAATGACCATGGTTTGTAACCATTAACCATAAGAACTTCTTTCACGTGTTTGGTCTCCTTCTTACGGTCTACTTCTTCTGTGACGAGATGGTCAGCACGTCTAAGAAAGTGCACAACAGATCTCTTATGTTCTAAATGGTGATTACTGGACCAGTTCAAATATTGATCAGTGTGGGTTCCGTTTCCTGTAAACGGTCACCTTCAGATTGCCATTCTCCAAACGTTCAGTAGTCATTCAATAAAGCTAACTTGTTGTCCACTACACTGCAGTAGTAAACTGTATATGTGGATCACTTTCGAGTTCAGGTATGTGGTGAAATCTTCATTTGGTTAGAAGGCAAGACAGTGAACGTGTCATCTACATATCTATAACAGACAGAAGGTTTGACTGGGACACTAAAAAGGACGTTTGCTTTTAACGTTCTCCATAGTGAGATCAGCCACTGCAGGGTAACTGAGTGACCTCATCGGGGCTCCTGTATTTGTCTATAAAAGACTCCCTCACTAACAAAATATGTGGTCTCTGGGCAACATCCATTCCTCCTGCCCTACATCCCTCGAACCAGTTCTTGTCAGTATACAGGTCTGTAACAGATTAAATACATCTCCATCACTGTCCTCCCATCATCATATGTCACAGCCATTTTACACAGTAAATGTACTAAATATGGCAATGATTGATCCCTCTAATATCCCTCCCCCCTTCCTCCTGCTACTGCTACCCATGGTAAACACGTGCGGAGCAGTTTAAATGTCCCCACTCATCCCTACCCTTCATTCCACCTCCCTCTCTTCTCTCCCCAACCCTCTCTACCTCATCCCCATCCAAGCAGGTCCACAATTAATGCACCCCCTTCTTGCTACTGCTCTGGTTGAAACGGAAGAGATCTGGAACATACTAAATGCTCCTCCCTTCCCATTCTTTCCCCTGTCCCACATCCCTCACACCAGCTCCCGTCACTACACAGGTCTTGGAAAGATTAAATACACCTCCATCACCTTCTTCCCACACTCATATGTGACAGCCATACACACACTACATGTATGTGTCAATGCTTGATCCATTTAACATCCCTCCCTCAGCTACTCCTACCCGTGCTAAACACGTGCAGACCATTAAATGTCAATCACCCCTTTCTGCTGCTGCTCGGGTTGAAATTGATGAGATCTGGAACAGATTAAATGCTCCTCCCTGACTCACCACCAGCCATACCCCCCACCCATATGGACACCAGCCATGCCCCCCCCCCCCGCCATATGGACACACACACCCTTTCTGCCAACACCCCTCCTCAAAACAGGTCGGGCAGATAAAATGCACCTCCATCACCATCACCACCCTTCCCAGCTCCCTCGCTGTATGACTGTGGGCACCTCCATTTAAGGTATTCGTGCAAACATGGCATTTTTCTTGTTTTATCATTAAAACCAATTTATTTGGTTTGAAATTAACATTATTTAACGACCACCAAGATGTCCTAATTTACATACATAGTTTGTTCGCTTATCTAATCCGTCTTCCTTTTATATATATAGATTAATTAATTAATTAAGTGCTGTAGCAAAGTAAAACGAAAATATCTGTTCGCTTATCTACGAATAGTTTAGCGTGACGTTCTGCTTATCTATATGCAGCAGGAAACCCGCACGTTTAACGTTTATTTACACAAACATGGCCCTGTAATGAGCATGGCATCTATTTATTTTGAAAATAATTCGTAAATTGTTCGTAGCAGGGGACGTGTACAGGTAACATAATCTTATTCTGTGCACCCACTGGGTTATGAAGAATGATTTGCCAAAGTTTCGTGGTATTTGGAAATCTGCTTTTGAAGATGTTGCGCATATAACGAACACACACTCCCCATTTATATAATAGACACATAAATTTTCTAAATTTAAAGAAAAGTTTTTAAGAATTTTTTTTTATCCCAGTGTAGCTAGCCTAGTTATAGCTTGGGACAGTGAACCTCATCATCACTGACTGTAAACCTTGAGAGGCCTTGAGGTAAGTAGCTGTGTAGCTGTTACCTGGTGTGGCTGTTACTGGTGCGTGATGGTCTATCAAATATGTCATGCAAATGAGCATGACCCAAAAATAAAATCTAATTTCTAATCATGTCTGACACTGTTTATCTAATGACTTGGTAGAGCCCAATTTAAGAACCAATGCTTAAGTAAATGTGCACCTGTTTACACATACGTTGATCAAACTGGCACGTTTTACCTATATAAAGCTCTTTAAAGCTTAACCTTTTAGAAATATCTTATGCAAAACGAATCAGTTTTATTCATAACGTACTCGGATGTCGTTTATCCAACAAGCCAATTGGCAACTTGCCTCTATATTGAAATTAAAGTAAAACTTACTACATTTATCAAGATACATGAAGCTACTCTTGTACAGTAGAACACTCAAAGTGAGCACCTCTATGTTGAGACCACTCCTTCATTTACACCACTTCTATATTGAGTCACCTATATGAAGATCATTTTCAAAGCTCTTCCTTATAGAGGGGTGACCTCAACCAACTATGTGATCTCAGCTTGCTGGTCTACTAGCCTGTAGCATATCTTGTGTAACCGGACTACTTTAATTCAAAACAAGTACTCAACAAAACTGTTCAGCATACTGTTGATAAATATTTTACAACGCAACAATAGTTTTGCATAATATTTCTAAAGGAGTTATGCTAAACCAAAAGCGTTAGCACAATTTGTTGGCATTATCAACAGATGCGCATTTTAAGCGATGATTGAGCTCTGCTGGTCATTAGATAAACGTCAGGCGTATGTTAGAAGGTAACTTTTCTGTTTGGGTCATGCTCATTTGCATGTTTGTTAACATCGCCGTAACAGCCACGCCGTAACTGGCCACAGCTGGAACCCGATCAATGTTCTACTGTTCCCCTTAAGCATAACTAGCAGCCTGACATAGAGGGGACAAAGTTAGGAAGCGCGTCCTACATGATAACACAGTCACCCTTGCTTTCCGTCGTCACCTGTCGAACCTCTATTTTAAGCCAACCCTCGGGACTGTACCAGTGGTCTCTTTTAAGACTTCAATTCTAAAAGCAGTTGTCATGCACAGCTCTTAGGTATTAAAAATTAGATATCTGTATTTACCTAAGGCCAGACATTTTATCCAGCTTGATATGATAATTTGCTGTTTTGCTGTTGTCACAATCATTTCTTTTCGCTCTTTCTTTCCAGACCAATTCAACAACCTATGCAATCCTGAATTCACGGTTGACCAATCTCAGTAAATGTGAGTATCTTGCACAAACCAATCACAGCATATTTCTTGTTTTTTTTTGGATAACACCAAAATTAAGCTCGCACAATTATCCTCAAATATCTTCATTTAGTCTCTAAATGTATGACTTTTAATTGTATAGTCAAACACACAGTGATTGCCAAATGCATCAATTACATTTCTGGTACTTCTTAGAGCAGTATTATTCTTCGCCCTCAAAGTACTCTACTAATCTTGGAGCAACAATCCAATAAGTGACCAAGTTTAGAACAACCATATAGCCCCCAGTACTCAACCTTAGCGGTAAATGTAAATGTGATGGTTTTGTAGTCGTGATCAAGTCTTGTTTGTGACCAATACAAGTTTAAAACAACAATATGGCCACTGGTCGCACTCAAGGTTGGCCGTAAATGTTTTTGTGGCGATTTGTAGTCGTGATCAAGTCTTTGTTCTTGAGACTACATTTCACACTGTTTTCAGCGCCTCCCCAGGCCACTCCCATAGACAGTGTCCCACCCTGATTGGTCATGTGCCAGCCTCAGTCTGGATGCAGGTGTTCAGCACCATGGATCACCTCCACGCCATGGGACCAGGGGCTGCCAGGTGAGTTGTTGTTTTTTGTTGCATTGAATGTCCGCTTTACTCTTGCATAGTTTCTGAGCACTAATTGCAATGTACAGTTTTTTCATAGACTTACAAGCATGATTGGTCATGTGCATGTTGTGATGGATGCAGGTTCACTTGCATCACACAAATTACAATTTGTGTGCTGAGTGTTGATTTGTTGGGTTGTGACGTGCAACCAATTTTTTTTATGTCAGTGTCTGAGTCTTCATTGCCTGTGACATTTTAGTAACCTTTGTAGATGTTTAAGCTGTAACCCGAATACTTCAAAACTACGATTGTTACCTTTAATGCAATCTAATCATTAGTCAATTGAAACAGATTAAGAGAACATCTAGGGTCTGTCAAACTGCAAGGTTCATCGTCATGAAAATATGTGCTCTTTGTTGTCTAAGATGTTGGCGTTTGATCATAAAATTGCATGCAGGTTACCGGCTGCTGCGGCTTGTGCGAAAATACCCGTTCTCTCCGCACGGCTGCTGTATGCACTACTATGCGGCCGCCTGGTACCCCTTGGCCAGACAGTAATACAGTGCACCAGTCGGGGCGCAGCGTGCGGCAGATGGTCACTGCACTGTTTAAGTGCTGGTGCCAGGACACTCAAAGAATACCCCTGTGAGATGGGACAGTAATACAGTCATTTCTGCTTGCTGTTATACAGCCATTTCTGCTGTTATATGCTCCTAAAGTTTAAACTTTCTGGTATCAAGCCATGCGAACATAGATTCTTATTTAACACTGCAATCGATTGCATTTTTACCCATACACCTACTAATTAAAAGAGTCCCAGTAATACAGCAGTGTCAAAGGTAAAACCTCTTTGTCATCAGTGATCATCAGCGGATCATCCGTGGCGAACAGCTCCGCTCACCATGCGGGGACCTGGCCAGATCATCAAGCCACCTGGGACTGTGCTCCCTGACCATCAGGAAGACCATGGACCAGATCATACCAGCCACCATCAGGGTGAGTGTCCAGATCAAACCGGCCACCATCACAGGAGAAATTTATAAGACAAATAACCCAAACAGAGAGAGAAGCCTATCTTCTAAATTGCTCCTGTGCCAACATCAGGGTCAATGTGCGAATCAAATGGACCACCACCATCAGTGACTAGTAACTAGCATACCTTCTCCAGGGCTGCCAAGTAGTACAGATATGTCGGGTACAGATTTCCGACCCAAAATACCCAAATACTAATTCTACCTTGAATATACAGATTTCCACACTTTGTGTATTTTTCATTAATAATTACTTTTTATGAAGTAAAAGCACAGGAACTGCATCCAAACATAGATATGTGTGCTTGTGATTGGTGTTAAAAGCCCACAATATTGGTTACATTACACCACAAATACATATATCAATTTTGCTCATGGATTTCTTTTTTACATCCAGTATTTTTTTTTTAGACCGTTTGCCATTCCATTCCACCACGGAATACCCCTAAAATACCAATTTTGGGCATCTAGTACAAGAAATGGCTATTGAGGGGTCTCTCTCATAACCTCATAGTCTCCAGTGCGTCCTCACCGAATCCCCGCCCCACCCCTAACTCCCTCTAAAAAATCGACACCATGGTTTCTCTCCACCAGCGCCACATCAGTGTGCTGGGCGTGGCGCCCGCGTGCTCGTCACCCCGGCTACCAGAGGCGGCGCGGTGACGGGCGTTAATACCTGCGCCGGCGCAGCTTCTCCACCAACACGGCGTACGTGGCGTACGTCCTGGCAGCTGCTTTCGAACTTCCCGCCAAGGCCTTAGTCTTCTACCGCGCCTTCTGCCGGCGACATCATGGGACCGCCGCTCAATAGGTTGGTTGCCGCGCACACTATATAGTTTATACAGGTGTCAGTTCAACCTCTCTATGAAGACCACCGTGAGGCCTGGCATCAGTTGGTATTGTCAATTATAGGGAGGTGTTCTCCCTTCTGGAGGTTCATGTTCGTCTTCTACCACGCCTTCTGCACTGATGACATCATGGGACCGCCGCTCAATAGGTTGGTTGCCTGCCGCCCACAATTATTTTACCGTATCGACAATTTAAGTGCCTACTCTCGCGTAACAGCCCTCCCCCTCTTTTCTTAAATGTCCATAAAATATATATAGTAACTGCACTCTCGTGGAACAGCCCACCCCCCCAGTTTGAGAAAATTTCAATTTAACAGCCATGGGTGCTTTTGATGGTCGTATACGGTATACAATTCAACCTCCCTATGAAGACCACTATGGAGCCTGGCATCAGTTGGTATCGTCAATAGGAGGTGGTCTCTTTTTTACTGGAGTTCATGTCAATCTCTTTTATGAAGGCTTAACCCAACACAAACAATGGTCATATTATAGAGGTGGTCTGAAGAAGAGGTGCTTTTGCATTATAAAAGATATTTGTTTGTGTCATATGTAACTTTCTGATCGAGTGCACACATTGCGCTATCATGTGCATCTGAATCTACAATAGCTAACGTGCACCATCTTTAATCATATAATATTGGCTTAGCGTTTAGTTTAGTCTATCATCATTCTAGTTTACAATTTAGAATTACAGACACACACAAACTGGTAAAGGAACTTCTAGCTATGGTGTAATGTGTGCGTTGTAGGCCCGGCGAGGGGGCGGGTTTCGTGCAGCCTACAGCGAGCAGCAGCTTGATTCTTCACACGCCTCAAAGTGGGTGCAGGCGGCCTTTAAATAGTGCAAGGTACTTGTCATTTTATAGAATTATTCCCATTTAGGAATTTTCATTTGAACATCAAAGATAACTTTTAATCCTGAAATCTAATCATTAATTTTTAAAAGATAAATGTATGTTATGGTTCTGAAATCAAGTTATCAAGAACTGGAAAATCAAATCTATTAACTTATTTTTATTTTTTTCCATATGTCACAGAACCCTTCATGGTTTGGTGTTTTATAAATCAAAACTGTATATGTGGATCATTTTCGAGTTCAGGTATGGGGGTGAAATCTTGATTTGGTTAGAAGGCAAGACAGTAAACGTGTCATCTACATATCATAACAGACAGAAGGTTTGACTGGGACACTTCCGGGGCTTTTCTTTTGGGGAATTCTCCATAGTGAGACCCAGCCACTGGGGGAAACGGGAAGTGACCTCAGGGGCCCCCCAATTTGTCTAAAAAGGGGCCCCCTCACTAACAAAATTTTGTGGTCCCCTGGGCAAAACCTCAAAAAGTTCCTTTGGCCCCCCAGTTCACCCTGGTGCTCAGAGTTACATCTTTTTTTTAATTTTTTCCCTGATGATAGATACAGCGTCTTGACCGCTTACTTGAAAAAAGTGCCGAGGGTCACTTCTTGAAAAGAAAAAAAGCATTTAGTAGGTTTTTTACCTTCTACGATGATGAATCCAGATGCTAAGAAAATCACTACTAAATGATATCACTGAAAAACTTTCCCAAAATCCCTTTTCCACTCCAATAGCTGCTGACAGAAAAAAAACACCCCCGGGGGAAATTGGATCATATATCAGTTATTAAGTTGTTGTTTAAATTAATATAAAATTTTTTGGTTGGAAATACTCAGGGACATTGAAGCTTTAAACTTTTTTTAAATGTAGACTCAAAATTTCCCTCTTCATTTTTTTTTTAAAAAATTTAGTAGCTGGTAGCTATTTTTTAAGTAATTTATTTATATTTATTTGTCTAAGCGCCTTGGGAACCCTTAGAAAAAGGCCTCTAAAAATCATATTATTATTATTATTATTATTATATGCGATTCTATTCATATATTAAGTCTACAAACTGTTTCCCGGTTTGTTTTGGGTTTGAAACGGGAATGAACCCAAACATTAAATATCCTCCCTCCCCATCCTTCCTCCTCCCCCTACATCCCTCAAACCCAAATTTTCTTGCCCAGTATACGGGTTTAACAGTTTTCCATCCATCCTGTCCCCCCATCATCATATGTCACAGCCTTTTTGGAAAAATGTACAAAAATTAAAAAATGATTGTATAATGATTGTCTAATATCCCCCCCCAGCTACTGCTACCCATATTAAACACTTTGGGGCATTTAAATTTTCCCCTCATCCCTATTCTTTCCACCCCTCTCTTCTCTCCCCAACCCTCTCTACCTCCACCCCCCATCCAAGAAAGGTCCACAATTAATGCCCCCCCTTCTTGCTACTGCTCTGGTTAAAAGCGGAAGAGATCTGGAACATACTAAATGCTCCCCCCCTTCCCATTCTTTCCCCTGTCCCTCCCTCACCCCAAATTTCCCGTCCCTTACACAGGTCTTGGAACGATTAAATACACCCCCATCACCTTCTTCCCACACCCCTTAATGTGACAGCCATACACCCCTACATGTATGTGTAAATGCGACCCATTTAACACCCCTTTCCCTTTCGGCTACTCCTACCCGTTTTAAACACGTGCAGACCATTAAATGTCAATCACCCCTTTCTGCTGCTGCTGGGGGTTAAATTGATGAGATCTGGAACAGATTAAATGCTCCCCCCTGATACCCCCAAACCATCCCCCCAAACCCTTATGGACACCAGCCATGCCCCCCCGCCATATGGACACACACACACCCCTTTCTCAAAACAGGCCCGGGCAGATAAAATCCCCCCATCACCATCACCACCCTTCCCAGCCCCCTCGCTGTATGACTGTGGGGGGCGTGAAACGTCTTTTTTACATAACTGTGCCTTGTGACGTGAAACTTTGTTTGACATATAAAAAGCGTTTAAGGTATTACGTCCTTTAACAAACAAAGGCCCTGTAAGCAAACTTTATAGGGGGAAAATTTTTTTTTTCTTGTTTTTTTCATTAAAACCAATTTTTTTTGGTTTGAAATGTTTTTTTTATTATAAAAGACCACCAAGATGTCCCGATTTTACATACATAGTTTGAAGTGTTTCGTCTTGTGGTTTTAAAAACCCTTTTGACCCAAAAAAAAACCGCCTCTTCCTTTTTTATATATAGATTAATTAAAAAATTAATTAATTAAGTGGATGATATCAATGTATAATTAAAATTTAATTTTTTAAAATCTGTTTACCCTTTAAAAAAAACGCATAACGCCCTTTCGGGTAATTGGGTGTAGCAAAGAGAGGCGTTCCGCTTATCTCTTCGTGTAGCATTACTACGTATAAAGTATATGCAGGAAACCCGCCCGTTTCGTTTTTTAAAAAACATGGCCCCGTAATGAGCATGGCATCTTTTTTTTGAAAATAATTTTAAAATTGTTCGTAACGGGGGCGTGTACAGGTAACATAATCTTATTCTGTGCACCCACTGGGTTATGAAGAATGATTTGCCAAAGTTTAAAGGGGGTATTTGGAAATCTGCTTTTGAAGATTTTGGGGCATATAATTTAACACACACTCCCCCCCTTTATATAAATTTTGATGTAATTTATTTAAACTTAATAGTTTATTTTTTTGCATGTATTTAGGTCACCCGGGAATTTTGACAGGTGGGTGGCCCGGAATACTCTTGACTATGTTTGCTCGTTATTACAACAATAATTTCTTAATATTTTGTTTTCCCTATATTGAAAATAAGAAACTACATACATTTTTTAACATGCTTTATTTTCACATTAATTGATGCAATATATAACACACAGCAATTTAAAAAAAGCATCATCTCAATTTGTGGGTCGCAGGATCAGCTATTTTACTACGGAAATTTGAGATTTTTGAATCTCGTTTAACATGGGTAAATGGGGAGAAAATTTGCCCAATTTATATCCCCAAAACAGAAAAAAAGAACATGTTAATAACTTTGTCATTTCTTGTCAGATTTTGGTGATACTTTTTCAAAATAGATTCCCATGAGGCAGTAAAAGAATTTTTCAAATTTAAAAAGAAATTGAAATGTTTTCAATTTTATCCCAGTGTAGCTAAGTTATGGTTGACAGTGAACCTCATCATCTTTGATCTTAAACCTAAAAAGGGCCTTTGGGTTATTTGTCCGACTGAGTTTGGGGTACGGAGATTGGGGACGTAACTGGTATCAATAAACCTTGGGTTAAATGTTTCGGTGGCCAATTCGACGTAGTAAATAAACCTTTAACATAGTTGAAACTCTTTTTACCATACAGCTTTATCTTAAGAAAATCCTTGTACGCCTTCGTTTACACGCTGATCAACAGGTTTTATAAGCTTTTAGTTTAACTTTTAAAAATCTATAAAAATTAGTTTCAACACGCTTTTAAACTAGTTTTTATTAAAAGCTTGATGTCCGCTTTCATCACGTAACTTGCTTGGAATTAAAAAGAACACTTTAAAATTGAATTTTATGTGAGACATTTTTATTACCCACTTTATTTGAGTCACCTATATGAATCATTTTAAAGTTTTCCCAAAAGGGTGACCTCAACAAGGGGTAAATGTGGGTGTCACATAGGGTTTCACTTGAGGCTACTGTACAGGATTTATGATCTTGTGTAACCGGTTTACTTTAATTCAAACAAGTTAATGCTCTTAAAACACAGCATGAGGGGACAAAGTTAGGAAGCGCGTCCTACATGATAACACAGTCAACCTTGCTTTCCGTCGTCACCCTGTAGAACCTCTATTTTAGGCCAACCCTCAGGACTGGCCTCCAGTGGTCTCTTTTAAGACTGAATTCTAAAAGCAGTTGTCATGCACAGCTTTTAGGTATTGAAGAATTAGATATCTGTATTTACCTAAGGCCAGACATTTTTATCCAGCTTGATATGATAATTTGATATGTTTTGCTGTTGTCACAATCATTTCTTTCGCTCTTTCTTTCAGACCAATACAACAACCTATGCAATCCTGAATTACGGTTGACCAATCTTAGTAAATGTGAGTATCTTGCACAAAACAATCACAGCATATTTCTTGTTTTATTTTGGATAACACCCAAATTAAGCTCGCACAATTATACGGCAAAAATCTTCATTTAGTCATTAAATGTATGACTTTAGTAGCTGTATAGTCAAACACACAGTGATTGCCCATGCATCAGTTACATTTCTGGTACTTCTTAGAACTTATTCTTTGTTCCCCTCAAAGTACTCTACTAATCTTGGAGCAACAATCCAATAAGTGACCAAGTTTAGAACAACCATATAGCCCCCAGTACTCAACCGTGGCGGTAAATGTAAATGATGGTTTGTAGTCGTGGTCCAAGTCTTGTTTGTGACCAATACAAGTTTAAAACAACAATATGGCCACTGGTCCTCAAGGTTGGCCGTAAATGTAAACGTGGCGATTTGTAGTCGTGATCCAAGCCTTGTTCTTGAGACTACATTTCACACTGTTTCAGCCACTCCCCAGGCCACTCCTGGCAGTAGCAGCAGTGTCCCGCCCTCAGTAGGTCCCCGTGCCAGCCTCAGTCGTGTGCAGGTGTTCAGCACCATGGATCACCTCCACGCCATGGGACCAGGGCTGCCAGGTGAGTTGCAACTCTTTGTGCATTGAATGTCCGCTTTACTCTTGCATAGTTTCGAAGGCACTAATTGCAGTGTACAGTTTCCCATAGACTTACAAGCATGATTGGTCATGAGCATGTTGTGATGGATGCAGATTCACTTGCATCACACAAATTCGGACAATTTGTGTGCTGAATGTTGTTTTTGTTGGGTTGTGACGTGCAACCAATTTTTTTTATGTCAGTGTCTGAGTCTTGTTAAAAGCTGATGATATTTCACAGATTCACAGATTTCACAGAATAAAGTCATTGAATAAATGTCGCAATAGGGTCTGATGCATAAAGTAAAATGCTATGATGCATTGCATTAAAGGTAAGAAATAAAAAAATATGCACTGTCTGACATTCAGTGCCTGTGACATTTGAGTAACCTTTGTAGATGTTTAAGCTGTAACCGAATACTTCAAAACTACGATTGTTACCTTTAATGCAATCTAATCATTAGTCAATTGAAACAGATTAAGAGAACATCTAGGGTCTGTCAAACTGCAAGGCTCATCGTCATGAAAATATGTGCTCTTTGTTGTCTAAGATGTTGGCGTTTGATCATAAAGTATTGCATGCAGGTTCACGGGCTGCTGCGGCGTGCAGAAATACCCGTTCTCTCCGCACCTGCTGTATGCACTACTGTCTGCGAACGCCTGGTGGCCATTGTGGGGAGCGAGTGCCCCAGTCGGAGGCGCAGCGTGCGGCAGATGGTCACTGCACTGTCGGTGCTCGTGCCAGGACACTCCAGGTACCCCTGTGAATGTGGACAGTAATACAGTTGTATACTGTTGAACCTCTTTGTGAAGAAGCCGGGGTGCGAATGCTGTTTTCAAGGCACCTCTTTAGAGGTGGTCTTAATCACTGCATAGGACAATAGCCTCTTTGGAATGTTAGCTTATTGAACTACAGTTTTTTCTAGTTTTAGCCATTGGGAATACAGCCATTTCTGCTGTTATATGCTCTAAGTTTAAACTTTCTGGTATCAAGCCATGCGAACATAGATTCTTATTTAACACTGCAATCGATTGCATTTTTACCATACACCTACTAATTAAAAGAGTCCCAGTAGTACAGCAGTGTCAAAGGTAAAACCTCTTTGTCATCAGTGATCATCAGCGGATCATCCCGTGGCAGACAGCTTTGCTCACCATGCGGGACCTGGCCAGTGTCAAGCTCGTGGGACTGTGCTCCCCTGACAGCAGGAAGACTATGGACCAGATCATACCGGCCACCATCAGGGTGAGTGTCCAGATCAAACCGGCCACCATCCACGGAAGCAATTTATAAGACAAATAACCCAAACAGAACGAAGCCTATCTTCTAAAATTGCTCCTGTGCCAACATCAGGGTCAATATGCAGATCAAATCGAATACCACCATCAGTGACTAGTAACTAACGTACCTTCTCCCAGGGCTGCCAAGTAGTACAGATATGTCGGGCAGATTTCCGACCCAAAATACCCAAATACTAATTCTACCTTCAAAATACAGATTTCCACACTTTGTGTATTTTTTCATTAATACTTACTTTTTATGAAGTAAAAGCACAGGAACTGCATCCCAACATAGATATGTGTGCTTGTGATTGATGTTAAAAGCCCTGAATATTGGTTACATTACACCAGAAATACATATATCAATTCTGCGCTCATGGATTTCTTTTTACATCCAGTATTTTTGTAGACGTTTGCCATTCCATTCCACCACGGAATACCCCTAAAATACCCATTTTGGGCATCCTGAGTACAGAAATGGCTATTGAGGGGTTGGCAGCCCTGCTTCTCCCCCATAACCTCATAGTCTCCCAGCGCCTCCTCGAATCCCGCACACAACTAACTCCCTTTAAAATCGACACCATGGTTTCTCTCCACCAGCGCCACATCAATTGTGTGCTGGGCGTGGCGCTTGGCGTGCTGCGTCACCCCGGCTACCAGGGCGGTGCGGTGACGGACGTGTAATTGCGCCGGCACGCAGCTTCTCCACCAACACGGCGTGCGTGGCGTCGTGCATTGCGCTGCTCGAACTTCGCCGCCAAGGCCTTCGTCTTCCACGCCTTCTCTGCACCGACGACATCATGGGGCCGCCGCTCAATAGGTTGGTTGCCGCGCCCACTATAGTTCATACAATTGCAGATCAAGGTCTTATGAAACCACCGTGGGGCCTGGCATCAGTGGGTATTGTCAATTATAGGGGGTGTTCTCCTTCTGGAGGTTCATGTTGGTCTTCTAAGCCTTCTCACTGAACATCATGGGACCCTAATGGTTTGGTTGCCTCCCCAAGTATTTTGCCGTGGGAAAAGTGCCTACTCTCGTGTAACAGCCCTCCCCCCTCTTTTTCTTAAATGTGCATAATTATATTAACTGCACTCTCGTGGAACAGCCCACCCCCAGTTTGAAAAATGTCAATTTAACAGCCCTCCATATGGGCTTATAAAGGCCTTTTAATATGTCGTTGTAGTGTTTGCAGGTGGCCTGACAATATTTGTCGTCCAATTTGCATTATAAAACTATCAAATGGTCCCTAAAAATTTGGTTAAGGTGTCGGATCAATGCACCACGGTTGGGTGGTTGTTAACACTAAAACTACAATCGTTACACCCACACCATTTTAATTATATCTCTGTACACCTTAGCACACCAGCCAATAATTCGTTGACCCTAGATTAAATAAAGTTTGTATTTATATGTGTTTCTGAACCAAAACTGTTGCTCAATATATTTCAATAATAGATTGAGTAATTGATATGTCAATGTATATGATCATTGTCTTTATTTTTATAAGGTTAATTTTTCTTAATTATTTGCATTTAAAATAATCATTATTATGGCTATATGAATTTTGGTTTTGTTGCGTTTAACAGAACTGGAAGTCACAACAGTGACGTCAGTTGTTTAGTTACCACCTTTAGTCGGTAAGCCTACATTTTTTGACAATTTATACTACATTGTACTGAATTTGTACCATACCGACCGACAAATAACGATAGTTTTATAAACCAGTTGTTGCAAAACACCTTAACAACGCTTTATAAGCCTGACCCCAGAGTTTTTTATCAGGATGTACTGTTTCTCCCAAGACCCACCATGGTGCCTGGTGCTTATTTGGTATCGTCTTTGGAGGTTGTCTCTTTGCCAGGTTCATCTCAATCTTTTTATGAAGCCTTTAGCAACACAAACAATGGTCATATTATAGAGGTGGTCTGAAGAAGAGGTGCTTTTTGCATCATAAAAATATTTTTGTTTGTGTCATATGTAACTTTCTGATCATAGCACACATTGAGCTATCATGTGCATCTGAATCTACAAGAGCTAACGTCTACCATCTTTTATCATATCATATTGGCAACGTTTAGTTTAGTCTATCATCATTCTAGTTTACAATTTAGAATTACAGACACACACAAACTGGGTAAAGGAACTTCTATCTAGCTATGGTAGAATGTGTGTTGTAGGCCGAGGTGGGTTCGGTGCAGCCTACAGCGAGATGAGCAGCAGTTCTTCACACGCCTCAAAGTGGGTGCAGACTGAAACGCATTCTAGTGCAGGTACCTGTCATTTTTTTCTAGAATTATTCCCATTTAGGAATTTCATTGAACATCAAAGATAATTTTTCAATCACAAATATAATCATTTAAGTTTAAAGGTAAATGTATATTATGGTTCTGAAGTCAAGTTATCAAGAACTGGAAATCAAATCTATTAACTTATTTTATTTTTTTTCCATGAGACCATGTCATTATAGGAACCTTCATTGTTTGGTGTTTTATAAATCAAATGAAAATCATTACCATACGAGTAAACATTTATTCTGAACTTAAATTAATGTGTCTCTGTCACATGTGTATGTTTTTAATCAAGATGTACTGTTTTGTATTTATCTGTTTTCTATTTTAGTATTTGGCTGAGCTGATTATGGAGCAACAGTTACAGGAGTTTTATCCGGCACTGGAGCGCAGTAACGCCAAAATCCAGCTCTCAAATCATTCAGGCCAATTCAAACTATGACACAATCTGCACTTGAGATTTTGTCAGAGCAATGTCAAGATTTAAGTCCAACCGGAAGTGTGAGCAATTCCAACTCTGATGCAAACAAGGATATTTGAGATCTATCACTTTGTCAATAGAAAGTGCAAGTTCAAACTTTGCACAAAAAAGTGGATGCTGCGTGTTCAAGTCAAGGGACAGAGTGCTTAGCACACAACAGTTGAATGATATGCAGTTTTTTATGTGGCATCAGTGCAGTTCTGACAGTGATGATCTTGGGATATCTAAATCTCAAGTCTCAAAACAGTTATTGAAACTCATTCTAGACGTCTGAAGTTGATTGCCACTAAATATGCTGAGGATACTTATTACTAGAAATGCCACCAATTGATATGCAATTTTATGCATGCTTTTAGGAAGTGTAAATTCTGTTTGCTGCTTTGCTGGTAGTATGATTCATGAGTTGTGAAGAAAAAATCGGATCCTTTCTGCACACTATCTAATAAAGAGTAGGTAATGAAAAGAACCATTTCATTATAGTTAGAAAATGTAACCCATTTTCATCTGGTAAATGCCTTCACATATGGTCTGCTACGCTGAATAAGAATTGGAATAACATTGTTTTGTTTTTGACAATTTAATTTAATACATACAAACATTACTTTAATTTGAACATAAACCAATTGATACATTGATGTTGTGATTATCGATGTAATAAGCATTTTTTAAGTTATTTTTTACTTGCTTGTATATATGTGTATGACAATCAGTATTATTCATTCTGCCATGTTTAATATAAATCACTATTGCTGAATGTTACATTGATAAGTGCGCTATTTCTAACTTTGATTGTACGATTTTTTATTTTGTCCAAAGTGATATTATAAAGTAAGTGCATTATGTTGATATTGGTTATTTACAAAGTGGTGCGCAATCTGCACTTCACGTCTTCCAATTATATTCTAGTCAAGTATGTAAGTGTATTGTTATTTTCACATTACTGAGATTATAACAAATTTGGAAGTAATTTCAAATATACTATATGTTCTGATAACTTTCAGATCGTTGGTCTATTGGTGATTTTTAAAAAGTTCTGATCAATTTTTGAAACATTCATACTTTATCTTATTAAATTTAAATTTGCTACTCTTGTCCCGATATTCAATACATAAAAGTTGGACATTTAAAATAAAGATACGGGTCAGTGATTAATTTAGAAATTGGCAACAATGAGCTGCTATGGACTCGCATATTTTGAAATAATGGGTTGGAGGGACTAGCATACATAACAAACTAAAAATATTTTATGGGTTCTGTGGGATGCACAATAATTAATTCTTTGCATCCCACTGAAAAATAATGAGCCCTGGCCTCGGGACTCGCATCTAGATAGATCACTGAAGAGTGTTAATAAATTTCAACCAAGCTTCATAAAATTTCCCACATATTACCAGTTTCAAAATATAAGTACTTTTGAAATTATCATCAAATTTATTACTACCCTTGTGAAGTGAAAACAACATTACTTTTTTGGATGAAAGTTATTGCGTCGCTTCAGCTGTTTGGTTGGTTGGTATGTACAATACTGTATACATGTATCTATGTATCTCATTAACTAACTATGTATGTATGTCCCTGGACCAGCTAGAGCATTTACCAATGAACTAAATTTGTTCAAACTTTACACAACTGTGTGGTATGACACAACACTGAAGTGATTCAATTTTAGGCATTTTTCTGATCGAAGTGTGCTTTCCACATGGCCATTTTTGGAACATGTATAAAGAATACGTGTGTCCAATTTTGGCACTTTGCCAATTAAAGTTTACCTTCCAGAGAACCATTTTATTATTTTTTATTTCTCTGTGGTTTTTTCATTTTTTTAATATTTTTTTTATATTTAGTGAATTTTATTTTTAATGCAGTGAGTTGGACGGTTCAAATTGTGGCTCAAAAGTAATACAACTGGTTAGTATGTCTCCTCTTTTTCAAGTAAATATTAATTTGTACAATCCAAATATAGTTTACTGTGATGAAATGATAAGTGTATTGTAGTAATGTAAAGTATTAAAATTCTAGAGATTTTAAAACTTCGTTCTTGTAATTGTCATGTTTTATATTCTGGTAAATGTCTAAAGTAGCTAATTTTACCTTAAAAGTGGAGGCCAACTTGAGCCTTATATAAACATGGACTTTTGCTACACTATTAAAAACACCCAATAAAAGAATGACCTAGAATTTCATTTTCAGAATTTATTTGTTTCATGTCACCAAAGCACACCAGATGCATGTCAATGTCATCGAAAATCTGACATGAATTTTAGCAATGTTTAAATTGATGTAATTTTTTTGTTTGATTATTTATTTGATAAGGACTAGGTTGTATGTTTATTACTATGTAGTCGTAGACAAGAGCATATCCAGAAGAGAGCGTTTTACGGTCAAAGTGATCAATATGATACTTGTTAGTATATGTGGCACAAATAGGTAAATGATTTAAATGATTCATATTCCCAGATTCATATTGGTGTGTAACTGTGTACGGTTGTTTGCATTGACATATTAATAAAATCTTATTTAAAATAGTTTAAGTCTAAAGACAATTGTCGATTTGCTTGTCTTCTTTTCAAAGAAATAAAAATCAGATATTAAAACTATAACAAAGAAGAAAAGAATGCCTTTGCATAAAATAATATGCTCAGTACTGATAATGCACTTATCAACATTTAATACAATCAATATAAGTATTTCCATCTACATTAATTTAGTTATTTATACTAATGGCAATAAAATTGGTACCTACAAAACCCTAACCACTACATTTCGCATCCCTCCCCCCCCCAAATAGCAAGAAAATAACATTAATACCAAGATGTACCATACTCTCTTAATCAGGTGATCTGGCACAGGTCCCTCTTTTTATTGAAATCCCGTGCAAACATGGAAATCGGGCAAAGTCCTATGCAAACGTCAAAATCCCCCTCATTTTGGTTTCAGACTGCTATAGTATTTCTGTTGGTGGTAATTTTTATTCAACAATTTGTACATCAGGCCAAAACTGCATAAAAACAATTTATATTTTGTACAGTAGAACCTCTAGTACGACCACATGTGGGACTGGCGTCAAGTGGTCTCAATAAGGGGGGGGTCTCAATACAGGTGGTCTTTAAATGGAGGTTCAAATTATGAAGGTAATTGGGAGTATGAAAAATGGTCCTATTACAGAGGTGGCCTCAATATAGAGGTGATCTGGATCACAAAAGACACCTTTATAACAGTTGTTCAATATCTTAGTAATGATAATGATATGGCCACATATTGGTCAGATGTTCGACATGACACAGTATGGCCACTTTAAATGACAGGTGATCGAGAAAATATGGTAATCAAAATAAATTGTAATTTATTTATGTTGGACATATTTTATACAATAAATGTAATTTAATTTGTAGTACATGTAAAAATATATAACGTAAATATAATCATAGGTGTAAAAAAATAACAAAACTGTGAATATACCGTAGTGGTATAAACCATTCTCTACGAGGTCTAGTTTTTTTTCAAATTTATTTGCGCGAGTAATATTTTGTACGATTGTATTGTTTTTTTTTTATTTATTTGTGTTAATAATATTTTGTATGATTGTATTTTATAATTTATTTTGATTTTTGTGATGTAAAAACGTTATAATATTATGAAAATGTTATTTTTATATATTTTCTATGAATCTTGTTTGAAATGTGAAAGCTGTACCCAGCTAAAGCATGAGTACAGAAGAACCACTTTTTAAAGACAAGTACAGATAAAGAACCACTTTTTATAGAAAAAAATATTACATATAAAAATTACGAAACATAACGAGAGTGTATATAAACATAAACAATCTAATCTATAAAAACATTATATACATGTACATATATTAAATCAGTCGAACACCCAGGGTACAAGAAGGACTATAAATGCATGATGATGATGCTGAAGCTCATGTTGATTCCTTTTCATCAGATGTTTTCTTCTCCATCAATTTCAAATGTTTTTGAGAGCGAAAGTGTAGAACCAGGTGGTCTTTCCTTTTGTAATGTTTATCACAAAGATTGCACTCAAAAGGCTTATCATCTGCATGCAATGCTATGTGTCTACGAAGATGATCGGGCTGGAAAAACTCTTTATTACAAACGTCACATTTATACTCTTTTCTCTCCAAGTGATAATTCATATGTTTTGCCAAGTGGTGGGCCTGTTTGAATTCCTTATCACATGTGACACATTTGTGAACCTGTTCTTCATTCAAATGCTCCAGTGCAATATGCACATTTAAGGCCTGTTCTGTCTTAAACCTCACTTGTAATTTGCAAATGAGGCACAAATACCCTGCTCTGGAATCAGACTTTGTAATATTCTCATTTACAGCTTTTCTCTTAAACTTTTTTAACTCATTTCCATGGACAAAATTATAATGGCATTTCAAAGAATGGGGTCTTGAAAATGAACTCTTACAAATGTGACATTCATAAGGCTTCTCTCTGGTATGCGTCTGCATATGAGCACTAACATGTCCTTTTTGAACAAATTTTTGATGACATATATCACATTCAAATAATTTTTCCCCTTTGTGTTTAAGCATGTGTATTTCTAATGAATTCTTGTATCCAAGAGATTTATTACATACACTACAATCGTAAGTCTTCTTCTTGTCTTGGCCATGAAAAGCTTTCATATGGTTGAATAGGTATTGGTTGGATTTAAACCTTTTTTTGCAGAGAAAGCAGAAAGGATATAAATTGCTTTTTATTTTAAGCATAGTTTTAGATTTAGCACTTGGCTTTTTACTTTTATTTTTTGGTTTATCAATATTGATATATTGTTTTTCCGAAGTGCTTTTCTTACAATGTATCGTCTGATGTTGCAGCAGATTAACTTTACGTTTAAATTGTCTGTTGCAAATCAAGCATATAAAATTAAGATCATCGGGACTGCTTTCTTCAGGAAAAGATACAATTTGATTTAGTACATCACTCGGCTTTCCATCTATAACATGAGAATCAAGTTTATCATTTTCAACTTTAATTTCCAACTTAATTTCGGCAACTTCATTAGTAGAAAAGACACCATTTTCATCCTGGACATCCATTTTTTTTTAAATTTAAATGTCTGGAACAAGCTACTCAACGAATCACTAATCACTGAATACTCTTCAAGGCCGTAATTATTTGGGAAGGAAAAGAGCCAGTCCATCCCAGAAGTCCTGCATTAATATTAAAACGGATACTAATATAGATTATTTTTACTTCTTCACAAACTTAACTTTTTACATCCAACACTTTCGACATAGTCAGAGAACTATATGAATATACATATAATTTAATATTAGTAAAATTCGTTCTTTATTGTCAATCTTATTTTGTTAATAATCGTAATATCTAAAATGTATTTTCTTAATATACTTTGGCTTTTTTATTTGTATTAATGTTATTGCTTTTAAGATTGTAAAACATCACAATGTCAAGAAATTTGTAAAGAATTCATAAAACTAGTATTGTCATAATGCACTCTAAATGGGCGACGTATGGATACGGACGCTTCTTATATTGCAAGATAGCTCCGGCAATATACTGATATAGGATGATGACGAAAACTGTGTCAGCTGACAATTTCGTTTTCTTTAATTACCTCCGAATAAGGGATCGTTCAGATATGACGTCACCTGATTTTTGGCCTTTTGTGTTTTAATCTCCCCCTTCCCCTTGTCACTTTTCGTCAACTTTGCACACCCCTCCGGTAACCTGACGTCATATTTGTCTCACTCCGCCACCACCCTCCCAACATCGTGAGATTTCGGGATGACATTTTGCTCAAGTAACATTGATTTAACCCTCATCAGGACATTAACCAAAACACCGTAATCAGTACAATAGGGGTCCATGTGGACCCCAAGCATTTGATGGAATTTTCTCTTCCATTCATGATCTTCCTATAGCTGTGATACAAATACATTCATATGTTAATTATGAGTGCGCGAGATGAAAATAACAAATAAAGAGTTAGGTTCTTATTACATACATATTTTTACAGTTCAAATTTTCAAACAACCCTGTGTTTTCTATACTCATTTTGTCTGGGGTCCTAGCCCATCTCACGACCAAATCAAAGTCTTCGGTCCTGATAAAGGCAAGATGTAGGTACTAGGGTGACAACTACTTAAAAGGAAAATAAGAAATACCAAGTGGACAAAAAGTGTACCCCTGGGGTCTGAACGGACCCCTAATGTACTGATTAGGGTTAACTCTCAGGGTTAACTGTTAACTGTGCTGTTGTATAAATATATTTGAATATATATGTCCATAATTTATATAATTTTACAAATGTATTTAGGACATAAAACAAACATGGCAATGTGATTTCAACTAGTAGATATGTATTTTTATTTAGTGTTTTTATTTCAGACATAGAATATGTGATCAATAAATGCATTAGAGTGCATATAAGAAAGTAATAGAAATCTAAGATCTAATAATAGAAAAGTAAAAGTAAAAAAATGTCACGGTGAAATATAAAGGTGCATAAAACAGAAGCGCCACACCTCAATAGTTTTGACTAGAGCAACATTACTATTAAAAAGCCTATTAATTAGGCCACTGATAGTTCTTTTAAAGTCATTAAACCGCATTGTAAAAATATATTAGATATACTGCACCTTCCTGTGACGTTATCACGTTATATATCAGAAAGTAAGTTCAAATACTATTAAATAACTACTACTTTTTTTCAAAAGGTGCCATCACCCAAGTTTGAACCGGCAATAACTGAACGTTGGTCAATGCATTTTTATGACATGCCAACAGGCAGTGACCAGTGTCCACTATCTGGTGGTGACAATAACCAGCGTTCTTAACCCCATCTACTCCCAAACGTACGAAAGGGGCCACAATGAGGGATTAGAACCTGGAACCTTGCACGATTTACGATCTTCTTCAAAAACGTATAAACAGCTCAGTAGCCACAGTCATGAAAAACCCACGCTTCGCTCTTAAAAAAGCATCATCGAACAACAAAATCCCCTCGCACAGTGTAATTTTTTTCAACCGAGGCTATGAAAACGTTATTTGTCTGAAAAGCAAACGTTGGCGGACTTACTGTGCACACCCCTACTATGCTGTGGACGCCTACAGGGATGGCCAAGCATGTACACAACTGTATGATAACCTTCAGCCAGGCACTCCTTTAACCAAAACGAATTCATGTATTTCAAAGTTTCCCTCATTGTTGTCATACGTATGATTTTGACGTGTTACGTAATATTTGCTAAGGTGATAACGCTGTTTTACAAACCACTACTCGAGCTCATGATGCTTCCAGGTCTGGTCAAGCGTGTAGTGACCCCAGTCCATAACTGTATGATGGCCCTCAGCCAAGAACTCAAGCCTTACCAGGCGCCCCCACCATACGCTACTTGGGTGGCATTGCGGGATTCGAACCTGGGACCTTGTCTGAACTGCCATCCACCAAGATACGCCCCCAGGGACCTCTAGCATGGGGGATGATATTGTGGCAATGTTCACACAGATGTAATAATCTCTCAAACTCACTGTTTAGAATTGGTGGTTTTGGTTGGGGATGATTTTATTCAATGTCAGGATCGTAACTAGGCTGAGAGGCTGAGGAGGCGACTGCCTCCTCGCTTTTTTTGGTGCCCCTCTGCCTCCTCTCTTTTAGATTTCGCCACCTTGCTTTATAGATTAGTTTTTTTTGCTGTTTGTTTGCAAGTAATGCAAAATTTATATATGAAAGTTTTATATCAAATGTGTGTTGCCCGCGCAGAGCGCGAACCCCCCCCCTTTCCCCCAAGATATATTTGTATTATGAGTAACCAATCAAGGTTCACAAAAGTATTAATACTAATCAGCACTTGTGACATACAAATTATACTGTCCTATTGCTTTTGCTCAGAGAACACTACTTGTGTTCTCACTTTGACGTTGACAAATACAAACTTTAAACACAAAAGAAGTATACATTAAGTTTGGATACCAGGTTGACCTATATTTTCACCTCGACATTGTCAAACACTGTTTCCAGGCCCAACGGACAGTTAAACAGACCAGCTTCTAACTCAATGCATTGATCAATATGGTAGCGTACAAAAGTAGCACTACCTCACTCAGGGCCCTGTTTCTCGTGACCAGCGTTTTAGCTATTCTTTAATTATGGTTATCGGTCGTTATTGGTGCTTTGTCTGTGATGATAAGCTATAACTACGAATATTTGTAGTTGCGAATATAGCTGTAGTGCGTACATATTTGTAGGATTTATTTATTTTCAATTGTTTGACTCAGAACAAGGTAAGTCAAATATATTCAAATTCGAAGTGAAGTGTTGACGACATGATTGTCGAGCATTTGTTTATCTGTTGCTTGTCAGATTTCGATTAGTTAACGTTCACAGAGATTATGGTTCTTTGTTCAATGGAGAACATATTGCATAACTCACTGATCATGAGGCAATTGCATGAATTGGATTCCTAATCCTTTCAAGCACTTCTCACACTAGAATTTGTATAATGCTATAAATATAATCATGATTAATTACCAATGCTCATGGGCACACACTAAATTAACGTAACTATCTCCGTACGTAACAGATATGCCTCTGTTTCAGCAAAATGGCGAAGACGAAGCGTGATAAGATGTCGATGATGATATTTATCGCCATGATCGGTTTTATGATGTGTTTCTTCGGCTTCATCGTACCTTTTGTCTTGTAAGTCCGCAATACCTCACGCTCAGTACACTGTGTAGTCAGTTACCCCCCTCCCCCGCCACCCCGCCATTTTCACGTAGACACGATACCCCCCTGATGCCCCACAAGACGCCAGAAATTAGAAAAAAATATCGTCAGCGTTTAATGATGCCACGAGTCACGACAAAATGACGCAACTCGTGGCAAAGTGACCCACTCCAAATCACAGGTGGGGGCCCCACTAAATCTTCATTGGGCACACTCCATTTTTGAGCATATGTGAATTCTGGATATAGTAAGTAACAGGAGCGCTGTTGTATGTCGTTGTCATGTAGTATTACCCCCACACTGTTGAGATTTTAAAAGATTATGTCTTCTATGGTGGATGATTTCATTGGATTTCGATGATACAGATGTTATCATATATGCATGACACGTATGTATTTTGCATATCTATGACATGGATATTAATACTGTCAGTATTATTTGCTATATGTTGCAAAAGTAACAGTTTTGTTTTTGTAAATATGATTGTGTTTCGTGGTCTGTAATAAAATTCAAATGTAATTATAGATTTCAAATGTGCTTTCAGAGTTGTGTATGTGACAATTATCACTGTATGTGATGAGCTGTATGATGGTTAAAACAAAGCAGACAAAACAAACAAGTCTTATTTATGTGTATTCATAAAATGTAATGGGATTGTGACATCACAGAATAATAAAGATGACTGTTTAAGGTGGAATAAAGTCAAATTGATTGCCGATGCTATGGCTTTTATATAAATATGTTTGCGTTTGCTACTAAATTGAACATCTTTTGTCTTTATGTTGGTGTAGGTCTATATGTAAAGGGTCATCCTTTTCTGAATATTTGGATATAGTTAGATGGTCGAGTTTCAAATGGCAGTGAAACTATTCGGGGGAAATATTAACTTAAAATGGCTCACTGGAAGGCAAACTTAAATTAGCAAAGTGGCAAAATTGACCAATTGCATGCACTGGGCATTGTATTAAGTTTGAATGTTTTTCCCCACTTATCATTAAAAATGGACCAAAATGGACCCGTGGAAAGTACACTTTAATTGGCAAAGTGCCAAAAAAAATTGAATCACGGTTATAGACACACATGTGCACCGAAAACACGCACGCACGCATAAACATACTATAGTTATATACAAACGAAACAAACACAAGACTTTCACTCCAGCTGAGCACGCAACCAGCGCTGACCCAATATTTTCAAGCATCACCAATTGTAGCAACTCCATACGCGGCACGCTCATAACCGCAAGCGATCCCGCATAGTTGGATGGTCGCCATTTGCCTAATATCCAGAAGAGTAGAATAAGAAAGAGTAGGTCGCACTCAAATATAAAGTCCTACCCTCTGATGTCCTACCTGGGTTTAGCAGAGACCTACCCACACAGAAACCTACTGTACTTTATTTGTAAAGTGGACAGTCAGCTAAATAAGGTCAAATAAGCTTATTCGAACGTCTTATAACTCTACGGTTAACCCATAAAACTTTGCCTGTCTGCAATCCTTTAATGTACTACGTCTAACTATTATTACCTAGTGTTGTTTAATGTAAACAGTCTAAATCGTTGCCTAGGCCGAATATGATGTCTGGCGAGTGCTGGTCGCATGTACCAAATTTGTACCTTCAAAAAATCCAAAATGAACGAGTTCTCTTATTTCTATCCCTATACATGTATTTGGTCCCAAAATGCATTCAATTTCAACAGGATGGTGCTGAAAACTTATCTTGACGGAGGTGGTGTGTGGGCTTGTGGGTGGGGGTCGGATCGTGCGTGCGTGCGGCGTGCGGGGGGAGGGGGGGGCTAGACCAGCACACTGCTTGTCACTCGTGTAGGCTTACTAAGCCAAACTTGCAGCATGGTAGGTTAAGTGACCACACTTAGCATAAATGTCTAAATATCTTATATGTCACGTTGTAGGTACGTTCGGATCATAGGGCTGTCGAACATTGTGTTTTAGTAAAGGATCTGTGTTTGATCATATCGACTGATGGACTGAAATCAATAGTCCTATTTGCTGTAGCGATACATGCGTCTTTCCTCGATCAAATAGACGTCAATGAGGATCAAATGTTTTGTAAAGTACTAAGGAGATCGTACGTCAGTAACATAATATGATGCAGAATCACTTTCTGTGTTTGAAGTAATCATAGAATATCCTTTTTAAAAAATGTATTAATCAAACCACAGCTGAATATCAATGAAAATATGAAATTCTTTTTATTTGAATTTCAACAGTGCATACCAGAACACTTTTAGTGGTCATTACCGGTGGAATATTTCTGCAACACGACAAGGTAAGCGATATTAATATAAAAGTACCAGCCCGGTGGCCACTGTAATAATTTAATAATTATCTTACTAGCTTATACCCGTGGGGACGAAAAATAAATAATGTTCAATCAAGTGACATGCCCTTCTTCGGATGTAAACACCGCCCCCACCCCTTGCTCACCGCCCCCGCCCGCTATTAAACAACAAATATTGCTTGCATATCCCAGTTTTATAGCACTGTCTTGATAACCCCACCCCACCCAACACTCTACGACTCTTCTAGCTTTCAGCTGCGTCTCTCCCCTCTACCCCCCTCCTTACCACACACGCACACCCCTCACCTACCACTATAATAACAACGACGACTTCCCATTCTGACACTACCAATCCCTGTCCTGATAGTACCTGCCAAGGTTCTGACAGCACGCCCAGCCAAACAAAAACCCTTCCCTAAAACCACGTAATTTCATGCTGATTACAAAGGAGCCTACAATATTTGATGTACTTACACAATACACATCAGCCCCAAAGCAATTCAGATACT
Source organism: Streblospio benedicti (assembly GCA_019095985.1). Lineage (NCBI taxonomy): Eukaryota > Metazoa > Annelida > Polychaeta > Spionida > Spionidae > Streblospio > Streblospio benedicti. The sequence continues at coordinate 10,433,831 of CM032664.1, read as the reverse complement.
CACACATTGCAATAGAACCTCTCTAATAAGACCATTTTGAGGTTGGTCTCAGGTCGTCTTAACAGAGAGATGGTCTCTTTATGGAGGTTTGCAATGATCTTGGGCTGTAAGAAATCGTCTTGCTAAAGAGGTGGTCTCTTTGTAAAGGTGGTCCAAATTGAAGGTGCTAGTGTACAAAGTGGCTGTAATCGGTATAGGTACTTGGCAGATTAATATTTGAACCCATGTGACCCCTTTGGCGTCTTTCACAACGTCATTGACACCTGGATGGCTGCCATCGTCTGCAAATATTTGTTATAGAATTGCAAATAGAGGGCCAACAGGACCACTTTGACCATCAGAACCATAAATTTGCACAGCTACCCAGTACCATGATATGATGCCCGTAGTCAGATTGTGCCTAACTAATCAGGGAGTTCGCCAGACAACACGCCACAACTAGCATATTACTATATAGATAGTAACAAAAAATAGCGACAATCCCTACTCTGCTGATGCATTCATCAGATACAACCGATCAGAGCTGTAACTTATATGCAAATACCCGAAATTTTGGTTACCTAACAAAGCAAAAAACAGACTCTCACATTCATTTAGTGTACCAGGCCCGGGGAGGCATTGACCTATATTTTGTAACACCATCATAAATATATTCTTGAATAGTGCCTACACTTTAAATTTGGAAATTTACAACAATGCTATAATAATTATAACAATATTAACTAACATAATTATTCAATCATGAATAAAACTCTCCGTGACAAGTAGCTATCCAAAAATTTGCTGATGTGGTCATTATGTGTTCCTAATACCAACCATATGTTCAGCTACTCATTTTTTTTGTAATTTAAATTGGGTCATAATGTGCTGATTTTAGGGTGAAATTGTGATCCATTCCGGTGGCTGCGCCAAATGTATTAAGTGCCTCCCCTGGGGTACAGGGACCGTACCAGGTCTAAAAGTTGATGACTGTGGTCATTATCATTGTGAAATATAACCATATGTACACCATTATTTTTGTAATTAAATTGTATGGCAGGCTGGAGCAGGGGGTACCGGGCACGCGGCCACACGTATTTTGTAGATGGCGAGGAGAGGCCGGGCACGCGGCAGGGTAGGAGCTCGAGGCAATCCCAGAGCTCGAGGCAATCCCATCGTCTTCCTCCTCTTTGTTGCCATCGTTTGCATAGGATTTGGTTTTGCATGGTCTTTCATTATGTACGTATTCATCGGTAATAGGTATAATTCTGACCTGATAAAAGATAAGTAATTGAGATTTTGAAATTATGACTTTAACCTTCTAAGAATGTTGCATTTTTTGCAGGGGAAATTTTGCATTTATGGGGATCGGCGTTGTTGGTATTGTTCTCCTCGTTGTGTTTGTCGTTCTTGCTTATCTCATTCATCAGAAGAAGATATGTGTGAAGCAGAATGATGTTGAAGATGTAAGTGTTTACCATGTAATGACATTCATTTCAAACATTTCATTTCAAACAAAAATGGTCCCTTTGTACTCTGTTTGCCGATCAGACTTGAGGCTGATTGTCGGCGAGCACTGGCAGATCCAGGTTTTCAAAACAGCTGGGTGTGGAGTGTTCACCCTAGGGGCAAATTGGGATTCGACGAAATACATGTACACATAATGCTGTTCTATTTCTAAGAAAGGGGGTGGGTGTAGGATGGGCCCCGCCACACCAGATCTGAATGTGGGCTGTCATCGGAGGTCAGCCTATCTCGCTATAACGTTATGGGGTTTATTATCAATCCTTTGATTTACTCTTCATATTAAAACTCATCGATAATTTGTTTTAAAGTATTTGCTACACCGCCAAACTTCAGATTTCGCCGACGCCTGGTGTTGCAGTGATCTCCCCACAACAAACTGGGCAGCAACAACAACAGTCACAGTGGGGAACCCCAGCACAAGGTGTGTGATCATTATGCGAAGTGTTGTTTCCCATGATTATGACGGCGTTTGATAATCAAGTTTATTATAGAGATAACATGAATCCCAAATGTTAGTTTAGTATTTCCAATGTCTATTAGTCACCAGTTCCCCCATTGTTCTAATCTATTTCAGGCTACCAGCAGCCACCACCCGGATATAACCCTGCTAACTACAGCCAACCTCAACAACCACAGGGCTACCCTCAGCCTCCACCTTATGCACAACCTCCCCCCGGGGGTTATCCACAACCTCCGCCACCAGGGTATGGCCAGGCACCTCCACCGTACCCACCGCCCCAGTACCCTCCTCCTCCTCAACAGACTCAGGACCCGGCGTACCCGCCCATGTAGTTACTGAGGAGCATACTGATGCACAACGGTGCTTGTATGACTCATAAGTAGTCTCATCAAACTACTGAATTATTGTATTTTGGTCATTGCCACCAACAATGAGTGGAGGATGCCTTATTCTATCACTCTTTGTAAAGTTAGTGTTCTCGTTATTGTTGTTTGTAAGACAATGTGTAAAATGTCGATTGTATATGATGTAATATGTTACTGTACTGTATTTATGGATTGCAGTTCTTACATGTATTATTAAAAATGTCTAAACTTTCATGCTTTACATATTTGTTCATGTTAACACCATGTTTACCATATGCATGTATAGTTTTATGTACCGGTTTCAAATTATGTACACAAAGTAAGAGTAACCGAGTAAGAAAAACATGCAAAAAAGAAACTTATGGTCATTGCCTTGAGTTATTGTTAGAGGGGTTGAAGTTCCAATGCCATCATTTCACACAAAACTACAACACGCTCACATACACTATCACAAAACTAATCACCCGCGCACGCACGCACGCACGCAATATCACAAGACTAAGTAGACGCGCGCACATACTATCACACACTAACAAAAACTAACACAATCACTAGGCGACATGTCAATATTCAAATGACTTGTTTGAACTGTCTGTCTCACGACGACTCATACGCTGTTGATCGAAAATCTATTTGACTTGAAGTTTAGGTTTGTTACCTTTTATACTTAATATAGCGTGCACAAAGGTCGACTGCATTGAAATTACCCCTATTGATTATTCGACCTGATATAAAGATCTTAACGGCAGAGACTTTTATGAATATACCAACTTGTAGATCAGCATTTCAATCACTATACTTACCAATCGACTTTATCCATAGTGCAGTCGGCAGCCTCATATACTCCATTAGGCAACCTAGAAATTGTGATTCCTATGGCATATTTTTGCAGCTTCTTATAGTGTGGGTCCCTGATCACAATTAGCTTGATTGTCAACTTGACAATCTTGGGTATTTCTTTTCAAATGGCAGCAAAGATAAGATGGCCACCGCCCTCACAAGTACGAACGTCATAAAAACCAAACTATTCATCATAACAGATTGAATAATACATTATTTCTAGCTATATTTAGCATGCTGAGTTCTTTTATGATGTTAGAAATATGTTTTGACAAAAATCAAGATGGTCTCCAAGATGACCACTATCCCCAGATATCAAAATTTTGTCAAAACACCCAAACCAATCATCATAAACTTTTTGTATAAAAAAATTGTTTTTTTTACTGTACAACATGTATTCCACATGCTAAGTTCATTTATAATATTATAAATAGATTTTGACAAAATTCTAAATGGCCACTAAGATGGCCATACATCAGATTTTTAAAGCATGTCAATCATAATAGAATATTGCGCAATATATCATTTTGACCAAAATCAAAAAGGTTGAACTCATTTACATTGTGAAAATTTGGTTTTGACCAATTCAAGATGGCCAAACAGATGCTCAAACCATCAAGCTGGGCTCTTGTCTCCATTATTACATGCATTATGCATTATTCTATGATGATTGGTATGGTTTTTATGACATTCTTGTGGCAGCGATTATCTTGAATTTTGTCAAATTCTATATTGAACTTCAAAAAATAGTTCAACATGTTGCATATAGCTAAAATGATGTATATTCAGTGTTTTATGATGATTGGATTGGTATTTGTGACATTTTGAAAAATAATTGACCAAGGTTGTCGAATTGACAACCCCGTTAATTTTGTTCTGGAACCCCCATAGTATAAGAATCTGCAAAAATACTACACAGGAATCACAATTTCTAGTTTGGTAGAATTTCTACTGGACTACATACATGTATATATATGCAAACAATACCGTTCTTCACTTCGTTCTTTTAAACTCATGATTAAAAGTTATGACAGAATAAACTTCATCTTATCAAATGTGAGAAAATGACGGGGAGACCTGTCAAATATTTGTCAATACATCAAATATTTGTGAAGCCCATGCCATTCTTATTATAATGTGCTCTGTCGTTATCAATGCAAAAAGGAAAGAAAGTGAAACGTCATGGGATAAAGTGAAATAATAAATCCGTTAAGTAACAGCCCGAGCAATGACGTCAGATTTGAGCTCACATAGGCTTTAAACGGCCTTGATATTTAAACTTTGATAAATATGCTGCTTCATTCCAGAGACGACATGGCAACGCCGCAGTTGTAGGGCCTGTGCTGGCTTTACCGGCTGCGGTTGTTGGTGGTTGTTTGTAACTTTTCACATTGATTGAAAACTTTGAAAATCACAACTCCCAAGCTACATTTGAAACGCTGTAAAGTAATCAATGTTTTTTTTTTACAACTGATTGACTTCTCTTCACAGACTTCCAGGGAACACTGCTTTGGTCTGTGGAACCCCGTGTAATGGCTCATCTTGCGTCCATGGCCAACTGTTGTTGAGTGACCTTTAGATTTGTGGATCAAGATTCGTGTTATTATCTGAATGGAAGAAAACGGGTACATTTGATCCCCAATAGTTCAAGTTTAATGTATTTCAATAACAATGAGAATCACATGACTATTTGAGGCCTTATATAAAAAGCCACTAGGTCACTATGTAACGTAGATTTCATTCGATGAGTACAGAATGTAAAGAAATGCCCCTTTTCAGTTTTTTTTTTACATCTACGTACGGCATTTCACAAGAGATTTTTTTTATTATGGGCTTATAAGAAATATCAATGTTTGAACTGAAATGTTAATTTAATCTTAAGGGAATAAGTGTAACAAGGACAGGTAAGTTCCTTTTGTTGACAGCTTTTCAAAGATTTCATGTGATCCATAGAGTCTATCTATTAAAGTTAAAATTAAAAAAAAAATCTGTATCACTATGAAACTTTGTACAACATCATAATGCTACAACATAATGGAAGAAACATCATTACAGATAAACATTGGTGATCATCAAGTTGGTGCGAAATAAGAGAATATAGATCATACTTATATGAAGCTAATATGTATAAACGACCATATGCC
>CM032664.1:10388763-10419339 GCA_019095985.1 Streblospio benedicti | reverse complement strand
AATAATACTGATTGTCATACACATATATACAAGCAAGTAAAAAATAACTTAAAAAATGCTTATTACATCGATAATCACAACATCAATGTATCAATTGGTTTATGTTCAAATTAAAGTAATGTTTGTATGTATTGAATTAAATTGTCAAAAACAAAACAATGTTATTCCAATTCTTATTCAGCGTAGCAGACCATATGTGAAGGCATTTACCAGATGAAAATGGGTTACATTTTCTAACTATAATGAAATGGTTCTTTTCATTACCTACTCTTTATTAGATAGTGTGCAGAAAGGATCCGATTTTTCTTCACAACTCATGAATCATACTACCAGCAAAGCAGCAAACAGAATTTACACTTCCTAAAAAGCATGCATAAAATTGCATATCAATTAAACTATAATGAAATGGTTCTTTTCATTACCTACTCTTTATTAGATAGTGTGCAGAAAGGATCCGATTTTTCTTCACAACTCATGAATCATACTACCAGCAAAGCAGCAAACAGAATTTACACTTCCTAAAAAGCATGCATAAAATTGCATATCAATTGGTGGCATTTCTAGTAATAAGTATCCTCAGCATATTAGTGGCAATCAACTTCAGACGTCTAGAATGAGTTTCAATAACTGTTTTGAGACTTAAGATTTAGATATCCCAAGATCATCACTGTCAGAACTGCACTGATGCCACAAAAAAACTGCATATCATTCTACTGTTGTATGCTAAGCACTCTGTCCCTTGACTTGAACACGCAGCATCCACTTTTTGTTGAATGCAAAGTTTGAACTTAAACACACTTTTTATGGAGATGACAAAGTGATAGACCTCAAAGATCCTTGTTTCCATCAGAGTTGGAATTGCTCACACTTCCAGTTGGAGAGGCAGATCTTGACATTGCTCTGACAAAATCTCAAGTGCAGATTGTGTCATAGTTTGAATTGGCCTGACTTCCGATTTGAGAGCTGGATTTTGGCGTTACTGCGCTCAAGTGCCGGATAAAACTCCTGTAACTGCTGCTCCACAATCAGCTCAGCCAAATACTGCAGTAGAAAACAGACTGATATAAATACTGTGGGGAAAACAGTACATCCTGATTAAAAAACACGCACATGTGACGGACACATTACATGTAAGTTACTTCAGAATGTTTACTCGTATGGTAATGATTTTCATTTGATTTATAAAAAACACCAAACAATGAAGGTTCCATATCAAGGTCTCAAGGAAACAATTTAAATAAGTTAACAGCTTTGACTTCCAGTTCTTTATAACTTGATATCAGAACCATAATATACATTTATCCTTAAACTTAAATGATTAGATTTGTGATTGCAAATTATCTTTGATGTTCAATGAAAATTCCTAAAAGGTACCTGCACTATTTGTGCGTCGTCTGCACCCACTTTAAGCCGCGTGAAGAACTGCTGCTGCTCTCGCTGTAGGCTGCATCGAAACCCGCCCCCGCCGGGCCTACAACACACATTGCACTGTAGCTAGAAGTTCCTTTACCAGTTTGTGTGTGTCTGAAATTCTAAATTGTAAACTGGAATGGTGATGGACTGAACTAAAAGTTTTCAATATAATTAAAAATAGTGCACATTAGCTATTGTATATTCAGATGCATATAATTGCACAATGCGTGCACTGATCAGAAAGTAACATATGACACAAACAAATATCTTATATGATACTTAACATGCAAAAACACCTCTTCTTCAGGCCACCTCTATAATATGACCATATAAAGTATTCTAGTAACTTGGTAGACAGCATATGGATTCATGTTAGTTTGTCTCTTTCATTTTCTTGCTGTTAACTATTCTATTCTGCCCGCCCCTTTTCCCACCAAAATACTTCATTTTCATAGGGTGTTTCATGAAATCTTAAAGTGCGCCCCCCCTCTTCCTTAAGTGCGCACCCCCTTTTCCAAAAACCTGGATCTGCAATTGTTAACAATTGTGGGCGGCAGGCAACCAACCTATTGAGCGGCGGCCCCATGATGTCGTCGGTGCAGAAGGCGTGGTAGAAGACGAAGGCCTTGGCGGCGAGTTCGAGCAGCGCGCCGTGCACGTACGCCACGTACGCCGTGTTGGTGGAGAAGCTTGGGGGGCGCAGGTACACGTCCGTCACCGCACCGCCCTGGTAGCCGGGGGTGACGAGCACGCGCCGCGCCACGTCCAGCACACTGATGTGGCGCTGGCGGAGAGAAACCATGGTGTCGATTTTAAAGGGAGTTAGGTGGGGTGCGGGGATTCGAGGAGGCGCGGAGACTATGAGGTTATGAGAGAAGCAGGGCTGCCAACCCCTCAATAGCCATTTCTGTACTCAGGATGCCCAAAATTGGTATTTTAGGGGTATTCCGTGGTGGAATGGAATGGCAAACGGTCTACAAAAATACTGGATGTAAAAAGAAATCCATGAGCGCAAAACTGATATATGTATTTGTGGTGTAATGTAACCAATATTCAGGGCTTTTAACACCAATCACAAGCACACATATCTATGTTGGGATGCAGTTCCTGTGCTTTTACTTCATAAAAAGTAATTATTAATGAAAAATACACAAAGTGTGGAAATCTGTATTTTGAAGGTAGAATTAGTATTTGGGTATTTTGGGTCGGAAATCTGTACCCGACATATCTGTACTACTTGGCAGCCCTGGAGAAGGTACGTTAGTTACTAGTCACTGATGGTGGTGGTCGATTTGATCTGCACATTGACCCTGATGTTGGCACAGGAGCAATTTAGAAGATAGGCTTCGTTCTGTTTGGGTTATTTGTCTTATAAATTGCTTCCGTGGATGGTGGCCGGTTTGATCTGGACACTCACCCTGATGGTGGCCGGTATGATCTGGTCCATGGTCTTCCTGCTGTCGGGGGAGCACAGTCCCACGAGCTTGACACTGGCCAGGTCCCGCATGGTGAGCGGAGCTGTCTGCCACGGGATGATCCGCTGATGATCACTGATGACAAAGAGGTAAAAATGCAATCGATTGCAGTGTTAAATAAGAATCTATGTTCGCATGGCTTGATACCAGAAAGTTTAAACTTAGAGCATATAACAGCAGAAATGGCTGTATTCCCAATGGCTAAAACTAGAAAAAACTGTAGTTCAATAAGCTAACATTCCAAAGAGGCTATTGTCCTATGCAGTGATTAAGACCACCTCTAAAGAGGTGCCTTGAAAACAGCATTCGTACCGGCTTCACAAAGAGGTTCAACAGTATACAACTGTATTACTGTCCACATTCACAGGGGTACCTGGAGTGTCCTGGCACGAGCACCGACAGTGCAGTGACCATCTGCCGCACGCTGCGCTCCGACTCGGGTGCACTCGTTCCCACAATGGCCACCAGGCGGCCGCACAGTAGTGCATACAGCAGGTGCGGAGAGAACGGGTATTTCTGCACAAGCCGCAGCAGCCCGTAACCTGCATGCAATACTTTATGATCAAACGCCAACATCTTAGACAACAAAGAGCACATATTTTCATGACGATGAGCCTTGCAGTTTGACAGACCCTAGATGTTCTCTTAATCTGTTTCAATTGACTAATGATTAGATTGCATTAAAGGTAACAATCGTAGTTTTGAAGTATTCGGTTACAGCTTAAACATCTACAAAGGTTACTCAAATGTCACAGGCACTGAATGTCAGACAGTGCATATTTTTTTATTTCTTACCTTTAATGCAATGCATCATAGCATTTTACTTTATGCATCAGACCCTATTGCGACATTTATTCAATGACTTTATTCTGTGAAATATGTGAATCTGTGAAATATCATCAGCGTTTTAACAAGACTCAGACACTGACATAAAAAAAATTGGTTGCACGTCACAACCCAACAAAAACAACATTCAGCACACAAATTGTCCGAATTTGTGTGATGCAAGTGAATCTGCATCCATCACAACATGCTCATGACCAATCATGCTTGTAAGTCTATGGGAAACTGTACACTGCAATTAGTGCCTTCGAAACTATGCAAGAGTAAAGCGGACATTCAATGCACAAAGAGTTGCAACTCACCTGGCAGCCCTGGTCCCATGGCGTGGAGGTGATCCATGGTGCTGAACACCTGCACACGACTGAGGCTGGCACGGGGACCTACTGAGGGCGGGACACTGCTGCTACTGCCAGGAGTGGCCTGGGGAGTGGCTGAAACAGTGTGAAATGTAGTCTCAAGAACAAGGCTTGGATCACGACTACAAATCGCCACGTTTACATTTACGGCCAACCTTGAGGACCAGTGGCCATATTGTTGTTTTAAACTTGTATTGGTCACACACAAGACTTGGATCACGACTATAAACCATCACATTTACATTTACCGCCACGGTTGAGTACTAGGGGCTATATGGCTGTTCTAAACTTGGTCACTTATTTGATTGTTGCTCCAAGATTAGTAGAGTACTTTGAGGGTTTTAAAGAATAAGACTGTTCTAAGAAGTACCAGAAATGTAACTGATGCATGGGCAATCACTGTGTGTTTGACTATACAGCTACTAAAGTCATACATTTAATGACTAAATGAAGATTTTTGCCGTATAATTGTGCGAGCTTAATTTGGGTGTTATCCAAAATAAAACAAGAAATATGCTGTGATTGTTTTGTGCAAGATACTCACATTTACTAAGATTGGTCAACCGTAATTCAGGATTGCATAGGTTGTTGTATTGGTCTGAAAGAAAGAGCGAAAGAAATGATTGTGACAACAGCAAAACATATCAAATTATCATATCAAGCTGGATAAAAATGTCTGGCCTTAGGTAAATACAGATATCTAATTCTTCAATACCTAAAAGCTGTGCATGACAACTGCTTTTAGAATTCAGTCTTAAAAGAGACCACTGGAGGCCAGTCCCGAGGGTTGGCTTAAAATAGAGGTTCGACAGGGTGACGACGGAAAGTTGACTGTGTTATCATGTAGGACGCGCTTTCCTAACTTTGTCCCCCTCATGTCGAAATAGCTCCTAGTTAGCTAGCTACGCTGACGTAGGTTTTGACAGCCGCAGACTGGAATATACCAGTGTAGCTAGCCTAGTTATAGCTTGGGACAGTGAACCTCATCATCACTGACTGTAAACCTTGAGAGGCCTTGAGGTAAGTAGCTGTGTAGCTGTTACCTGGTGTGGCTGTTACTGGTGCGTGATGGTCTATCAAATCTGTCATGCAAATGTGCATGACCCAAAAATATAGTTAATTTCTAATCATGTCTGACGCTGTTTATCTAATTACTTGGTAGAGCCCAATTTAAGAACCAACTGCTTAAGTAAATGTGCACCTGTTTACACATACATTGATCAAACTGGCACGTTTCACCTATATAAAGCTCTTTAAAGTATAACCTTTTAGAAATATCTTATGCAAAACGAATCAGTTTTATTCATAACGTACTCGAATGTCGTTTATCCAACAAGCCAATTGGCAACTTGCCTCTATATTGAAATTAAAGTAAAACTCGCCAGTCTACATTTATCAAGATACATGAAGCTACTCTTGTACAGTAGAACCTCAAAGTGAGAGCACCTCTATGTTGTGACCACCCCAACATTTACACCACTTCTATATTGAGGTCAGCTCTATATGAAGATCATTTCCAAAGCTCTTCATATAGAGGTGACCTCAATATAGAAGTGGTGTAAATGAAGGAGTGGTCTCAACATAGAGGTGCTTTCACTTTGAGGTTCTACTGTACAAGAGTAACTTCATGTATCTTGATAACTTGTGAGTTTTACTTTAATTCCAAGAGGCAAGTTGCCAATTGGCCTGTTGGATAAACGACATCAGAGTACGTTATGAATAAAACTGATTCAGCTATACTTTGATTGATACGTGATAATGAAACAGACTTTGGCGTAACTAATTGTTTTGCATAAGATATTTCTAAAAGGTTAAGCTTTAAAGAGCTTTATATAGGTAAAACGTGCCAGTTTGATCAACGTATGTGTAAACAGGTGCACATTTACTTAAGCATTGGTTCTTAAATTGGGCTCTACCAAGTCATTAGATAAACAGTGTCAGACATGATTAGAAATTAGATTTTATTTTTGGGTCATGCTCATTTGCATGACATATTTGATAGACCATCACGCACCAGTAACAGCCACACCAGGTAACAGCTACACAGCTACTTACCTCAAGGCCTCTCAAGGTTTACAGTCAGTGATGATGAGGTTCACTGTCCCAAGCTATAACTAGGCTAGCTACACTGGTATATTCCAGTCTGCGGCTGTCAAAACCTACGTCAGCGTAGCTAGCTAACTAGGAGCTATTTCGACATGAGGGGGACAAAGTTAGGAAAGTCAATGATGATGAGGTTCACTGCCCCAAGCCATAACTAGGCTAGCTACACTGGGATAAAATTGAAAAAAATTCTTAAAAGTTTTCTTTAAATTTTAAAAAATTCTACGTCTCATGGGAAACATTTAAAAAAACAATCACCAAAATCTGACAAGAATTGACAAAGTTATTAACATTTGATTCAAAATCTGCTAAATTTGCCGTAGTAAAAAAGTTGATGCTGCGGACCAACAGAATCGAAGAAATCCTTTTTAAATTATTGCTGTGTGTTATCATCAATTCATGTCAAAATAAAGCATGTCAAAAAATGTACAGTATGTAGTTTCTAATTTTCAATATATGAAAACAAAATATTAAGTAATTATTGTTGTAATAACGTGCAAACATATTCAAGAGTATTCCTGCCAAATTTCACCTGTCAAAATTACCGATGCACGAAATACATGCTAAAAATAAACTACTAAGTTTAAAGAATTACATAGACTTATATATATGAATAGAATCGCATATTACTACAGAGTATTTCCACCAAAATTATATATTAATACAACAACTTAATAACTGATATATGATCCTATTTCTGTGTGGTGTTTTTTATTCTGTCAGCAGCTATTGCGAGTCGGAGTGCATTTTGGAACGTTTTTCAGTGATATCATTTAGTAGTGATTTCTTAGCATCTGGATTCATCATCGTAGAAGGTAAATAAACCTACTCAAATGCTTTTCTTCTTGTCAAGAAGTGACATCTCGGCACTTTTTACAAGTAACCGGTTGAAGACGCTGTATCCATCATCAGGAAAAGATTAAAAGAAGATGTAACTCTGAGCACCAGGTGTGAACTGGATGTCGACCAGTTAGTAACTATTTTGAGGTTTTGCCCAGAGACCACATATTTTGTTAGTGAGGGAGTCTTTTATAGACAAATACAGGTAGCCTCGATGGGGTCACCAGTTTCCCCTGCAGTGGCTGATCTCACTATGGAGAACTTTGAAGAGAACGTCCTGGCAAGTGCCCCAGTCAAACCTTCTGTCTGGTATAGATATGTAGATGACACGTTCACTGTCTTACCTTCTAACCAAATCAATGATTTTACCACATACCTGAACTCGAGTAATCCACATATACAGTTTACTACTGCAGGTGAAGTGGACAACAAGTTAGCTTTTCTTGATACGGCTACTGAACGTTTGGAGAATGGCAATCTGAAGGTGACCGTTTACAGGAAACTGACCCACACTGATCAATATTTGAACTGATCCAGTAATCACCATTTAGAACATAAGAGATCTGTTGTGCGTACCCTTCTTAGACGTGCTGACCATCTGGTCACAGAAGAAGTAGAACGTAAGAAGGAGACCAAACACGTGAAAGAAGTTCTTATGGTTAATGGTTACAAACCATGGTCATTCAAAATCCGCCAACGTCAAGAAACCGAAGAAAACTTGGATGGATCACAGCCCAGATTCCCTGTACAGATCCCGTATATGCAAGGAACTTCAGAGGTGGTCCAGAAAATCTTCAAAAACCACGGAGTGCCCAGTTATAACACGTCGTTCAACACCTTGAGATCCAACCTGGTCAAGCCCAAAGACAAGTCTGACACACTAAAAAAGTGTGGTGACAGTGCCTTCTATAATTACAGAAATGTCTAACATAACACTGTATGTTGAATACAAATATAGAATTTGTGAGTTTCATGATTTTTGTTATTGAATCACGTACTGTGCATTGTTGGAAAAATATAGTAATTTCATCATGTGAACTACTTGAATAAACAATATATTGATATACCCCCATATCTCAAAGGATTTTCCTTTACTTGCTACCAAGGAGCATACACAAAATGATTCTAGCACAATGATTTTGCAATTCATAGGTCAAGATCTTTTATTTGCTATCACTAAAGGTCTTATAAAGCCACCCAAGCATGTATTATTTCCATATGAAGGTAAACGCCTTACTGGCAATGTTGAATTGATTCAGTTTTTAAATAGATTGGGGCACAGTATTTCGTATTCTAAACTTTTAAAAATTGACACTGCTCTCTGTATGAAAAAAACTATCTGAGTGGTCACAATTTGCAGTTCCAGTCCCTGAATGAATTGTTTCACATGACACTACACATTGATAACATTGATCAAATAGAAGAAATGCTCACAGGGAAAGGAACTAGTTACAGAGTTAATGGTATTGCATTTCAAACCAAATTCTATGGTCCACAATTCCACATCTTCCCCGCACTAATGTAGAAATTGCCAAAACTAAGCACAGAAGTTTACTTGAAAATGTGGAAGACCTCCATTTTCCAAATTATAATGCAGGGCAACTTGCTGGGCCACCTGCAAAAAAATCTCTCCAAGAAACAGACTATTCTGTTGTTCAGAAAGAGTCAATGCTGAAGAGCCTTATTTGGTGTTTGTGTCGTATCCATGATGATGAGAAGATCTCTGGCTGGACTGAATTTTATATCATAGTCCAGGAATAAACATTGTTGAAAATGTTCTGGGCTATCTTCCATCAATCAATGCACCAGCAACATGTGTGTCTACTGTCAAAGAGATTATGAGATCACTCCAAATCAAGGATGATCTTAAGCTGGAAAGTATTGTGCATGTCTTTGATCAGGCCCTCTATTCAAAAGCCTGTGATGTGAAGTGGAAATAAAGTAATGAATACGAGAGTAGTCCTTCGAATGGTGCTTTCCATACAATGTGTCCATTATCGGTAAACAATTCAAAGATGCAGGGCTTAAATATTTATTAGTGGAAGCAGAGATAGTGGCTGAAGGGTGTGTTGTTTCCACATTAGAAGGGAAAATGTACAATAGAGGAGTAAGGATGCATAAACATAACCATGAATCTTTCCATCATCTTCTCTGGGAAGGTTTTCTTTCATGGATATCTAATTCTCATCCAGACAATGCACATAATCTTTCGTCAGAAGTTAAATTGATGCATGACTTGTGTGATAACTTAACATCTACATATTGTGAAGAATCACCAACATTCCATCTGTGTCTTCTGTCGTCAGTTTATTTGAAGATTACAAAAAATATCTTTACAGCCAAAGTAATTTGGCCAAATTTTGGCTCTTGTATCTAGATTCGGTAGATATTCTTCTGCAACTTGTGCGTGCCACTAGAGAAAAAACTGGCAAATGCATTTATCTGCAGTTCAAAGCATGATTCCTTGGTGCTTTGTATATGACAAGCTCAATTATGCAAAGTATTTTAGTTCATACATGTATTTTGCTGATATGACTACATGTAGGTTGCCTGACACACACCCTTCTGTTCATACGTTTCTTGAAAATGGTTGTTTTGCAATTCAGATATGTCTGCTTCAAACCCATTGGGATCAATTCCTGAAGATCAAGCCATGGAAGAAACCATCAACAATGACACTGTCAGTGCCTTTTCAGGAAAGGGCAAAGTTTAATACTGCACTAAACATTTTGAAAAAGCATCCTGGTTGGTGTGAAATTTATCAAATGATTGGGGAAGACTGGATAGTATCTGATGCTTTAATGAACAGGCTTGTAGAATTTGTTTGGTTCAGCATAAAATATGAAAGATGTCAACTTACATTGTTATCGTTGTGGCTAGCTAAGAAAGGAAATATTGAGTCTTACCTTCTGCTTAGATTGCTTAAAAAAGCATACCATGATTGCTTAGAACTTACACCAGACATTCCAAGTCCAGTTGGTATGGGTGGTGCAAAAAAGGAGAAGAGTTAGCACTCGACTGGATGGATGGCCTTCCTGTACCACAAGCTGTTGTAGAATTACTATCTTGTAATTGTAATAAAACTTGTAAATGCTCAAACTGTCCATGTGGGCACCCCCTCCATTGTTCTAAGTATTACCATTTATCTCCTTCATGATGAACGTTTGATCATTCTTGGTACCGATCTTCAAACAAAATATTTTTGTTTGTATTCAACACAAATGCTTATACGAAGTTATTTTCAAAGCGTTATATAAACAGAAAATCTGTGCTATATGTGACAGTTGGCAGACAGTAATGTTTCTGGCAACCATATAAGTAAAAAAACACTACTTTATGATATACCAGGAAGTGACAACTAATAGCTATAATTGCAGAATCTATTCGTAATAAAATGAACATAAGCCATGGCCCTCATACACCATTTGAAAGTTGAGATTATGAAGTATCAAAGACATATGTGATATCTGTATTCTCTTGATTTGGCGTTATCACTTTCACTGGCCATCCTAATCTACATATTTGATGTCTATCCGGCTGAATTTTCATCATTTCATGGGTGGTAGTACCCATCTTCATATAGAATATTCATATGTTTATTCAGGTCTCACATGGTTATGACAAACATTTTCATAATTAATGCTGAAGGACATACCGGTACCTTTCTTCTGATATGCAACAATCTATCAAAAGGTTTGTTTTGTGACCGTGATATGAAGTGATATAGAAAAAGACAGCCAATTTTATTTTACGCTTTTCATAGTTTTAGCCATATAGTAATGCCTATTTCATTGTCCATGAAAACCATATTGAAATTAATGCTATCAAAATTAAATATCAATTATGGTACAGAGTACCATTTGTTCTTTAACCTGGTATATAACAAAGCATATAACTCCTAGCAATGAGAACACTATTGACCCTCTTCTTTGTTGGTGATATCCTCAACTGTAGGCTACACCTGAATCAAAATATAGTGGTGATTCATAGTGGTTATGTTTGAGTGGAATTTACTCATGTTAAGCTGTGAGTTTCGCATTGCTATCATACACCATTGGAAAGCCGAGATTCTAAGCTTTCCAATGGTATGTGAAATCTTTCACGCCCTCTGATGGTACCAAATCTCAAAAATCCGGCTGTTGGCCCATGCACTATCACTGTGCAGAGACCAGTACCAAGAATGGTGGTAATAGAAAGGTTCGACTATATCTACAGGGTCACTAAAAGCAATGGTTGCACTGGTATCATAATTGACTCTGGTTACGGGAATGTATTTACATAAAAGTAGACTTAATTAAGTACCTGTTTCATTGAGCAAACTGTAGTCCAAGCTGGTGTCATCAGCAGATATCACATCATAGCTGGCCATGCTAGCACCCCTGGCAACAGGCACACAACAACTTAACGACATACACAACATGTACTCTCAAACAATCAAGTCCAGAGAAAGGTATTATGAAATGATTTTCAATCAAACATATTTTTGGGGGTGGAAAAGAGAAACGAAAATTTTAAATCATATGATCTCAAAACAACTAATGTGATTCATATAAAGGGAAACTCACTCATCATATGCGACGTCATCTTGGCACGACAGAAAGGACTCTGCTGACTGGAAACTGGCTGTGTCATCCTAGAATTATGTCAGCTAAATTTACAAGAAACACATTTGTGCTATCTTTATTCTAGATAGAAGTCAAACAGAGGCTGATCTAGACTTTATGGGACAGCTGGCTGACACTCGTACATCATGCCCTAGCCTTGGATTTCCCTATCATACACATAGATGTACTTAGTTGCTCTTAAGTTATTGTCTTTTAAATTGTTCACATACTGTGTTACTGCCTCCAAAAGTTAAAATAATTCATACGGGCATTTCATTTATGTTGAGCTTAAGAGTCCACATTACTGCACATTATCTTTTTAAACATAAAGGCATCCTTATTAGATTAGAATGGTAGCCTCTGGCATATCAGCTGCCACTTTAATCAAACTTGAGTCACATACCACATTGTTTTAATAATGTGAATATGATTCAATGACTTCACATTATATTCATTCTAATGAAAATTGACATTTCAAATAATATTTAGTGTATTAGACATTTTGAAAATGCATTACAACTATATACTTCTTTACACCAATATTTTATATTTAGATGTAGTCTAAATAATTTAACATCACACTTACCCATCTTCCGCTAAATACAGATTCAGAGTTTTTCATTCCTAACGTAGGAAGACCATTACTGAAAAATAAGTTCTTAATAATCTCTGATAATGTGATGAATGGAAAATGAAGAGCAGAATCTTTATGTACAAAAAACAATGTACTTGAATTTTATTAATTAGTTAGTTTCTACAATTTATAAACAGTTTATTAGACCTGTCCTCCAAATATTTCTTAAAAACTGACATAGATGTATTTCAGAAAAATATTTCATTATCTTACAATCTTATACTTACAATTTAAGTCCTGAGAGGAAATTAAGTTGTACATTTTTGCCAATTGTAAGAAGACTGTGAGAGGGCTCTAAAAAACATGGAAAATATGTTTATTCTTTTTCTGAAATCTTATAATTTTAGAAATCATATGGTTGTCATAAAAATCAATTCATTACAGTGTGTAAGAGTTACAACTACATTACGACACACAAAAATCTGCAATCACCTATCATTTCCTGGTCTCTGCGCTCGATCATCAATGTTGCCATATCGCGACTGAAGTACTAAAAATAGAGACACACATGAACTTGTTATATTCTCTTAGAATTATGGACATAAGTACTTGATGGACGGTGTTTAAAAATAAATGATATACTTCTTCAATGCAAACATGATCAGTAATATCCTTATAGATACATGTACATCAATTGTTTTAATGAATTTATCATATTTTTTTTTTTTTGTAATTTATCATATATGAATTTAACATATATGATAGGGAGAATCCTGAAGTCATCAAGAGTTCTTATTTATAGCTGATAGATATTCGAAAAAGGAGTCACTATACAATGCAGCACTAGTTTTAAAACATCGGATTCAACACTCAATCAGAAAAGAATCACATTTTCTATCAATTTCATGTATACCAGTAACAGCCGTTTACATTGTGTACTGTTACTAATATCGATATGCACTATATTATTGATATTATAATAAAATTCATGTTGTAATATGTGAACGGATAATCAGAACTACAAGAGAATATGGGAGGGAAACAATAAAAGATTTGAAAATTGTATTTATCACTTGAAATCTATGCAAATGTATATATGATATATAAATATACAAAAAAGTTAACAGTGAAAAATGATAATTATTGGTTTATTGCTCCTTGTAAAAACTTGTGCAAAAGTGTTTTTATTTTTAAAGTATGAGGAAAGAAACAAAGAAATCTGTAATAAATTAGATATATTCATATATAAATAGGAGGAATAAGAATATAGGTGTATATAAAACCAAACCTGATTATCCTGAGGCAGAACAACAATACAGTTGTTTTTACTGTTATCACGTTTTCATATTTAATATTGCCCCAAGGCCATTTTAAATCACTCGCATTACAAAGGATAAATTTACACTAAAAATACTTTTTTAATCCTATAGTATTAATCATGAACAGCAACAAAAATAGGCAAAAGTGTAAAATACCTTATAAAATACTCCTATTTTTAATACTGCTTTTGTTGGGAATATATGTGTACATAATATCTACAAAAATACCTAAGATTTTAAAAGAGATAAGACAGGATTTACATCAGATTGATGCAATTTCAACAGAAGGAAAACCGTCTTCAATTTATGATGAAAAGCACAAAGCGATACATTCCAGAGACAACATAAAACTGCATCAACCAATATCCATTTTAGGATTTCAACTAACAAGGATAAACGGAAGTATAGACATGAGCCAGTTTAAAGCTTTTGATAACATGATAAACCGAAGAGTTGAGTCCCTTACTGACCAAGGAAAGACAGAGTATTGTTTAGAGTATGGATCACAGGATTCTAATAACTGTGGTCAAAAATCAAATATTGTAAGTTCAAATGATCAAAAACAAGCCTATGAACCCCCAAAATTGAAATTTATGCAAACCCCAAAATTGCACAGAGATGTAAATTCAAATCAAATTAAGAACCTTGAGAAAATCATGCCTGATATAAATGAAATCAGATCGAACATTTCAAAAAATACAATATATACAGGGGATTTAAATTTTAACAACCCAATTACATTGGCTTATGAAGTAAAGACAGCAACAAAATTAAGTGATCTTAAACACATACTTCTCTGGAATGATTTCTTTGGGATGAAGGACTGGGAAATCGGCCTAGGCAATGAACCATTTTATAAACATAAATGTCAATACAAAAACTGTTTTATAAGTAATGATAGAGATTTAATGAACATTAGTGATGCTATTTTGTTTCATGTTAATGAGCTCAAAGATGATGACAAGCCAAAGCAAAGGTATGAGTTGAGAAAATTTAGTATTGTATTTGTTTGAATATCCCATTTTAATGTTTAGTATTTACATATATGGGTGACTGATAAGCCTTGAGAGGCTGGTTATAAGCTTTATATAATGCATTCATAGTTATTTCTATTGCATATTACATATATACATGTATACATTCAAAGCAGTAATGCACCATTTAAAGAAATTGGGTTTGATTCTATTTTTATCTCTATTTCTGCTGTTTTAAAGTCAATCTAAAATATAAAAATACCTGTTTGTCCGTATGTACCAGTATCATTAAAATAATACACAAGACAGCAGAAATAGAGAAAAAAATAAAATCAAACCAAATGAGACCGTATGCTGAGTACCAAATAACCAGAATTTTATATTCAAAGAAATTTGAATTTAAGAACCTTGACAACTTGGAATTACATGTACATGTATGATAAACAGAAAACATAACCCTCCTGAGCATCATGTGCAATATAGATGAATTTAGCTAATATTTGTATCATTGACAATAAATGTGTTTTCAAAATAATACAGGACTAGAGATCAACGATGGGTGTTTTTCAACATGGAGTCTCCTAGATTCCAGTATTGGGAAAATGCACAGTACAAACACTGGGACAAGCTATTCAACTGGACTATGACCTACAAGTAAGAGGAACTATTTTTTTAAGAAACTCTAATTTATAATGTAATCAGATTCCTCTTATACATAATTTCCAAGAATTCGATTTTTTATCTGAATTAGTAAAATTAAGGTATTGGTGGTTGGCAATTCATATTTGACATTAATTCATAAATATAGCCTTTATAATACAATTAGTATCAGTTATGTTCCATATATTAAATATTTTATAGACAATGCGTTATATTCCAGTAATTTTGATTATTGCATATCACTGAAGATTTTTAATTCAAATGATACTATTACTGTATTAGTACTTGATTATGTCTTCTACTTCACTGATAGATCAACATCTGACATCCAAATAAAATATGGAATGGTGACTAAAAGACCAAACCAGAACCAGACAGGATCAAACAAACTAGTAGATTTTTCCACGAAAACGAAAGACATTGCTTGGATAGTAAGTGAAAAATGCATGCAAAAATATATAAAAATTGATTACTAAAAAAACAAGTGATGATCCATTTAAGAAATATACATATTGTGAATTGATATTAAATTTGTGTACTATGAAAATACTGTTACAAAAATTGACATCTAACTAACTTTTCCATTATTAATTCTATAGGTGAGCAACTGCCAGACACCCAGCAAGAGATGGTCTTTGTACAAACTTCTAACCAAGTACATAGACATTGATGTCTACGGAAAATGTGGCCAATTCAAATGTGAACGGAATAATCAGTGTTGGAGAGAGATTGGAAAGAAATATAAATTTTACCTCAGCTTTGAAAATGCACTGTGCAAAGACTACATCACAGAAAAAGCTTTTAAGCCTCTTGAGTATGGATTAGTTCCGATTGTGTATGGCTTAGGAAATTATTCAAATGACTTACCCCACGGTTCGTATATCAATGTTAATGATTACGATTCTATGGAGCATTTGGCCAATTATTTGAATGTGTTAAGTAATAATAGAAACTTATATGATGAATTCTTTAAGTGGCAAAAGGCTTATGAAATTTTGGGTTATAAAGAAAGCATTGGCAAAACCTGGTGCAAACTTTGTCAGAAACTAAATGAAGATACTGAAAGCAAAGTTTATAATAATATAGCTGGATGGTGGAACAAAAAGGATTGCAAAAAAGCAAAGAAGATACTTAAAAAATTTAGAACTTGATGGAAAAGTTTAATTGAAAGTCTAAATTGAAAAAAATAAATGTAACAACAAAGAATAAGCTATGCAGAATGTAGAATATACAAAGCAGTTCATATTCCAGGATGTTCAAGTAAAGCAAAAATACAAAAAAAATCCTTAAGAACTATTCAACTGTTCAAAATGTTTTTGTTCTTAAGAAAGATGATTATCTTTACTAAACTAAAATGCTTGCAGGCAAAAATATTTTTACCTTGTAAAGATTGGTGAGTCTCTTCTTGCCTTCATCAGCACCAACAGGACACAGCTGATCAAGGCTGCGCAGAGCTTTGTCAAACCGCTTTTTACTGGTTCTAACTAGCCTGGGCTGGAAAAAAAATATTACAGAAAAAGCACGATCACTGAGTCTTATGGGAGCTCTGTACGGTAATTTGTAAATCTTTATATATACATTGGGGCTCAGTGATCGTGGGAAAAAGAAATTATCAAGGGAATGTTGCATTTTTGACTACTGTGTATGACAAATGGTAATCCATGAAAATCTTCTACCAACTCAAACTGTGATAGCAGAATAATGACGCCATTAGCGGGGTCGAATAAAGTGACCCTTTCGTATGTAAAAATTAAATCCACCAAGTTTACATATTAAAAAGTTTGATTTTGAAATTAATAATTACACTATTACAATATATGTATGTATGTGTCAGTGGTTGCATATTGTAATCATGCCATTTTTGTATTAGGTTGAACCACCTATTCTTAAAACATTTACCTAAGAGATATGCATGTACATGTATCTTCTAACTACACGCTCTAAATCATTTCAAATACGCCGTCTGTTAACTTTATACAAGAGTATATGCATTAAATGATAATCTTAATACCACAGTAGAATACGCAAGCTCACTCTATAAACTTGGAATTCCATCTGCCTCTTCTCTGATGAAGATGTGAGATCCGACCACGAACCCGCTACAAAAATAACACAAGAAATAAAATCTTCATTCACCAATTTATTTGGATAATTGACGCATTACATACAATTGCAGCAAAAGGTTCTTTTATATGGTATCAGAATGTTGCCTATCAATCATACACTATATTCTTGTTACCTTGAATTGACTTCAATGATCTAATATTATACATCACTGGGTAAAATTTTCTTTGTAACACAAACATTCTACCCAACTTTTCTATGGTATATAAAAATTTCTAATGTCAAGACTTTGCTTTAAACCTATCAATTTTGATACAGACATGTACAACGAACAGATAATACTTTAAATGGCGGTTGACTCACAAGACTAATACACTATCTACCTAAGAGTATCTATATACGTGATGCAGTGACTTACACTTCTGTGCTGCCTGCAGCGAATCGTCCAGAGGTGACTCTTCCCGTAGACTGCTGCTTGTAAAGTGGAACTTGTCAAACTTGAGTGTTTCCTGCTCTGGCGATACCACAGCCCCCTGACTCTTGAGCTTCAACTTTTCAAACTTCATTTTCAGTTCAGTGTCATCATTCTGAAACATACAGCAAAACGTCGTCACATGGACGCTACTATCTTGAATCACCTTTTATCCCAAGCATTCCATTCACCTATGTCAGCTGTATTTCTTGAACATTGGTTACCTGACGCAGTGTTTTTTTGAGCTTTGAGAAAATTAGTTTCTATTGTATAATCTTTAGTTCAAAATGTGGTAAATATGTAAATTCCAGGTAAAACCACGCACGCAAAATTCCTAAAATAAAAAAATCAATATTTGCCCACCAGCATTTTGCTTGTTATGTCTAGTATGTTTTTCACTTCAGTGATACTTTTCTGAAGCCCTTCTTGTGTGACAGTCTTCAGCACCAACTGCTCTTCTGCTACCAGAGAACTGACTCTTTTGTGACCAGACCCATTTACAGATGTAGACAAATCACTTGTTTCATTTGCTTGCCCATTTTCCAAGTCTTTCACCTCATTTTCTGTTCTCTCTATTTGCTCCTGAAATCGAGCTGCAAACAGATGAATTTTGAAATTGTGTAAAACCTTCATTAAAAAATTAAGTGGTAGGTAAGACATGATTACATAAAAAATTATTATATACGATACCATACCACTAAATGAAAATGCTTCCTATAGTTCATCAACGTATCAATGTTGTCAGGACACATAATATTTTTTTTTACAGAGGATTCTGGGATACTTAAAATTCTACTATAGCATTATACTGTAGCATTCTCCTTAAAGGTTATGCTCAGTGGCCAAACAAGTATGCTTGTAGAGAAGCATTATGAAATGTTCCGTGCATTCTGAAAGTTTCTTTCAATTAAACAGCGTATTAAAGTATGTAGAGCAATTTAAATACTGCGCAATTAGAGGCTGTCATATATCCAACATACAGGCAGATCTAGGTTTTTTGAAAAGAGGGGGCGCACTTAAGGAAAAGGGGGGGGGCACACTTGAAGTCGCAAAATGTGAAGGGAATGATTTTCATCAGACGTAACTTGCACGGTACACGTAAGATGTCGCCTATCTCTCCCATGTTAAATGAGAAGTCTGCCGTCGGATATCAACAGTACATCTGGCAAAAATCATTCGATTATGCAATATCACGTGGCCTCATGATTTAGTTGACGAGACGGCATGGTAGTTTTAAAGGTGAAATAAGTATTAAACGTGGAGAATGTAAATATTATGTTCATCACACTTGCAATGGATAAGGCATCATCTATTGATACTGGATTTTACAGAACAAATATGGTTTTGGCTGAGCAATATCTTTAATGACACGAATTGCTAGTCTTGGTATGCAGAGCTTCTTTTCAATGCACCCATCCTGAAAGCAGCAGTAGGTTTGTTTCTACTATGTGATCCCTGGTGGTACTCACACTGTGTGAAATGCAGGTCTGATAGGTAGTGTGTCATGTCCTGGACAAATAGCTCGAGATTGCCATAATGGAAGTAACTTGCTGCTGCTGTAAACTCTCGCTGCAGATCTTCGTATAAAGACATTACTTTTCTGAAATAATCCACAGCTTTTAAGGTTTCATTTTTACTCAGCTTTTACACATGTATTATTTCATGTACTAATTATGTCAGGTAACTTGTGTTCAAACCATCGTAGTAACATGCTACAATCTATGGTGATATCACAACAATGATGAAAATTGCGAGAATCTAAAAAATATCTGACTTAAAAATAAACAATTCCGGACTTCTAAATCTCATAACTGGTGAAGTAATACAGATATTTAAATAACTGTTCATGAGCAAGCTATTATGATCTACTAGTATATACCTGCTGTCGGGTGTAACATAGGCCATGCAGAATGGACGCACGAAACCACGCGCTTTGTGGTCATATAACGTGAAATGATGAATCTAAAAACAAACCATATTCTCTTTTAAACATGTCAGACTACTGTGTCATTTTCAGTACTAAACGCCCTTAATAAAAGAAAAATTTACATTTAATATTATGCATTGATAAGCAGTTGTCTTACTAGATGTGATTCTTCCAACTAGCGTAACAATACAACAACCAATATAAATATTTACAGTCCATATACTTTTTGTTTAAATTTCTATACTTATATTCAGTGTGCATAAAGAAACATATGTCATATTATGCACTTACATAAGCGTAAACCCCTTGATGACTTTGGGAAATGACAACCTGTGTGTCCTCACTCACACTAAATTTCTCACTGAAGCAACAATAAACAACTTAAATTATTCACGTACATTTTGTAAATGACTTTCACATTACACATTGCAAAAAATTAATCATATCAAATAAATTCTTGGATGGAGCATATACATTGTAATTTTTATTTGCAAAAATGTTTACCTTGCTACTGTTTGGAAATCGACGGACATAATTTTCACAGAGAAGTCATTAAGATCCATGCGGCTACTCAAATCATCTGGTATAGTTAACTGCAAAGAAATTATATTTTCCGTTAAAATTATCAAAAATCCATACGGAGTAAAGATCGTAAATTACAAACATTCCTAACTTTTTGGTACACCAAAGGACGTTTTAAATACAAAAAATGTAGTAACTGTAACTACTTTATATCTAGTATTCAACAATATATTTACTTAATTTTAATAATACATAAAATATTCTACAGCACTTTAATGTATTTGAGCAATTGTCTTCATAACAACTTTTTACTTACAAAATTAAACAATACAATAATATAAAGGAGAATAAGAACAAAAACAAAAATATTTAATAATCTTCAGTATGAGTTTACTGACCAGTGGTTTTGGTCCCTCTTGCTCCGAGAACTCTGCAATCATCACAAAGTCTTCCGGACAGTGAGATGTTTTATGCCACGGGTCGGGCTCTGCAATTGTAATATGTAAGTACTGGCAGAAGCTCACAAAATTTGCCACAAGCAGTCTTGCCCCTTAAAGTTGCAGCCAGTTCAGAGCCACCCAAGCTGGACAACATGTCACCCATGTAACATAACTCAATCACCATCTGT
This sequence comes from Streblospio benedicti, assembly GCA_019095985.1. Classification (NCBI taxonomy): domain Eukaryota; kingdom Metazoa; phylum Annelida; class Polychaeta; order Spionida; family Spionidae; genus Streblospio; species Streblospio benedicti. The sequence goes on along the minus strand of CM032664.1, from coordinate 10,398,565 downwards.
TAAGCTGTGTTCACTTATAATTAACATTTACTAGAAGTCTAAGAGTGGCAGATAAACAGACAAGAGGATGGGTACTTGGAGAGGGGAGCATATCGGGCCAACCTGAATGCTATCTTTGATATTTGTCCTCTCAATGAAGATTTCTAGTCATGTATAATAAAGAAGTGCTACTGGTGTTTCAAAAAGATTTAAGTGAAATTTTAATATCACGCCAAACATTGAATTGCTTACCAAGAAATCTGGGTAAATATTCAAGGGGAAGAGGTTGGCGTCCCCCATCTTCTGACCCAGTGCCATTTTCTTCCATGTAGTATGCTGCTACATCTTCATACCCACTGAACATAATTCACGTATTGACTGCAGAAAAAAATCAATTATTGCACAATTAAGAGGCATTATTGATATCAAATACAGGTGAAATTTGTTGATTTTCATAGATATTTCAGCCATTAAAATGTAGAATAATCAAACATATAGCACAGGGCATTTCAACGACCTTGGCCTTTATACATCGTATATAATACATATCAGTATACAACCACCCTCGATCACTGGTCCTGTGCATATAGTGATTTTCCCAGCCCTCTCTAGTACAGAGAATGTCGTCGTACTTGAAGTGTAAAACAAAGACACAGTGTGGTTAGTTTAGCCTATAATTTGCCCCTAAATACAGGGGCCCTGTGCACACTAAAAAAATCCAGGCCCCAGGGCCTGTGAGGCTGTGTAGGGCCCTATAGTATAAGGGGCGGGGCAACTATAAGGGCTGTGGATCTGCTGAATGCTGTAAAAGATGATAGACTAAATGCTTTGCATTGAAGTTATTATTTTTGTCTTAATAAATAAATCAACGCACTATGTTAAAGGAAACATATATGAGGGAGAATTTGAAATATTATGTACAACTTCAATATTTTCTTTTATTATCGCTCAAAACTCAACTAGTACACGGATTCTCAATCTTTGCGTTTATTGCTGACTAACTACTTATTTATGCAGCGCAAATGCGTTAAGGTGCACATCTATGCAATCCCATGCCGTTCACACCGCACCATCCATTATTTATTCTATCGTCAATAACACTGAATGTATGTGCAGTGTAAAAGAGATTCCCGTAAACCGACGATGGATTTCTTCCAGCTGAGTAAATTATAGATCTACTGGCAGATACTTATTACATTTTGATGCATTCGAAACATTTTGATACATTATGTTGTTCAATATTCTTCAATCAAACTTACTGCTTTATCATGTCTTGTAGACCTATATGTTAATATATGAATTTATGTTTGACATTCACTTTTAGTCTAGGCTAAATATTTAATTCAAAATGACATTTGAAGTATGCATGAAGTGCATTGAACGTGAGACAAAATATATTGCACTCAGTGTGTACGCCAATTTGCCTATAACTTTTGTTATACAAAAATACATCTTACAAACCTTGAAGTGCAGACGACTTGGGGGACAGCGGCTGTAGTCATTGAAGATGTGTCCATCAAAAAATTCTGCCATTGATGTTGGGGAAATGCACTGCTGTATTTCCGCGGGTGATTTTGGAATGCCAGTCTGACCCACCCTGCTTGCTTCTGACAGGATGTCAGACTAGGGAACTGCATGACAGACCTTAGGGGTAATGCTGGACTGCACACTGCATATGTGCACAGCAGTCCGAACCACCCACCCTTCACCAAAAGGATGATCAGCAAAAAGTCACGAGGGCGTTGTGTTGAACGAGCGCATGCCTCACTATCCAGGACAGTCACTGTGCTAGTCTCGGAGGGGTGTGGGCTGCTGGAGTGCGAAATTCGAAATTGGTGTGTGTGACGACCACCGGACAGTCATTTTGTTTACATTGTGACTGGTCCCATGATTAAACTCGCAAGTACTAGCGATTTCAGACGGGCTTTGCGGGGGCGTTCAAAACCCTCGTATAGCTCAGCTGTCCGTGTACTCTCATCTACGGTTTCGGCTGGTGAGTCTCTCTATCGATTTTTAACTACTGAGTGACCTTTGCTATGGCCACAGGGCAGTGCGTGTCAGCCTTGTTTGTATTAGTGAGGTGCTCATTTGGGGCTAATCATGACAGACTCACACAACTGGACGGTGCCCAGTTCAAACGTACTGATAAAGTCACCACACCCATTCCGCGATACCTACTCCCTTTATACAGATGTCAACATCAGGAAAAGCAATCCACAGGAATTGCTTAAACTGTGAGTGGTGGACATCTGTATGAGAGGGGTGGTTCAACGGAGAGTCAGCGATGGGATGACAGGCATGGTCATTTAGTGCTCCCGACTGCTGCCCATGTCCTACTACCACCCGGTTTCAAACCGGAGGTTTCAAACTGAACGTGCACGGAAATGGAGAAGACTTGGGAAGTGGTCCTCTATGGGGTAGCAGGGTGTCCAGAAATTTAGCTTTTTCATCATACAGCTTAGCACATTTGGGTTTCCATTGGTTTGGTGGCCAATCACCCAGTAAAACGAGTGGCAAACCAATTAGTTCTTAAATCAATGTCACAGTGCTGGGGTGTGGCCAATAAAAAGAGGATAAAATTACAGATTTCTGCTTTGATGTCTTCATATTTGCAAATCCATCACAAAATTCGGAAATTTAGCTCGACACCATATGTCGTCATACGAGTCGCTGTTGTCTGGAGCATAACTACATTGGGCAATTCTAAGGCATACATTGTAAACGATCATATGTACCTAGTGAAAAATGTCTCTGACATACTAGGATTCTTTGTTTACAATGTAGAATATCTGAATTCCATGTCCCAAGTATTGGTTCCGGTACTCAGGAGCTCCGAGGAGAAGCACTTACCACGCTGTTCATCAGGACGGTCTGCATGCTGGCACGGGTGGCATGCCTCAGGCTCCAGGATAGTCATCCTGCTAGTCTTGGTAACTTTGGGCTGCCCGTGTGCACTGTTCACCTTCTGTGCCTCCCTGACACCTCACCGACTGGCCAGTGGTGGCCCACGGGCCCTCGACGTGGGAAACCGAACCCTGCCACCATGATCCCTTTGGCAAAGATCCTCACCTCCCTAGTGCTAGTGGGATGCTTGTGATGATGCATCAGTCCGGAGGTTTTTGTTGGGCACAGCTTTTTGGGTTTTTTTATGCGGGCACTGGGCACTTTTCAGTGCTTTGCTAACAGTGCCTCAGTCTTTTCAGCTAGGAAATTAGTTAGTCGCTGGACATTACCGCTCAAAATTCGGCTGTGGATATCACTGTTTGGAGCAGTGCTTAAGGGTTCATCCCCACACCAATAAGGCCACTATGTGATACTCCGTTTGGAGATGAATTCGGCTTGGGGAATGGCTTTTCTTTGCTGGCATTTTAGTTAGTTTTATAGTTTTGATGAGTTCACCTCTTTACATGTTTAATTTTCTTGGTTGATTACGACGGCAAGCCCGTGGTGGACGTCACTGAAGTACTCCTCTGTGGTGATCTGCGGATTAAATACCAAGACCGAGACTTACATAGACATCGCAGATGCAATGCAAACTAACCGTGCACAATAGATATCATTGGATAGGCCACTCAGTTGGGATAAGAGATGTTAGGTCTATCAGTTAGGAGGGGTAGGGCTGGGTGGGCTAGATTAGTTTCTCTTCCCTGTTTTCATATATGAGACATTGCGGCTGCCTCCCAGTCCCATACTCATTGCGTTGCGATGGACTTTCGACCAGATATGGAGTAATCCTGACACCGCTCAGGATTCAAAGGGGCTAAACAAGCGAACAAGCCACGCTAACCCCTTTGCCAACACCACATCTAGATTAGATTCATGTGATGCACATTGAAAATATAAATAGAATTATATCACATATAATCACAGATCATTTGAGGGTGTGTGTGTGTGTGGGGGGGGGGGGGGGCTGATGCTTATTGGCTTCTGGCAAGGTCAGGATTTTGAGCCCCCATATGCACTGTGTTTCCATATGAGCATTCCCGTCAGCAGTATCATTAATGCATACTGACCAGAACAAAGTGGTGTGGTGTGGCAACATAAAGAAGAAGCGTTTTTGAATGCCCCTATGTAAAACAAATGGTCACAGATTGAATTTTAATGCTAAGATATATTTTGGGGAAGAAAGAGGATTTTTCAAATGAAACACCGTAACAATGATTTTTTTGCCGTTAATTGTGTGCCATAAAAATGTGTGCATTAAAAAACTGGTAAAAGAAGACGCCCAAACCTTTTCTGACAGTTAATACTATATACTGCTGTGATCCTGAGATGAAAAGGTGTACATATAAACATGTTTAAGAACACAAAATTTGCATGTAACGAGAGTTTTATGTAAAATGTCATCTGATCCTGACCAAGGGGTAGGCCTAAACACAATTATAGTAACTGCATTCATCAAGTTAAAGTGAAACTTTTAAAAACATTTTGCTATAAATTTTCAAATTTCTCCCTCTCCCACGTCATTTTAGTATTTAATGCATATTCCTACCAAGGATAGACATAGCTGAAGACAGGTTTTACAACCCTAAGCTTCCATTTGACTATATCAAGTGGCCATGGCAGGACTCGAACTCACGACCATAAGCTTGTGAGACCAAAATATTACATACCATCAATCCAAGTAGGTTTCATGGCTGAACCGTTGTCTCTGTCTCAGAGGTCTCGGTAACCCCCACAACACATGCAGCTGACATAACGTAACCGACGTGATGGAAGTATGGGTGCGTTATGTTAATAACTTAAATCGTTTATACATCGTCACCATACCGTTCATTTTCTATATCTAAGTGATACATATATTTGATAACTTAATTGTTTATATGTACGTTTACACTTACGTGTAAGTCAGAATTATACACTAGGTTAAAAATTAATGGTTGACTAGTACATGCTAGAACACGCGATATTAAACAGAACATCTAAACATAGACCACCCGTATAAATCGAGGTCACCTATTTCCGATGTAAACAACATGGCGTCAAATACCGGTAACATTTGCATTTAACAAATAATAACATGTTCTTTAGAATATAATTCCAGTTAACCACAGTTCATTTCGTACCATTAATTGTGTACAGCTCACCATAGAGCACATATACGATCTAGGTAAATTCTTTACAAAAATATCGTGATGACAACGCCAATGTTTAATTTGGCTTCTTTTTTCGTTTTATGTTTTCAGGAAGATGGCTAGTATCCGATTCATTATTATGATGGTAGTGATGGTCACAACTATAGCAAACAAACACGAAGTGCGCAAAAGAAAATCAGTATCGCGCCGTGATGTCCTCTCAGAGTATATTACTTCTGAACAAGTTGAAGTTGAACAAAATCAAAGACAAAGTCAGTGTCCTGTATGTCCAAAGGCAGAGACTCTCAAATGTGCTCCGTGTCCTGTTAACGTTTGTGCCTCCCTTAGTGTTGTTAAAGGTCAAGTAGCCTTTACTGCTGAAGTTAAAGGAGACAGATCCATCACTGACGGGGAACAATTCATATTTAGTAAAATTATAACAGATCCTGGTAACAATTTTTTTGCTCCTCTTGGCTTTTTTGAGTGTCCTGACAGTGATATGTACTTCATAACATGGTCTCTCCACGCAACGAAAAGTCGCTTGATAGGGACGCTGGTCATGAACGGTAAAGATGTGAAATACGGGCCTGTTACAGCAGAGTATCCCGGTGGGCAGAGTGGAACTTCATCAATGTCGTCTATTGTGCAGTGTGCTACCAACGCCAAAATTTATGTGAAAGCCACCACTTGGCCTGATCCTCTTAGTTACAATCAACTGAAAGGTTCCTATTCTTCAATAACTGGATTTAAAATATTTGCCATGAGTGCTCCTACTCCAATTGTAGCATTCACAGCTGAAGTGTCTACAAATTCATCTAGTTATAATCCTCATATATTTGATGATGCTTTAATCAATTTTGGAACTGCTTACAATTACCAAAGTGGTCGCTTTGTATGTCCAAAAGATGGTGTATATGTGTTCGTTACAAGTACACATACAACAAGTTCTGCTGCAGCTTCCTATTTAATGAGGAATGAAGCAATGGAATTCTATATTACCTACACTTACAATACAATTTCCACTGCTAGTGACAGTGGAACATCATCTGGAACTGTACTGCTTGAATGCACCGAGGATGATTATATTGAAATACATGGTGGATCTAAGGATGCATATCTAGCTCGTACTACATCATTCTCAGGATTTCAACTTGTGGATCCCAACAAACCTTTGGTTGCTTTCCATGCCAGGCTGTCTGTCAGCGCTGCTTTTGTGAACGAACAGGTCATCAAGTTTAACCTGGCGGTTACAAATATAGGAGGTTTTTATTTTCCAGATCTGGGCACTTTTATTTGTCCCGAAGATGGAATTTATTTCTTCTCGTGGACAATAGCACAAGTTGGTGATTCATCTGACTCGAGACCGACTGAAGCACGACTTATGGTAGGTGGGAAAGTGTGGAAACGTGGACCCAAGACCATGATCAACTACAAAAGCCGTCGTTCATCTGCGTCCACGCAGGCCGTGGTGCAATGTCTCCAGAAGACATCTGTCTATATTGAAGCTGTTATGAAGCCAGATCACACACACATGACATTTTATGATCGATATACACACTTTACAGGTTTTAGAATTCCAAATATCTAGCTCAGTCCATATATGATATTGACTATGGAATAATTCTGTGTGGACATTTATGATTTAAATATCTTGTGTGATAAGATATTGTCTGTAACTGTCTCTGTCTATTTAATTTAAGAATATAAATATATTTAAGAATTAAAGAAAGACTAAATATATAAATATATTTTTTAGCCGCAATTGAGAATTCCAAAAATTATAAAGGTCGAATGATTGTGTAAAATGTACACAGTGTTTGTGTGTGGTAGTAGGTGTCAACACAATACAGAAACAATGATATACAACCAATAATGCTGATTTACTTTCGTGGAATATGTTGTTTACAACATAAGCTGATATAATTGGACCCCCATATCAATTTAAATCTTTACTGGCAGCTTGCTAGTAGATCATGATGCTACTAGTGCAGACTGGAATAAAACCTAAAACAAACTCAAATTTACCAAGAAGGATGTCTGATTAACCTATAGTGAATTGGACGTCCATTGTTAATTTGAGCTTATTTTAGGCTTATTCTAGGTTGGAATAGTATAGTCATTTACTATTTCAGCAACTTAAGAGTTAATTGAGATTATATTAATGTCGGTTATCAAGAATATGCATTGATCTTCTCATTATCGATAGTATAAATGTTTATGTATGATGGTTGAAGATGTGCTTATGTAATGTTGAACAGATTTTTAAAAACTAAATAGTCAAGAATGGTCACTTTTGTTATTTCTCATAATGCATTTCAGGGAGAAATTGTTAATTAGATGTTGGTGAATCATATCTTACACACTGATTATTGTTTCATGTACATGTAATAGTTCCTCAAAAGGTGAACTCACTGAATTTTACCATTTTTGATTTTACCATTTTTGAGAGGCATGTCCATGAATCTACAAACAAAGGATGATCCGTGAGAAACGTCTCATAATTTTAGCTTTCTTGAAATATTTTAAATGGATTTTTGTGAACCCACCTTGATGAAAAAGCTCTGATTCATACGTTTTATGTAAACGTTCGCCGTAGCAAAGCATGTGATGGAGGATGCGTCAGCCACGAGCGTTGAGTTACAGGTAAATAAAACTCGCTCCCGTGTTAATGAAGGGAAATTTGCCGTATTTTGACACAATATTTATATGGTTTAAATTTATTATTTATCCTATTTATGAATTAGAACTCATTATATATACACTCGCCCACAACATACTGGATGGAGATGAGATTATGATAGATAGTAAAGATATACAAGCTCGTTAGTTTGACCATATTGTGGCATTATTTTCCAATGTGCACCTAAGTCAAACTCAGCTATTATAACCCGTAAAAGTATCAGAAAATGTCCAATGATATGAATGGATTGAACGCCTATTACTACTGATTGACCAATCCTAATTTTACATTAATAGGGCAGATAATAACGGAAATAACAGCCAAAAGACTATATGTATGGTGGTTGATTTCCGTCAGCAAACTATATAAATCTACCAAGATCGTCTTTCTAAACTAAATCCGTGTCTTGACAGCTGTATCTGCAATAGAACTCTTATAAGTTATTCCTGTGTGCAAGCTGTAGTAATAATGTTACATTTCACCAATCCTTCAAATGAAAGTTAATTTGGAAAATAAAATAAAGATATTAGGTCTCAAGGATCCACCTGCTATGCAGTATCACTTTATTTTGATGAGTGGGGTCATGTTAGTCTAGATTTATAGATCAACCAAACACCTATAGATATTTCTTAACCCGTGTGTTGACAGCTCCATTTGTTATTATTTTCTGGTAAGGTATGGCTGTTTGCATGCTCTAGTAATATCATCACATTTTATAATTCGTTTGAGAGAAAGTTATCCCGAAAATTAGAAGGAAGCACTTTTGTGAGCAACCACCTGCTAGTCAGTATTTGTTTGTGATCCAACCCTCTCGTGGAACGTCAAACGTTTGCTGTCAGGACTCTGTGCAGTATTTTCATTTGGTAGTGGATGCAAAAAGATGGAAAAGTAAATGTCTCAGCAAATCTTTATTATCAATTATTTCTGCGAATACTTCTAGTATGTTGTAGAGCAGAGGTTAGCGAATTCAGCCGAAGTTAAAAGTAAGAAGATTAGCACAATTTTAATACAAGACTCTTGGGTAGAAAGTCGGCAATTTCTCTCTATTTACTACGGGGAACGAGAATCTTACCTCGGGCCACAAATAAAATATGCTCCACAACATATTCACACAGAAATTGCAGAAATATTCAATGAAACTGCAAAAACAGGAGAATACCCAAAAGAACTGAAAACAGGAATACTCACACCATTACCAAAACCAAATAAAAAGAAGGGTCCAAGAGAAAATCTTAGACCAATTATGCTACTATCAGTACTTAGAAAGATTCTCACAATTTGTCTAATACACAGAGCATGGAAAAGATTAAGTACAAGAATATCAAAAGATCAAGCAGCTTATCAAAATGAAAGGTCCACCACAGAACAAGTATTTGCAATCAAACTCCTAGCTGAAAAAGCCATAACATCAAATGATTACAGCATGTATATCCTCATGTTAGATATGTCAAAAGCTTTCGACACAGTTGATAGAAAGAGACTATTCAAATCCCTAGAAGAAATCCTATTACCTGAAGAGCTTCACCTACTACACATTTTGATAAATGATGTCTTCATACATGTAAGGGTTGGAAATGAACTAAGTGCAGCATTTATCTCTCTCATTGGCATCATTCAAGGAGATTGTCTGTCAGCCATCCTATTTATATTCTACCTTGCACAAGCACTCAAACCCAAAGAAAGAAGTGATCATACCTATGCAATCAAAGATTTCAACCAAATAAATTGGAAAAGCTCTATCAAAGAAGACAAAATGTTTTCAATCTCACCAAAGTATGCCGATGACATCACTTGGGCCTCAAATGACATGAAAGTAATTGAAATGGTAAAGGAAACAGTCCCCCCCCCAATGCTCAGAGAAGCACACCTAAAAAGTAAATGAAAGCAAGACAGAAGAATATGCAATACCTCTACCAAAAAGAAACCAAATACTACAAGAACACAGCTACACTAAACATCCAGACACAAATGGATGGAAAAAATGCAAACTTCTGGGAAGCTTTATAGATACTGAAACTGACATCAACCACAGAAAGGCAAAGATAATCAACAATATGAAAAATAGCAA
>CM032664.1:10322628-10388663 GCA_019095985.1 Streblospio benedicti | reverse complement strand
TTTCAAGTTGATGTTTTTTAACATGTCCAAAGGCTCCACGTTGTTCAAGTATTCATCGTCATCGAAGTTTATTCTGTTACCGTCAAGATAGACAACCTCCAAAGAAGTAGTGAGTGAAGCTAGATCTGGAAACTGTGTCAGTTGGTTGTTTCGTAAGCTAAGTGTACTCAATGTACGAATTTCTATAGGACTGTAGCTAGGACTGTGGAGTAATAGGTTCGGATTTAAAGGGAATGATGTCAGCCCATTGGATTCCAGATATAGCATCCTGAGCTTTGTCAAACCTTTAAGATACACTGCATTGATAGATGAAATGTGGTTTTGATTAAGAAACAAGTTTTCCAATTGTGGAACAAGTGGTGCTAAATTTGGGAACACAGTGAGCCCGTTTTCTTTCAAGTCCATGGTTTTTAACATGTGTAAAGCCTCTATGTTGTTCAAGTATTCATCGTCATCGAAGTTTATTCTGTTACCATCAAGATAAAGAACCTCCAAAGAAGTAGTGAGTGGAGCTAGATCTGGAAACTGTGTCAGTTGATTGTTTCGTAAACTAAGCGTACTCAATGTACGAAATTCTACCAATTCTGTTTTGTTAATAGTCGTCATCGCACAGCCATCCATAGATATCTGTTTCGCATCAGGAGCATGATCAGAAAAGCTGCATGATGAGTAGCACTTAGCGACAAAGCACGAGAGTAACACCACACACTGGTTCCAAGGAAATGCCCGCATAGTGTTCGGTCCCTGGTTTGAACAGAACAGCTCCTTCAATCTACTAGTATCCTGCAGTTTTACAGAAGTTGCCTTATGTCATATCCCTTCACACCAGACAACTGAACCAGCCCGATCCATGAATTATGTGATATAGTGGCCCGCGTTGGCGAGTAGACTTTTCAGTCAGGCCGTGATGAGGTAAATGTTTGATTCCCTACTTCACATATCTAGATAATGCGTGTGCCTTAAAATTCTCCTGTAAATTCACACAGGCAGATTTTTTTTCCTGGCGATTACTGAAATATCCGAGAGGGCAAATTCCTCACCATACCATTCTCGTATTACACGCGTAATTGTGTAAAACTATGCTAAACGGACGACGCCGATATCTACAACTGTGGTCCATGAATGATTAAAATGATAAATAACTGCCGGTAGTTAAATTTTTACCTAGTGTTATGTCAATTATAGCCAATCTGGTATCTGTGATGGAAAGCAAGTGCGTGATTTTCTTGGCCTAATTAGGAAACGCTCTACTTATTAGCGTCGGCAAAGTATAAAAATTATTCTCCCTTTTTTTCGTGCAATGTGTTGAGTAATAAAGGACCCTTTGACACAGGCACGCTGTTTAAACATCATAATTACAGCTTTAGATTAAATAAGCATGGGACCCGGTGCCCGTGTCATGAATCCATTACCCCTTTGATTACCTCACGTTTCGGAAGTCAACAATGAGGACTTAATTGGCTTCATGGCTTTTACCAGTTGTTTATCATTTAATGGTATTACGGACACACATATATTATATGACACGTGCACGTATGGATCCCTAACATTAGAGGCAATTAGAGACATTAGTCGGATATATGGATCCATATCTCATAACATTTTTTATAACATCCTTCGTTCTGCCCTTTTCACCACTTTCCCCCTTTTCAGCTTTCACTCATCTTATTTTTCTTGAAATACCATATCTTTATTCGAGGGTATCGATGCCCCTTTAACAGTGTTTAATGTTAAGTGGAAAATTGCTATGAAATTGACTTAAATTGGGAAGTTTGTTTTAACGCTACGTTGGAGGTGGAAAATTTGCAAACAAGCATTAAGTGGAAAATGGAAAAAGCAACCCCCCCCACCCCATCGAGCCCTTCTTTTTTTATTGCATTTTTAAATACATCTCTCTTTTTTTTAAGACCCCACCACACACCCCTCATACATGCACACACCATCATCCCATTTATGTAGATTCTTATATATTGTAGGTAGTCGGCCTACAACTAACCAATCTTAAACTCAAAGATAACTGGTCTAAACTGATAATGTTTACAATTTACAAACCGCGCCACCAAACTTTGTCAATACTCAACACACAATTATATATGTACTGCTATCAGGGGACATCAGAGTGCATTAACAGGTTGTAATCCGAGTGGGGTGAGAGATCAGACCATATAATCACCGAGTGTGGAGTTTCACAGAACGAGCGAGAGCAGCGAACGAGTCCGAAGTCTACATATGAGGTGATAGTGTATATTCGGATGTCCTAACGACACTATAATTACCCTTTTTTCCACATGAATATTTATTTTATGTCTTAACGTGGTAGTGTATGATAAAATTTCACTCCACCCCTCAAACAATCAGAATCAAGTATTTTCATCAAACGTGGCAGAAAGGTCGACATTTGCTAGTTAAACATTGATACGGCCGTTTATTGTTAAATTCTACATAGCATTATTTTTTTACCATAAACATGTATTGCAACGTATGGTGCAATCGGAAATGAATAGTCTACGTGTACAATCACTAGTTGATAAGATATGAATTCATAAATATGTGGAAATACATAAATGTAAGATAACCGGTTGATACTCACTTCTCGTGAAACTGTTAAACTGCGCAGTTTAAAATGTTGAAATTGCAGTTTTTCTTTTCTTTATTCCTGCCTTTCGGGGCATTGGCGCTTGACTCTGACGTAAACGTTTTACTCAGGTCTGTGATTCAACAGAATAAAGAGATCATCAAAAATAACCAAGAATTGAGTTTGAGAAATGTCTACTTAGAGACGAAACTTGACACAATAGAAAGCGAATTGAGAAACATAATGAAGCATGTTAACAAGAAATCCATGCCTTCCACTGCTTTCACAGCGAGTATGAAGATCTACAACGCTTTTGCTCCTGGAGCTACCATTCTCTTCGAAAACATCATTACTAATGAAGGAAACAACTACAACGCGGCCGATGGTATCTACACCTGTCCGGAAGACGGCCTATATATGTTCACAGTCAACTCTTATGCCCATTCAAATCAATACTTAGTGGAAGAAATACTGTTGGATGGAACGGTAAATCAATTTTAAATTTACTATGCAGCATTACCATGATTACTTTGATTGCATATGCATCAATCACAGAACATTGGCTCCAGACTCTGGAGGAAACAAACTACTAGTAAAATGGTTGCTTACCGATGCAATCTTACATTATTAAGAGACCCATTGACCCACCATCATAGATTAATCGTCCCCTCATCCATGTCATTACTATGGTTACAGCCTGTGGTGGGGATCATCAGCGACGCACGGAACAGCAGCCACGGAGGCGGCAGCAACACAGTGCTCGTGCGGTGTAACTCCGGCAGCACGGTAAGCACCATCACGTCCAGAGATACAGTAGAACATCAAATTAAGACCACCTCTGTATTGAGACCACCTCTATAATAAGACCACTTTTAACAGTCCCAAACCTTCATAATCTATTAAAACGAACCTCTGTATAAAGATCACCTCTCTATTGGGACCACCTAACACTGGTCCCAAAGGTGGCCCTAATAGAGAGGTTCTACTGTATTTATCTTAGACTTTTTGGTCACAACCAATTCTTGTAAAGCCTACATAGAATAATAATAATTCTGACATTTTTTTTAACCCACTTTGGTGTTTTCCTCTGACGAACATCATCCATGGCTCTCAGGCAGCATTGGAGGGGGTGCTTGATCTAGACGAGCTTTAAACTTGAAAGTAAAAAGATCACCCGTGTCCCGTACATTGTTATATTCGGGCACACATCTGTTACATATTTTCATATGAATCGGCTAACGTTGGCCTTTTTTGGCGGGAATCAAGCGTTAGATAGGTTAATGTCAGGCGAGTGGACGCTAATGTGAGTGATTAGCATGTCTGCGCTTCGGTTGCGATATGCTGGATGCTCCCCAGGGAGTTGAGAATTAAATATATAATGTGACAAACATGCCAATGACCTGGTGTAGATGTGAAGTCGCTAGAGCACGATACACTATGAATTGGGACTGTAAATAAGCACATTTACATTTTACAGCTATTTTGTCTTTCTACTCGAGTGTATTATCAGGGCATCATACAGGAAAATCGCCCGAATAGTAGTAGCTGTTCAGACGATGTGCAGCCATTATCCAACATCTTGCTCACCAGACAATCTCTATGGCAACATAATAAGTGCTAATCATACATGGACTAGCTTCATCATGCATTTGTTTCATGCTCGTCACAAATCTCCAGTTTTCAAATAATAATATTCTATCAATATACGCTGAAGTTGACCTACGTGTATAAACCCACTGATATTCAATCAAACTTACGAATCAATGAATAAGCCATTTCACTTGTCAGACAATAGGCCATATCTTAATTTATGTATATTTTAATGGACACTGTAAACATTGTAAAAAGTCATCTAAACGCGGCTTCCCATCACAATGTTAACATTTAAATTTATTTAATATTTGTAGGTGAGGACTCGCTGTGCTCCCTCCAGGGTGACTTGTTACTACGAGGGATCGGAATGGACTAGCACGTTCTCTGGCGTGAGAATTGAGTAGATTTCACCAGTGATCATCAGCCTATGGATGTGATAATCCACTGCGCAACAATGAAAATCATTGAAAATAAACTACTCTAACAATGCGTGTTTCAAGTTGAACGGACAATAGGGTTTATCGATTTTATAGTGAAATGTAAAGTAAATGTTACTTATTACACCAAAGTAAATATTTTACAAAATATAGTTCATATCAATTATTAATAATGATGCATTGGAATAATTAAGGGGACTGTGAACTCTTTTCTTACGATTTTATTAAACTTTGATTTTCTCACTCATTATTGCTTCAATTCTTACAAATTATACCTTATTTTGTAGATAATTATGTAATCTAATGACACAACATGTTTTGAAATGTATAGAATTTTTTTTAATAAAGCAATTAGTGAAAATTTTACAATTTTCCCTGTGAAGCATATAACTGATAGTAAAACATCAAAATGACCAAAATCACTTTTCAAAAATTTTCTTGCATATAGTGAAGTGTCAAAAATTTTTAAAATTTTCCACGGTTTTCATTTTACATGCATTTTAATAGACTAAAATACAAAAACGTTCATAATTCATCAACAAAATAAAAAAAATTACAAGTAAAAATGCATATATCTTCAAACATATACAATTTGTTTGAAATATAAAAGAAAAATTAATCCACTATTTAGTTTTGAGAAAAACATAAACATGGCCAAAAAATTGATAGTCATTGTATCATATAAGAAAAAAACTATTGATGATAAAAGGTTCATTTTTAAAAGATGTTTTTCTTTATTTATTTATAGCATACAAAACAATGAAAATGTAAAAAACTAGTTTTAGCCGATATAACCTTATAAGCCTGTAAAGAATGAGTCATTGTTTTTCACTCCGGGTTGGTCTTCATGAAATGGGTTGTAATGGGAAAACTATTGAAGATAAAAGGTTCATTTTAAAACATGTTGTTCTTCATAGTTTACAGTATAATAAATATTAAAAAGCTGAAAATAGAATATTTTTCCCTTAAAGAGTTCACAGTACCCTTAACGAAAAAATAACATGGAAAACGGGTCGATTAAAGATGTAGATAGACTAGATTATAGTAAACACACCGACCGTGTATTTGAAATGATTTTGATTGATCGGACATGGGAATGTATCACTGTAGATAATTAAGTCATTAGACTTATAAATCCCAATCAGGTTAGGACTAGATCATATAGTCTCTGGTGGGATTCGAACCCACAACCATAACGGCACTATCAACCCTAGCAGTTCAAATCCCACCAGAGACTGTGTGATATAGTCCTAATCTGACTTGGAGTTGTAAGTCGAACGACTAAATTACATAAAACTATATATCATTGAATACAGTAACATAGAGCATTAATCCTATACATCAAAGGCAATTATTCATTCTATCATTCCGTGCAAAAATCACCACCAATAACCCACGCTGATTGGTCGAGCGGCATACTTTACAATTGGAAATATAAGAAGAACATTAAGCCACATTCTAGCATCCATGTGCTGCTAGTGTGACAGTTTGTGCAAACAATATTTTCCTCAGGTGAATTGGTGATAAGCGTATGTGCATATTGTTTTGACAATATAGTGTGCCTAATATGTATCAGTGCCTAGGGTACTATAAAAAAAAAAGAAACTACGTGTACATGTATATTGACTAGCATATGCCACATTATAAACCAAGCTTAGATCATTTAATTATCGTTGACACCAAAGAATGTTCTGTTGATAATTATCAAGGACAGTTGATGGTGTTGCCTTGGGTTGAAATTGTTGTAGCTAGTTCTTTTATGAAAATCTAATTCGTACGTCTATTAGCTTATTTTTCTTTCCTCTCTAAACATCCCTCTAAAAATGCTAGTCTTCAGTTGATCGCCCCTTTCCATGTGAATTTTCCGTAGCATTCACAGGGGTGGCCGGAGTCTTCTGTTTATCGTCATCAACTAGTTCACGTGCTTGGTCCTTGAAATTGAACTCAATTCCTTCACGTCTCATCTGGTCATATGCATGTTACTTCAATTTTGGTTCACATTTTAGTCCATCAACGTCACCTTTTCTGTCTCACATGCATTCTGGATTCTTCATCGAATAATACTTCTTTTAACTCAGCTTGGTATCCATTACTACCATCCGCGTATTGTTCATTGGTCTTCATAAGTTCACGTCCATTTGATTGGTTCATGTCTGATTTTGTGGCATTATTATTCGTCACCATAACAGGCTTCCTCTCTTCTTGACTATCCATAATTGCCGTTTCAGTTGTTAATGCGTGGTCATTTTTCTCTTCGTCGGTCGTTGTCTTTTCTTGTCCATTCACTACGCCATTGGCAGCCTCCACATCCATTGTTTTCTGTAAATCACTTTCACTTTCCTGACTGGATCCGTGGACCCGCTCTTTATTTATATTATGCGACTGCTCTATATCATGCTCAAGCTTCTCTCGTATCTGTAAAAGATAAGCATTCGCATATTACACCGTTATTGTGCTGTGCTTAATTAGTTAAAGAACTTAAAGTTTTCCACATTTGTTTCTGGCATATTTGTATAATTGCCGTTACAGTGCTTGCATTCTGAATTGATTTTAATAGAACAAACCTGACCAATCGGGGCTGCCGAATCTTGGTGACTGGGAGAAAATATGGTGGCTGATTCATGTTCGTGTTCCATCAAAATCATGTCTACTTTCCATTCACCTTTGGAATACTCCTTTGGTGATATAGAGTTACCTTTATTTTCTGAAGATGTAACATTATTGTCTTGACTGAATTGCTTGACAACTAAAAATATATATGAAATATCTTTAACAGTAAAATGCAATAAATTTGGATGTTTGCCTTGAAAGATACTATGCAAACAAGTAAAACTGCAAACATTATTTGACCGCAAACCATAAGTAATCATATAGAGAAGTTGCCATAACAATCTTATGAAGCCATCCACGGGAGTTGTGCAGCTGTTGAATTAATCCTTAATAATAAACATGGAGTATCATTCTAAGCTGTGGTTACACGTACGCTTGCCATACGTCAACATTCGTGGGCTACCCATGCTTACTTATAGTCACGTCATTCAACGTCACTGGGATCTTGGGAAATCACCTGGCTATGTGCCCCCCCCCAATTGAATGAGCACGTTGTTCCAGATGGAAGGAAGTTGGTACCTTCCCCGTCTCTATTTAGGTTTCAACATCCTTCCATGTGGATCAATGTGCTGTCTTAAGAGGTGCAAGGGGGGGGGGGGGGGCATACAACTCGGGGATTTTCCGAGATGCCACTGACGACGAATGACATCATCACTGCGACCAAGACAGCAGAGGCTGTTGAAAGCATAGTGTAAATTGCTGTGCATTCTCCTTATTTACTATAACGATTACTTTTGACTACTTATACGTAGGTTGTCGTTACACCACTCTTCTATTCTTACATATGTAGCCATGCATAATCATAATCACCCTTTCTCACAAGTCTAGTGCTTATATTTAGTCATCCGTAAATGCAGAAGAATGTATAAGGAGTATGAAAGACCCACTTATGGTTGCGTATAATATATAAGTGTGACCACAACTTACTACTTGTAGGGTAATGGTAATAATCAATTATCATTGCTATACTAGAATACTTAAAAACTTACTAATTTTGCGCTGTGCCCTGCATTTTGGGTAATACAATTTGCAGCTCTCAATGATCTTCTGGATCTTCTCGAGCTGGGTGCTCAGTCGACCATAGCGGGTCATCAGGCGAAGTCTTGCTACTGGATCAGATGGATCAAAGAGGAGATCACTAGCTGCAACGCTGAATTGACCATCTTCATTAATACCCTCACTGGCATGAAACTCATCTTTAAAGCCTTCATCACCATTCAGACATTGGTTGTGAGTCTCCAGTATCTGTCGTAACAGGGGATCATTTCTAATTGATGAATCTGTTCGATAAGCTACATTTGACTGGTCTCTGCCATCTTGTGTAAAACTTGTCTGAACAGACTTGTCAGCGAGGCTAAAATCTGAGGTGTAGCTTTCATCCGAGCTTCCGGGAATCTCGTCAGTTACGTCACTTCTGGTGCTTGTGATGTGGGTGCCATTGGACAAGTCGGGATCTAAAATATGCTGCTGCATATTAAAATGCATTCAGTCCCTGGTTTAATATTGTATAAAGTTTGAATAAAGAATTTGTGTCTGGAAACGTCGTATGAGTTCAATTCTACTCTCACTGTTCTGCCAAGCAAGCTCCTACCACTGTATTGACATAGCTGAAGAGATATCTTCCATTTTACTATATCAAGTGGCCCTGACGGGACTCGAACTCACGACCCCAAGGTTGCGAGACCAGAATGATACCATTATCCCAAGAAGTGGGTTGTTAAAAGGTTACATGGACGAAACCGTTGTCTCTGTAACCCCAGCCTACATATACTTGATCAGTTATCATCTCAACCCAGAGGTCGTGGGTTCGAATCCCACCTAAGGACGGAAATGTTTGGGAGGTCTAATGTTCCAGCCGTGTTAAGGTTCTATGAATAACTGTATAATGTATATATATTTTCCCAAGTTCCAAGACCAAACTTGGGAAAATATATATACAGTTACTCTTATGAGTTGAAATTATGCTATACTGGGCGCATTCTTGTACTGTTTAATGGATGTGTAAGATCGGATGGGATAAAATGTTCCTCGTTGTACCCCAAACCTTTGGTACACAGCTTTGGTGCATGTAACTCAAATAATGACTTTAATCAGTATAGCTTTAAATTAAACTCAATGACCGTGTGTGTGTGTGGGGGGGGGGTAGCATAAGTTCAAATCATAAGACCCGTATTATATTATATTAAGTAAAGAGGACATGTATTATTTGCCTTTATTTTGTTGTCCAGTTGTTAGGGTATTGGTGATTTGTTTGAAAGTGTCAGTCTTCGGCAAAACGCCCAATGGCTTTTAAATCTATTACATTGGCCTTCTGTATATGTGAGACCAATGCAAAGTGGTGGATGGAGGTTTGCCGTAATAAGTAGCCCATAACATTTCATTGCACTAATCATAAAAATAACACATATAAAAGGTAACCATCTCTCATCAAGTTATTTATTCTAGACCTCTTAAGATGTTTTCACTGAAGATGGAAGAATATATGGATACTGGATAGAAGTATTAAAAAATGTCACCTCTTATTACTGGAACACTTGGACTAGTCTGGACACTCTTGTCATGAAACGCCTGTTCAGTGAAACTAGCATTTGAGGAGAAGTGTTGATCTAGTTCTTCGAGGGTATTGTGTGGTTGGCTGCCAGTGCTTGTCAGTTGGATGTCATTTTTTAATTCTGAATGTAAAATAATATCAAACTTTAACATTATGCCATTAGACTTCAATAGTATTCTAAACATGTGACTAAATGATTGGTCCTTGTATTATGACAACATTTATTTTTGAAAAACCACACATATTATACCTTAGCAAATATTTTCGACCTTGTCTGTCAGACAGTGTTTTCCAAGCTGACGTCACACAGGATGACAGGCTGTGACGTCGGGAAGTAGGTCAAAAAATGAGACGCCCATGGTTTCAGTAGAGTGTCATATGCATGCGATAAGGTCGAAGGTCGAAAAATATTTGCTAAGGTATAAAATGTGTGGTTTTTCAAAAATAAATGTTGTCATAGCACAAAAGAAACCAAATTAATCTATTCCATTCATTTGGTCCTTGTATTGTTTGAATCAATAACGAAGTATTGCGGTAGTAAAAAAATGACTTCACTGAACTAGATCAAAAGCAATCAAGAGTACTGTACCGCTGACAGAGCATATAGGCAATGAAATTATTCTAAGGAAAACGTACATAAAATGGCAAAATTTCACAAGTCATGTTACAATTATAGACCAAGTTTGAATACTGCAATTGAAGTCATATTGAAACTTACGCACAAAATGCAGAAGACTATCTATATACACGCTAATTGACAAATCAAACAGTTCGTGTAAACAATGTACCAAAATTTAATATATCATCTCAAAATTATTGATTCTATAGCAGATGTTTGAATGATCTAAAAAGGCGCCAAAAAGTTCACCATTACTCTGAGCAGCACCCTGATTCTCGCCTCCACCTCCCGTCGCCCCGTCTGCTTCGGCCATCTGTGTCGCTCCCGTCAGGTCATGAGGCATCAGGGAAGCAGATATACCAGACACTAAACCAAGGCTTAGGGAAGGGGTGGGTACTAGGTCATCCTAATAGACAGCAGGAGAGGAATGTTCATATATTGGGGGAATGGTATATGCTTTAAGTGGCGTGTGACTACAATCAAAACTTTTGAGAAGAAATGGAAACATCGAATCTTCTTTTTTCAGTCTCCACCCGCTTTATTCTTTACAAAAATGCTGAATCAGCCCGCAAACAGTATTCGGTAGTTCGTCTTACAGTAAATGAATCTATTTTAGCGATGTGCTGCTGAAAGTCTCATTCACAACCTTGTTTTACATTGTTTGAAAAAAAAAACATTACCTGTTGGGAGATAATGTGCAGACTGCTTGGTGTAGCTTGCATGGGCCATAGTCGAGTTACACGGCTTGAGAGGCCTTGGTAATTGGGGTGACGTTCGGCTTTATCCTGGAATGGGGGTAATAGGATTATGTGTGGTGTTTGCATTACATGCATGGCATCTAAATCTTGCTTGTTTGTTTATTCATACCGTTAAAATCAGTGTCAGTTACATTGTTCTTATCTTGGGTTTGGTTTTACACACAAATAATAGTGGTTGCCTACAATGATCTCAATTTTTCTATTTGAGATTGCATGTTGGTGAGAGAAATAGACAACACATACGTGTAGTCTAGTGCACAATTGCAAATACAAAAAATACGATTGTGAAGCTTGCATTCTGTTCGGATTTTCAGGACACCAAGATCAACTCCATAAACATGACTTACACATCCAGCAAAACTAGGGGCACACCACTTGTTCTTTATACATTACATTGCCACAGAACTGGAGTGGACTTACACAGATTTCTCGTGAACTCTGTGAACCCATTGTAGTGGGAAATTTGACCACACTCTGTCTACTTCTCCCAGTATTTCACCACACAACTCTGAAAACATAAGAAAAATATATGCATATGAGATAGAATTTTGTTTTAACCAACTGTTGCACTGGCAATTCCTCCTCAAAGAGCTTTCTGCTCTGGTTGGTTTACATTTTAACACAGTGCGTGCAGTTGGTTTAAAGTTAAATTAAACAAGAATATTATACATAACATAAGCAGATGAGAATGTAATGAGGACATTAGATGCTACATACGAATTATGCAATGGCTAACCCATACGTCTGTGTGTGTACCTACACTCAACTCAGACTTTACTAGTTGTTCTCGATTTTTCATGCATTTTAGACTATTTTTCTTTGTCTCATCTATTTATTATGCTTATAACACCTGTGTGTAATTAAAGCACCAACAGTTTAATCAAGAATCTACGTAAAAGTAATAAACCAGTGATTTGTAACTACTTAAAAACTACTATCACCCCAGTCTATTGTGCCATTTATCAATTTAGTACACAAGAAACTGATGTCACGATCTCAACTGTGGTTGGGTGACTACTACTGATACTGGTGTTGCATCATTTTTTTTTTACTTATTGTACAAGTGTATATCATTAGATACAATCATGTCATTAGACTCATGACTCCAAGCCAGGCATGGACTTTACATATCACAGAACTTCTGTGGTGTCGAACCCATGACCACGACCCGATAAATGCGTGTTCAAAGGTGCCCAATATCTAGACCTAGATGAATACCCAACATCCACATTATGCTCAAAACATCTACCCCTTGTGATTTGGGTAAACACATTATGGCTCCAGAAGATATGTATGAGAAGAAAACATGATTATTCCATGCTGTATTCTGAATAATGTAGCCATTGAGGCGTTTTTGACAAAACCAATATTAGATACAACCTGTAAATGTTCCTACTCGATAAGAATCTTCAATGAAGCTGAAATGCAATAATGTACTTTTATAACCAATGTGCACCCAAAGGCACAGCTTCATAAAAGAACAAATCTTTGGATTACAAAGTTGGCTATCCCCCGAATTGATAATTTTTGTGTTATTTTATATTTTGTACATAAACGACGATCTAATCTGTAGCCTTTTTTGCAAAAATAAGTATTCAAAATTGTCCATAACATTAATATCTAATACATATAATGCACCCAAATGTTTAAATAAATCGAAATCTGGCATAGGAAATGATAGAATTCCTGTATGCGAAAGTAGTAAATAAAGTTCTTTGCTGATTTTACAATCTGAAATATTATCTGCATCAGCAGGCGTGAAGCAAGGATGCATTTTCTCCCGGGTGCTCTTTCATTTGGTAATGTCGATCCTTCAACAAATTGATATAAACGATAACAATATAAATTATCTTCTCTACACTGTTAACATAGTCAGTGTTTCTTGCAAAAAATTACTCTCATCTTCATGATATATCTTAAATGTTGTATGCCTCTTTGCTCAAATATAATGAAAGGAATCACACGCATTGGATAATTAGAAAAAAAAGGTTACAAATACCTGGGGCCCGTGATTAATAGACAATAGCATTTAATGTAGTACCTACAAAATAATAATTGGTAGAATTTGTAAAACAAATTTAAATGAATTATCATATGCGTACTCTCAGTCTAAACTGAACATCCTACTTAGGCTCCCTACTTACATCGCGTAAATGCACACACAGGTATAGTCACATCGCTCGCGCATATCATGTGATTAGTGGTGCTGAGATGTAAAGGTGCTATTCATGCGACAATGATCATGATTTTATTCTTTCCAAAAACAAGCCTAGATATACAGTTTGCAACACAACAAAGGATATTGATGAGCATGATTCTCACCTGACTTTTTGAAAATATGGCATGCTTAACGCCTTCCAAGGTGCCTGCTCAAGTCCTGTCCCCCAGCCTCGACTCAGTCTCGACTCTCAGGGCATCTCCAAACTTGGGCCACCTTAGTGTCCCCTCGCGTCGTCGCACTGGAACCAGGTACACCGCAACACTTGCCCAAAGACTGGGGGTTTCGCCGTACCTTTGCCTCCCCTCGACAGGTCTCCGCACACGTCTCCACTGCGCCAGATGCCGCTCTCGTCACCTACAACTTGTATCAACAGACAGCACATGCCTCGACTCCAAGCCATTGACCACAACTCTCGTCAACAGTCTCAGCAGTTCTGTACCCCTGCCCACGGCTCACTCTGATAGAGGAAATAGACCAGCAAAGACCGACTGCTACTCTGCACCAACAACTCATGTGCGCATGTCCACAGACTGACAAAATGGCCACTCCCATAAGGTTCTTCTAATATCGCAGCTAGTTTCACAAGATATATTCATAACAACCGGCTAACAGTCGACCAAATTTTTAAGATTGATACATAAGTAGCCCAAATATATTATTCCTTTCTTTGATGAACCCAGCATGTATTTTTTACGAGATGTATTTACCACTTGTCAGGTGGTATTGAATAACCACAAGTCGTATCGACGACTTGTCAATTGGAATGTACGAATTCACAAGAGGTTTCGAATGCATCATGAGCCCCCTTCCCAAAATAAACACATTTATAAATGAGATTTCAACGGGCATGTGGTTATATGTATTGCGTTACAGAAAATATATGGCCATTGTAAAAGAGTTTGTGTATTAAATATGTTGTGAAAGTAGTTTAGTGCACAGCAATCTCATTTTAATAGCTACGTTGTTGCAATTTATTGAAGAAAATATATATGGTTTGTCAAAGATAAAGTCAATGATTTGGAAGGCTGTATCCATAAAGTCTATTAAATGTATGTGACACTGTATGTACTAGATAATGCATGAAGTTGAGATTGATATTTATAAGGGTTATCAATATTGGGTTGGGTGTGATATGAGAAATATCATATCTGTAGAGAATCCACGAGTGAGCTAAGCGAACGAGTGATTCCCTACAGATATGATATTTCTCATATCACACCCAACCCAATATGATAACCCTTTTCTCACACTCCACCCTCGAAATCATATCAGAAACATGTTCATTTTATTCTTTAAACTCAAACTATGCATTTCAATGTCCAAGTGCGGTATATGCAAATCAGCTTGCAACATAAAAATGAACTCAATTCAAGAGATGGTTAAAAGGTCACAAACACGGTCTATGCATATAAGTAAAGTCATTTTACCCACCCTTGTGGGGCGTTACATCTGAGAAGGGTAGGTTATATTTTTAAATACATATTCTACTTCTGAAACTTTAAAAAAAAAACTTTAAAAAACAGATATTTTACTGCTAGTGAAATAGAATAAAGTTGTGATGTAAAACAGAATTAAATAATGTTTGCACCAAAAAAATTGAAAATAAATGTTTTGGCCAAAAACAACCTGGCACCCTCTCAGATAATCAACTGGCCCCCATCTCAGATAATCAACTCGTCCAGCCATCTGAGAGGGGTAGGTAGTTTTTAGAATGAATATTTTACTTCTGAATATTTTCAAAATAAACATTTTACTGCTAGTGAAGCACAATAAAG
Organism: Streblospio benedicti; assembly: GCA_019095985.1. Lineage (NCBI taxonomy): Eukaryota > Metazoa > Annelida > Polychaeta > Spionida > Spionidae > Streblospio > Streblospio benedicti. The sequence continues at coordinate 10,373,524 of CM032664.1, read as the reverse complement.
TTATGATGTAAAACGGCAAAAAATAATGTTTTTTCCACAAAGTTGAAAATAACTAGTTCTGCCAAAGACACACGACCTAACCCCCCTCAGATAATCAACTCGTCCTGTGATGAGGAATCATAGCAAACATCACACCACTTCTTTTGACCAATCGGCGCGCTTTTTAGCAGGAGTTGTAAATATTTTAGTAAAAGTGAGCGGAGTCTAATTACTACGTTACCCATATTTGGACGGCGTGATATTTTTCTGGACGGTGTGATAAAGAAAAATATCGCATTACTCGCCCATTCATAAATACACCCTGGAGTGTGAGAATAAAATCTAAGAACCTGCTGGCACGTCTGACCAAGATGTCCCTCAGCTCGGCTGCGCCTCGGTTCAAGACATCTGGGTCAGACGTGCCTGCAGGTTTTTATTTTTAATATCAACCTCAACTTCAAGCATTATCGGACTTAATGCTTGGTATACATATTAATATAAATCCTTTGGGCCACTTACACCATTGCTATTACTGTTGCTAATATGCCATAAAGGTGTGAACACAGCACAACACAAACGGCCCAGCGAGGAGCAATTAAAAATGTAAAATGTATGTGTAAGATAAGAGTAGAAACACATCGAAATAATAGTGAAAGTGTAGAAACAAATACATCTAACGGAGCAACAACATCTGTTTTACAAGAAACAATGGAAACTGCAAGCGAACGTATATATTCCAATAACTTATGTTTGACACATTTATGGAGGCAGTGTCACATTTAACCAATAGTTTCACTATATACTTATGGACGACTGACACTATGGACTTTGGACTAATGCACGTGTTATTGTTGCTTGTTATTTGCAAATTGTATTTAGTAAAGATTAAAGTTCTCATTGATGTTTAATTGTTATTGACTATCTTACATGAGCTCCATCATAAATGTTAATTTACAGATATATGCAACAAACTTTAATCCACATAGTTCAAGTACTGCCTCTTTTTAGGATCAGTACATGCTGAATATAGTGTGGTGCTTGTGTACATTATGATATCCCTTTGCATAAACACACACATTTTTGGTTAATGTTAGCGTAGAGGTATATATACAGCCTGAAAAGAAATAGGTCTTGTAAGTCAGTCTCCGGCTTACACGTCCAGTAGTTTGAGGGTAGCGTCTCAGCCTTCCAAGTTAGTGTTCTGAATGCCTCTGTCATCTAAATATCGACCTGTGTGGCAGGTTGATGTCTGAAAATATCAACCTGTATGTCAAATGTAGGTAAAATATCAAACTGTATATCAAATGTAGGCCAAAATAATCTACGTCTCACACATCGCCTGGGGTTAGTGTCTAATAAAGCAAACCACAGCAGACAATGGAAAAACAACACCGCCATGCAGTATCTGTATCTGTATGAGTTACGCTGCTTGAGGTCCTGAACAGGCGCGATGGCAGCGGGAGGCCACGTGGTATTGGTACATGGACCTCCAGAGGCAGGCTAGGTAGCCAATTGAGCCTCAGGGGTGGGAGGATCCCACTAGCTATATTTTTCAAACTAGGGATTTCTTTCACGTGCAGAGGTGTGGCTCTCCTCTACACGGGACACGCCTTTTAACGAGGCTTCCGAACCTCCCCTTGGCGTGCTACCGTCTAGTAGTAACACTGTACGGTGGCGACGCGCTTCGGTGGAAATCAGCAACTCAGTGGCAGACGTACGACGTATCGGTTTTGGCGACACTGTGTCTGCCATGACCGGGCCGCGAACTTACGACGCAAGCAATTCCTGTTTTCAAGTCGTACGCTCTAACCACTGAGCTACTGAGGACCAGTAATAATATATACATGCAAGGAAGCGTTTACATCGGGCCTGCGACTTTACCAAAGTGCTAGAACTTTCCACTTAACAGTCTTTTGTTGTATTTTCAGTCGATATCGACCTCCAGAACTGTCTTGTAAAAATATGTTGTATCAGGACTGTCCATATACGGATTCCGTACATGGTTAGTTGTCAACCGGACTACTTTTGCCCCACTTCATGAATCTAGCACACCTCAACCTCCAACAGGGAATCATAACGTCCTCTTTCAGCGAGACTGACGGACTTTCCTAGGAGCCTTGATTTGGAGGTTGTAGCACACCTGCTACTTCTAGGAAAACCTCCAAAATCAATGAACATCAAAGAGAGCAGCCATACCGCGGACGTAATTGTTTGCAGAAGTCCACCATCGATCGAGCCATTGACTTGGCCGTGTTCGGTTATGATTATGGAGTGTATTCCTACGTATTTTGCATTTTGTAATTTATCAATAAATGTTTACATTTTTAATTGAAATAATTTATCAATAAATTACCTTGTTAAATGTGCTGAATATATGCCACTTTATTTTTAAACAGTATTACGATTCTTTGAACGTGTTCATTGGAATGGTAACGTTTATATTCAGTCTGACGGACTTTCCATTTATTCACAACACGTTGTACTTACAAAAAAATCAATGAACATCAAAGACAGTTTCATGCGGAATAATGTTTGCATCATCAGAATGACCATAGAGCCATTGACAGGCGGTTTCATCTTATGGAGGTCCGCCGCCTTTTGTAATTTATCATAAATGTTTAGATTTTTGGGCCCCCAATTCATTCATGACCTGCCTGTTGGTGCGCTGAATGTACCACCTTTATTAAACAGTGACATAGACTGGGATAGTGTGTGTGTGATAGACAGAGAGAGCGATTGGAAGACGAGAACATTAACAGGCGAACTGATCACACAATCCGCACCATACAGGCAGGTCATGAACTCGGGATGAGGGGGCCCACCATCGCTCGCGAGTATATTCATGACCCACCTGTTGGGCGGTGTACGGTTAATCGTGACATAGATGGGATTGACCGCCTGTATTGCGCAGTCGGTCATTTGATGGTGTCAGCACAAGCTGATGAAACTGTTAATGATATTTTTGTAAGTTTTACGTGTTGTGAATAAAGAAATGACTGTATATAAGTATTACGATTGTTTAGAAAAGACTGACAAATACAAAAACGGGTTCATTGTGTAACATTGACTATTTTACTGGGTTCCCTTCGGGCTCGCCGTGATACGCCACAAGAACTTACCCAGTAAAATAATCAATGTTAACAACTCACCCGGTTTTGTCCATATATCATATTTTTATGGTACAATGGAGTGGAGATTGGAATCGCATACAGTGTAGGCATGTTGTGTTCCCTTTAGATTTTTTGTGAATGCAAAAACTACACACATTAATAGTACGTTGCACATTGTGATCTCACATTGATTTAAACATTAAAAACAATATTAAAAATGGATCACAATATTTACCTAATAGAACCTAATGCAACCATTAAGCTTTAAGTTTAACATACATGTAATTCTATTTGTTTTGTATACCAACATATAGGTGCAGAATCATATAAAATATGATATTAAAATATTCATTTAAAGACAATAAAATTATCTAAGTAAGTGAAACAAATTAATTAATAGTTGCACGCTGCTACGTCACATTATTTTTAGCATTAAAGCAGAATACTAAAAATTGATCACAATATTTACCTAATAAAACCATTTAACTTTAAGTTTAACATAAACCTATTTGTTTTGTATACCAACATATTATGGAACTCAAAATATGATATTAAAATATTCATTAAAGACACTAGAATCATCTAAGTAAAATTTAGAGGGAATTATAATTGGTGAAAGTAGTCCACCACTTCTTTCTTCTTTTTCTTCTGTTGGTCCAATAACATGTCTGCATTTATTTCATGTTCGTCATCATCAATTGTATGCCGCTTTATTTTTGCATTGCATGCAACATGATGTACAAGATCATCTACAAGTGTGGGGACCACTCCTGAGGCTTTAGTTGTGCATTTGTTCATAGTTTCATCAATTGCGGAGTTGCTGTTCTTTTGATTATTTATCATCCCATTAGGTACTATTTTCAACATAGAATGGCATGTGTTAACTTTAGCTATTGATGGACACCCTTGTTTTCTCGACGATCTATGTTTTGAATTTTGCATCTTATTTTTGTTTGAATTTCCGTTTGCTTGGTTTTTTTTATTTTGCTGCTCTTTCGAACGTTTATTCTTTGTTTTGGATAATAGAACAGTATTTCCTTCTGAATTCTTTTGATTTGCTTGAGTTATTTGTACAGGCAATGTTTTTGTACTTTCGGCCATTCTTTTATTTGCTTGTGTTTTGTTTTCTTGTATATCATGTTTTTGCCCTTTAATATCTGCTACTGAATTTTCTTGTGTTTTATTGTCTTTTATATCCTGCTTTGGCCCTTTGTTTGGTATTGGATTTGTTATTTGACTGCTGACCAACATTTTAAAAATATCACATGGAACTTTCAGAATCTTCGCAATTTTATGTACAAAGAGTCGTAAAGCTTCTGTGTTCTTTATATGGGCAGTAACTCCTTCTTTTATTAGTAATTCTACTACCTTCCACTTCCTATTTATAAGTGCAATCAATAACGGTATTTCCGATAATATTAATTTCTCATCAATATGCCAGTTCCTTAATTGTTTGAAAAATGTTGTGCTATCATTTGCAACACTTTCTAATCCATCAAGGATGCTGATTGGAAGTTTTTCCACAACACCCATATAGACGCAGCGTTCTTCAAAATACTGCAATAAAGCAATTTCGTGTGACTTGTTACTATCATCATTGACAATTGGCTCTTCTCCATGATCATGTAAATACGAGAAGGGACAGAGTTGGTACCTATTGATTACATCAAGACTAGCACCTTGTTCAATGAGTGGCAATATCAAGCTGTAATGTTGTGGGTCATGACATGCAAAGTGAAGTGCTGTATCACCATGTACATTGTGGATGTTAACGTTGGTGGGCGTGATGAGCTTCAGCACCCATGTGCGCGGAATCTCACAGATCAGTGCCAGGTGCAGTACAGTATGGCCTGTTTTGTTCTTGAGGTCCAGTCTAGCATTCTTCTCCAGCAACAGATCAACAACATCCAATTTCCGTGCAGCTACAGCGTGGTGAAGTGGCGTGTAGCCATCACCATCCTGCATATTTATATTGCATTCTGAAATGAGACTGTTGACATGCTCTGATGGCAAATAACTACCATGACCGCTGGACATGATCGCTACATGCAGAGGTGTGCGCCCTCGCTTGTCAACAACATCCACATCGGCATTATGTTTCTGCAACACTTCTATCAGGTCCCAAGATTTTGCCGCCACCACCATGTGCAGTGGGGTTTGCCATCCAGGCCGGCCACCAAGGCTGCTAACATTGGAAGGAGATAGTAGTCTGGCAAGCGTGTCTGCTGGTATTGTCTGCATGTTGGCGAGATGGACTGGCATGTTTTGTGCTGTGTCACGCACGTCGACAGAGGCGCCATACAGTCGGAGGACAGTGACCACGGCCCAATGTTCATTTCGCACAGCCGAGTGCAGTGGCGTTTCCAAATGTTCAATGCCTACTACTGCAATACAATAATAGGTGAATAATTTTAATGGTAAACATACCATATGCATATAATACGAGCACTGTGTTCATGCAGGGCGTAATGTAAACTATATGTATTAAGTTATTATATGTACTTAGGTTTACACAATCATCTGGAAATTAATCTTGTTTAAAAAGAAAACAATCGCCGGATATTCAGACATCTATTTAAGAGAGAATCCTGAAATTCTTGTATATTTGTAAATGATTGGCTGGGCTTACCAGTGCGGTTGATTCCAAACTGTCCAGGTTGAAGTAGTTTATACAACAGATCACAAAATATACTGTTCAGTCGCTCTAACCTCCTCATCATAGCTTCTTTGTGATTAGTTTGTGATAGCATTGACGTATGGAAATTGAAGATATGCTTGCACAAACCACTGAATGGGTTGGTGCTTGCTACTAACTTTTTCTGAAACGGAATACAAGACACTAAGTAGTTATCTCTGCCATAAAAATTTGAATATCTTTTTATAGCCATCATTGAACTATGTGAATAATGCATAAACAAGACGGCCTCACTCCATTGAGTAGGATGTTCTGAAGATCTGGCCGTTCTGGACACTCCAACAGGTGACGTAGATGGCACAATACCATCAGTAGATATTCGCCTGCTAACAATTCGCAGGCGTCGTCCTAAGAAGTCATAATTTAGATTAAAAAAAAATAATAGGTAAGAAAATATCTCAGGTGGTTTTAACCTTTTTACGTCGCTTTATTCGACCTATTTTCACACGTTATCAACATTATTTTGTCTGTTAATACAATATATGCATTTATATATTTCTATAAAATGCCACTGCACTGTTATAGTTTGCATGTAAAAGTCACTAAAGAGTTAGATATCTTTCAATTTACAACAATGCAGTCAAGCCTTCTTGTTAACTATAATTCAAGTATTGTATTTCATGAGAATGTTTTGTTACAGCAGCGACTGCAAGCGTGTCCATGACATTTGAAACAAAATGCACAAGTTGATTTACCCCGCCGTACAAAATCTCTATGTACTTCAAGGTCCCTGCGGCAGCTGGTTTGCGACCATGTTTGTAAAAATCTGGATCATGACATCCCTGAAATAAAATAGATAAAAAATATGGTGTAATGATAGCATGTGAAAATAGGTATTCTAATTTGCAGCCCAATTTTAAAATAAAAAAATATAAATGAAAAGGCCGTATGACATACGAGATACTGGTTTCCAATTTAAATGTATGGACCGAATACCCCGCCCCCTCCTCGAAACGGGACGGATGGCGATTCCGGATATGCTTGCATGGCCACCCGACCCCTCCTTCAGCGTTGACACCCCCTACCCACCCCCACCCCTACCCCCAAAACAAAGAAAAAAAACTAAATAACACCAAAACACGTCCAAAATGGCTGTCTTGGCATAAAACTTTGACTATCTGTAAGTTCGTAAGTTCGTTGCAATTTTAAACATACAGGAGAAGCTCATTATCTCAATAATTCTTAAATCGATTTTTTTGTTTTCTCGATGTTGGTTTAATTTCCCCGTCAATAAATAGAATATGGTTTTTTCACAACTTTTATAAGAACTATTTATTATACAACCTACGCAACCAAAACTAGAAACAATAATGGATAAAAGTATAGCGGTATAAAAGACAAAATATGATAGTACAATAGTATAATGAAAGACGAGTTTATACTCTGCAAATAAAGGACATGACGCAACTCCCTTTTCTTCTTGATGACTTTCAATTACAAAATTGGATATTACCGACTACAAAAGCTAATCCTACCATTGATGCAACTATAACATGACGATTAACAGGTGATATAAAGAAGAAAATACAATTCCTGGATACATGTGATGACAATAGTCATTTGTAGAAACCCAATTAAATAATACAGCATTACTGTTGTGAAAACATTACACAATAAACACGTAAAAGGTCATTATAGCGTAACATCTTTTCCTTCCCTCTATCCGAACAAATACAGAAGTATCAAGAATAAAGCATATTTTTAGATATGGATATAACACACTTTGCACAGCGTTAACAAAAAAAAGAAAAAAAGAAAAAAGGACGCTAACTCTAATCAGAATCACTCGAGTCAGAACTGGTGTTTCTTGAATCAAGCACATAATCATTTAAATATGCAGGAATCTTGCGCTGCCGTGTGGAACGCCAAATGTTAGTGACATGCGGTGAAGATTGACTATCGTCTGAGCCAGCACGATCAGAATGAAGTGACGGTCCTGATGGTGTAGGTGATCTGGGTACAACCTCCACTTGTTGTGCGACTGCTATCTCACTATCATCAGAGTCGGACCCCGAAGCATAGCCTCTCTCACTGTGGCTAATCGTGGAGAACGATGGCACGGCGACAACTTCACTGTATTTTAGCTTGTAAACGTTCGTGAGGGAAGACTATTTTTAGCCTGAGATCGGGCGCTAGGTCCATACACATTCTGACGAAATACTTGTTGCTGTTTTGACAAGTGATCGGCCAAAAAGTGTAACTGCTCCCCCGTTATGTTTTCACGTTGAAACACTATCTCCTTTGCACTGAGACCCCTATTGCGTATGCGTAAATTTAGTGTAGCAGTGACTTGTGCTAAGGTACTCTCAGAGACAGCACTTCCATCGGGATGTACTCTCTCCAGCTCATTTTCCAGCTCCTGAACTCCCTTTTCACCCACTGGGTTCTTATTCCTGTTTTTCATCCTGCCAATCTCTAGTTGTATGCCAGCTGCTGTAAAGTGTTTGTCGGATGCAAGACCAGTGAACCCAGGAGCTCCATTAACTCTTACAATGCAGCCCCCAGGTGCTTTCAGTAGTGCCGTGGTCTCTATGAGCGCAGTCCTAAGTGTCTCACTCTGCTAGTTTGGCAGCAACTTACAAACTGTGAATGATGAAAAACAGTCACGAATGACAAATATACATTGCCTAGCCCTACGTAGAGCATCACATGCATACGTTGTGCCCAAAATTAATGGTTGATCAGATGTAGAAAACTCTTGCAACTCTGTGGGTAGCCGAGCAAGTGCAGCACATTGATAACATGAAGATGTGACCTGATCGATGAGTAAGTCTGCATCTAGGGCATAAAAGTACCTGTGGAACACTTTACGTAGCTGACTAGCAGTAGGATGATCAAAACACAGATGTATAGCAGATAGAAGCCCTGCTAATAACTGATGGGGTACAACGATGAGGTCTCTTGCAGCTGTAAATGGCATGGGCTTGCGCACAACTAATATTCCATCACGACCTATAGTGCAGACACGAAGATAGCGCTTGACATTTTTCATATTGGTAAACTTACTTCCGGCTCTGGTGGCCTGGTATAAATGAGCATAAACTCTCCATAACACACTGCAGTCCTGTTGTGACCTTTTCCATGCAACAAGAGACAGACATGACAGACATGGCATAGGAGATTTGCCATCTAACACCTCAGCAACTGTAAGCTTTCTTACACACATGTCTTCACTTGCATCAATAAACTTGCAAACTTGACCGCTGCCACCACGTCAATAAATAGAATATGTTTTTTTCACAACTTTTATAAGAACCATTTGTTATACAACCTACGCAACCAAAACTAGAAACAATAATGGATAAAAGTATAGCGGTATAAAAGACAAAATATAATAGTACAATAGTATAGTGAAAGACGAGTTTATACTCTGCAAACAAAGGACATGACGCCATTCTACTACACTATGCCAAACATCAGTTGTTTATAAATATCGAATAGCGGCTGTCTCGAACATTTTAATGGTTTTTCTAAATGATCGAGATAACGAGATTTTACTGTATGCTGTCTCCTGGACTTGTGTAAACATGTGGGTTAAGCATACTACATCTAGCTATTGATAAATTTTGATTTAATGATATTTTGATAATAACCATGGGTTCCTCACCATGTGAAATCGCGTCCCTTGGTGCACCTGCTCGGCCATCGTTTCCGCGTCATATGGTGGCAGAAGCTGAAAGTAAACAAGAGCCAATTACACCATAAATCTAACATGGTTATGGGGTGCATTATGAACATATTCTGTATAGGGCAATTATAAAAAAAAATACGATAGCTTATATAGTCACAGACAGTGGTCAATAGCCCTACTACAATTACAAATAGATAATAACCAACAATGCACAAGATTCTAGTGCGTTTCACTTACTGGACGCATTCGATCTGTACCTTGGTGCACTTGTGTTTGCCGATATGGAGAGCCGTCTGCATTACTTTTATGGCTTTTAAGTTCTGCAATCACTTTCTCAAGAACTGATGGTATTCGGGGATCATATTCTATGATGCTGTTGTCAGAGTTAAGTCTATCCAACAATAGTGTTACTTTGTCCGACCAGTTTGAATTGGCTTTAGATTGTAACATCGATTCGGAATCTGCTGTATTGGGTAGCCCGGTCTGTCCATCATAGGGTATTAGAATGTGATCGCATTTTGCCGTTTGTGTCGTAGTCTTGGGTTGGGTAACCGCCTGTTCGTTCTCTTTATCAGACGACTCTTTGACCAAACAGGATTGTTGTTGAGATTTCGGCCACGTCTTGATTGGAACCAGCTTCTTTGGCTGTTTCCCATCTTCACTGGTATTTTCATTTTTGTTCTGGTCCATCTGGAAAGCAATATCAAAAGTCTTTCTTCTTACCATAGGTTTCAGTTATTTTGAAACAACGCTAACATGGTGTTATATAATGTTGAAGAGAATCTTCGTAACGGTGTCCAATATTACTTAAATAGACTTAGTATTTTTAACATATATAGACACACATGCATACCTTCACTAATGTCCTATTTCCGAAAAATGGAATACTTGCAGTCAACTTGCAGTTTAACTGTATGCATAATAATAACAGCAGTGGCAATCTTAAAACCGGCATTGCTATTCCAGTGAAAATAAGCATTATCATTTAATTATATTTTAATAAGATATTTGCTTATGACCATAGGATTGTTGGACCAATTGGAAATAACAAAGATCCTACCCAACCCTCTCAGCTCGTCATGTTTTACAATTCCTGTATCCATATATTAGACATAATGTCCTGTAGTGTGTTGCGTAAATTGTAAACATGTACATCATCTTTACACAAACGGTACATCGGTGTCCAGAGAGACTACATGTATTTCGAAAATGCAACACATGCACATAATGATATTATACAGCAATAGCCGATAGTTTACGTAATTAGGCTAAACAACTTCTATAGGGCCCTGTTAGACCGCAAAATATAACCAGCCGCAAAACATAACCAGTTATGTTTTGCGTTAACGCAAAACGTAACTGGTTATATTTTGCGTTGGTTATATTTTGCGGTCTAACAGGGCCCTCGGGGGTGGGGGAGTGGGGTGGGTCTCTCCTCAAAATGGGTGCGGGTGTGCCGTCTCGAATGTCGAAACGGTACCCATCGATATACTAATTGGCATAAAAAAGTGACCCATGTCCATCCCTTGACGATGAAAAACCGTCACCCATGTCTATACCATGACAATGAAAAAGTGACATTTTATCAACAAAATATTCAAAAAAGATATATCAGTATCAAACAAAATTAAATTTACACTAACAATATCTGTACATTTCATTTCAAACCCATAGCCATATACCAAAAATACAAAATTTAGACCCATAACTATACCAAAAACCAAAAGTCATAAATTTAGACCCATCACTATACCTGGGATGTCTAAAAAGGGTGACCCATAGAAATGGCACACCCGTACTACCCGACACATAGGAAGACCCCACCCCACCCACCACCCACCCCTAGATTGGTCCTTAGCGGAAGTTTCAACATCAGCGTTTATCATAAAACAAAATCGTTGATTCTCCATGCAGATGTATTCATGTTCTATTATTGACCACTGTCTTTTTTAAACTGAGACATCTTATTGATCTTCTTTTTTTTCTCCAATGCGCTGTTGAATAGACGAGCAGAATGAATAGCTGGTGACTCTAACATCATCAATATACACACAATGACGAATCTTTCCATTTATACACTGCCTTTAGTGTTGAAACATGAATGCATAGTATATAGTACTATCGGTTGTCTTTAAAAATAGATAGTAACATATTACAAACAAATTTTAAAATGAAATGAACTTGTGAGTGGATATAAGGATGTTATTTGACATATATTAAGAAGTCTGTGCCATAATCATTGTATTGAAAGGAAACTTATTTACTGTTCTGCAAAGATAGGAATTCCTATGTTCATTGAAATATCATTATGAATTTCTTGATTATGATAGCAATATAGATTTCAATGAGGCTTCGTTATCTAGGCAATAAGTTGCGTTGTATTTGGCTTTAGAGTGCACTACGTGCGTTATAAATATCCTGGATATAGCAGATATAATATTGTGCTTGAATACGGAAATGGCACATGTCCACGGATAATTGTGATACCAGTAGCAAGGGTATACCAGTAGTTGTCCAAAAGCTGAATAAAATCTTACAACACCATGCATTGAACACATACAAAATACAGCAACAAAAAATATGGCTTGTGTAGTACATAAATGAAAATAGGCGTGCATGTGCTGTAAGACTGCAGGAAGTACCGGTACGATTCACACCCAACGATTTTCAGCACACTATTCATTCTGGACTCAAATTCTTGTGTATCTTCTATATACCATACACACAAATGCTCTCACGCGGGGTAAACCGCCACATTCTTCATTGTTTGTGACCAAAGATATTCGCAATCGTATACCGGAGAGCGTTTGGACACCACGAGCATTCCTCTAGATGTGCTTTCGCGATCCATGTGTCGTTGATACAACCCCCACGTGTCCACGCCATCCACGCCCTCAACAATAGGTCAATAATATAGGCTGCAAGAGAGCCATTTGACAATTAGCCAAGCGTCGGTCTTGTCGTCTGCTGGCCATGCTTAGCTCTCGCTATAAGAAGCGGCTGGCACTGGCGCTGCTGGTACTGTCTACGGCCGCCTACGTGGTACACCGCCAGGTGGAGGCCTTCACCCGGATGTACCGAGACCTGGACAGCGGCGGCGGCGGCGGTCAAGGTACGTGTGTGGGCAAGAGATTCTGGGATCCTCCTTCATCAGGTAATGCCACTAGAAGACTACTATGGGCTACGGTGTCTATACGTTGGTGATCCGCTAGCCTTTGTCACTCAAGCCAACATAACAGCTCATTTGTTTTATTACTTAGCAATTGTCTAAATTTGATTGCCTCTGTTAAAAAAGAAATGTTCAAAACGTTGTTATAGGTCAATGAGTGAATTCTTCTGGCTCACAAAAAATTTAATGTAGTCTATGGTTTCTAAAGTAGCAAGTCCTCTCATGAGCCATCACAATATAATGACACCCAGTATTACACTTCCCATGCAACATTCACAACAGTTCGTGACTGAGCTGCGGTCATCAGCCCACTCTGTACCACAACACCTTCCTCGCGCTCTCATTTCAACTGTCTCCTCACCAGATACGCCGAGTCAGTCGTGCGGTCGGGGCGCCCCTGCACTTCGGGCCCTGTCACCAGAAAATGAGCTGCCTATGATCGCCACCCGCAACACCACAGGCCACCGCATGCCCATGGGAGCCGAGCTCTCTGACGTCCAGCAGAGGTGAGCAGGACGGCACATGTGGCAATTTTACAATAATGGTATAGAGGGAACACGTGAAAAATCCACTATTATATAGACAATGGTAGGAAAATGCTTAAAAACGCTTTGGGATATCGATGATGTATTTCACATGCAAATTGGCAAAAGAATTGCCATTTTAGACTCATTACAAAATAATCTGATTAGATTTGCTGTCATTCGCGCTTTGAAAGTCCCTATCCTCTACGTTTAAATTTACGATAGGGTCACAAGCTTCACTGCTTAACATGATACAAATAAAAGCTGTCCTTCTCCCTGTCCCCCGCGGCCACACTAGGTGCCGTGAGAAGGAGTACTCGCTATCGTCACTGCCCACGGCTGCCGTCATCATCACGTTCTTCTCTGGCGAGGAGGCCCAGTGGATCATCCACACCGTGCACAGCATCGTGCAGAACTCTCCGCCCCAGCTGCTCCGTGAGGTGGTGCTCGTGGACGACGCCAGCATCACAGGTCAGCAACAGGCTATTGTACGTGTGCCATTCGTTGCCACCGCCATGAAGGGCGGAATCGTACCTACTATAGGACACGATAGTCCACGGCCCCGTTGTTTTATTTAGGCTATTTCTGTGGTCAGTTATACGACCTTAAAACAAACAAAACATCACATGGCAACAATAAAACAAAAATATCAATAACTTGAATAATGGTCTCTGATCTAGTCTGAGTCTGGTATTCATCCAGATTTCTTTTTTAAAGAAAATGAATTCACCGGTGAGGTTCGAAATCGATAAAGATTATATTTAACATTTGTAGTTTAGATCTATTTTTAGAAGAAAAAAGGCAGGTAAATATCTGAAGTTATTGAAACATGATCTACTTCCATTACATGCTACAGCAACACAAGACCATGGTCATGTAATTCTCAAGTTTACCATTTCTTGCAGAGGACCACAAAGAGATGCTGGCTAACTACATGAGGAATATGTTCGGGCCCTTAGTGAAGATTGTGCGGCACCCAGGGCCCAAGCCGCTTGGGGTCATCCAGGTATATGGTAAAGTTGCGCGTTCGCAGCTAATACTTTAACAGCAGTCCAATCCTACAATAATTTCCAGCCTTTGTCGCTGCGTTCCATTTCAGTAACAAATTGACCTGATTAGCAATCAATCTCATATATACATGTACATGTACGTAGTCTGATACAACAAACCTGGTAACCGTGGTTCATCATTAACAGACACGGGACTGTCCCTTTGTGCACTTTGTAATATTAGCTTCGGTGGTACACTACTGGGGTAATCGTAGAGATTATTTACGGACCTGGGGACACTTGCATAAAAATTCTACAGAAATGATGATGAAAATAAGCAGGAGAGAGCCAATAAGAAAAATAAAGGAAAACTTCAAACTTTGAAAGGAAGCCATGTAATCGAACATTCTCGCGTCTTCAGGCCCGGCTGCTCGGTATCCGGTCGTCGTCTGCGGACGTTGTGGTGGTGACGGACGCCCACATGGAGGCGGCGCCGCGCTGGCTCGAGCCGCTGCTGCAGGCCATTCACGATGACCGGCGCATCCTCGCCAACTTTTACCTAGACGGCATCAAGTACAAGAACGGTGCGTAGTACCGCTGGCTCACCACGCACGTTGATGGTTTCTGTCAGACACGGGACTGTCCTTTTTGTGCACTTAGTGATATTAGCTTCTGGGGTACACTCCTGAGGCAATCGTGGGGGGGGGGGGGGCTTACAGTAGCATTAGCTTTGTCGTGCAATCATGCGAAGCAATCACTGCCGACAATTTTTGTATTGCAAATACATAGTAGAAATGCCGAGTGGAAATAGAGAACACATACCAGCTATTAGTATTATAGTACCTGTCAGCTGGTACCTGTACAATAATTGAATGTATAGATGTCAAAATTGGCACTTTTTATAACTTGCATAGGCATGAAGCCCCTGCACCATGCGCCTAGTAGATGCATTTCTCTATCTTCCCCACCCCACAGGTGTGTGGTACGAGCGCGTGACGAGCCACAAGACCACGGCCTTTTACTGGGAGGGCTTCGGCTTCCTCATGTGGGAACACGACTCCCCGGCTGAACGGCAGCGACGCCAGGAGGACCCCACGCGGCCCGTAAAGTGAGTGTGCATGCGTGTGTGGTGTAAAAGGTAGTGAGCGTATGATATAACATATGTCATATCAATTAGTCCGTCGGTATTTCTATCACCGTCTGGAACCGGCTTTTACCAGAAATAAATCAACAACAACAAAAAACATCGACCTTTACCAGTATTACCAGTAACCAAATTCAGTAGCCATGTTAGTAGTATGGATATATTATCAAATAATTTGTGGGGAGGGTGCATGGTGCCAACTAACAGTGCGTATAGGAGAGTGTGAAAATGATTGTGTGCGTTAATTGATTGTGTATACTTGGTCTATTTCTTTTACTTTTTTTCAAACGACCTCTTCATCGTCATCTTCTGAGTAATGAGTAGGTGTCGCTGGCCCCTTCAGCCCCATGTCTACTGTTGCAGATCCGCCAGCTCGGTGGGCCACTGGGCCATGGAGCGGGCATTCTTTGAAGAGATCGGCGCCCTGGACGAAGGCATGGCGCTGTGGGGAGGAGAAAACATCGACCTCGCCATCAGGGTATGGTGGACATGACCTTCAAGCCTGTGTAACAAAATATCGGATTCCGATGGTGTATCTTCCTTGTACCTGAAATGTCCAACTATCCCCTATTACTTGACATATAATACTAACTACTCTTGAATCCTGCACGTGTTTTAATATTTGTATAGCATGCACGCACGCACGCACGCACGCACGCACACACACGCACACACACACACACACACACACACACACACACACACACACACACACACACACACACACACACACACACACACACACCGTGACACACACCACACACACACATACCGTGACACACACACACACACACCGTGACACACACACACACACACACACACACACACACACACACACACACACACACACACACACACACACACACACACACACAGTCTCTCTCGCCGCCGCACTCATGACACTGCGTTACTCCCGCCAGACGTACCTGTGGGGCGGCACGGTGTACAACATCCCGTGCTCGCACGTGGCGCACGTGGAGAAGAGCGGCACTCGCGACTACCGCTACGAGGGCGACGTGCCCAGCACCATTCGCTCCAACTTCGTCCGCATCGCTGAGGTGTGGTTCGATGACCTCAAACCTGTCTTCTACCACTACAACAAGGACTATGATGTAGGTGTGGACGGCCATTGAGTGCTCTTATTTAAGGATGCCACAGTATTGTTGTTAGATATTATTTCATCTCTGGTATTAGGTTGTTGAGATTGTACAATTAATGGTCTTTTTTCTCTTTACTTTTCATGTTTTGTTTGACTGTGCCTTGATATCTTGTCAGTACATTTACGTGTGTACACGTGTCCAGCATTAATAGTATACTGCATACATTTATAACATACATACATCGGAAACAAACATCCATGTCGCCTATACGTATCAGTAAAATGATTCTGTGACGTAATAAATAAAGATCAAAATACATCGGAAAAACAAACTTATTTCTAATGTGCCAAATTCTAGCACAATAATAAAGTCATGAGCCTACGTGAAAAAAAATCACAGATATATGACCACTTATGATATCCACCTTATTTCCCTTCAAAGCATTGCTCGCATAACATTAATGTACAAGACCTAATCACCGCAGAAACTGGACCCGCGGAACCTGACCGAGCGCCTGGAGCTGAAGAAGCGCTGCCCCGGCACCATCCACGATTTCCTGGAGCGCGGCTACCCGCAACTCGGCTGGTCCACCCGGAGCAGCATCGTCAGGGGAGGCGTGAGTGTGCCCGGCCATTTTTATTTTACACTACTGCGATTTCTAATTGCAACTACATGTATAAGTCTCTATGTCACTATGTAGATTCATCTATCCAGGTTTTGAATACTAAAGAACAAGTTAACACCTATTTTATTTTCTCTGTTTAATTTATTGTAAACCAATATCAAGCTTTCAACCATACTATAGGCTTCTTCAAGATGTGATGTCAAAACGACATGACAAAAAATCTGCTGTGCAGTCTTTCAGCTGGTGCCTCCCCATCTTAGGGTTCAGCACAATGTCCCACATCCTCGGTAGATTGAAATGCCCTCTGTCTCTGTTCATGCAGGGATGGCTGCTGAATGCGATGGCTTCTTTCACACCTCGTACAGGACATTCTTTGTGCTGCTGGTGTTATATTATGACATTACATCCTGAAGAAGCCCATAGTATGGGTGAAAGCTTGATATTGCATGGTTTTCTATTAATCATCCATTGAAAAAAGGTGTTATTTTGTTCTGAATGTGTGAACGTATGCGTCTGAACGTATATATATGTGTTAAGTGTGTTCACCTGATCAGTGACGTTCACACCTCACTCGTGTCTGCTCCAGGCGGCGTGCGCGGCGATGCCTGGCTTTGTGTTCTACAGTATGGAGGCGTGGCGCTGCGGTATGCGGCGGCCCGGACACGTCAACCCGCACGAGGTTCGTCTGCTTACATTTGAAACTCGTCCTTGTGCGTCTTGTAATTAACGTAATGCATGCGTAAGAAATCGCAAACATGGTCTAAGAGTCAGTATTGTCTTTCAGACTTTGACCAGCTACGTTTGCAAGCTACATTCCCTTCTTTTATTAAAAAGATCATAAATATGAATGTTGTTTTCCTCTCTAGGATGTGTATATTTCATCTGACGGTCACCTGCGCCTCCAGCTGAACTCGTTTGACGTGGAGGATGGCAAAAAGAAGCTCAAACACAACTACTATTTTAATGAGTTTGCCCAGCGGTCACAGTGGCTGCACAAAAAGGTATGTCGGATAACCGAACTTCTGTTGGGACACTTGATATGATACTTATATATCTGATAGGATAAGAGCGTTGAGTGGTTAATTAAATTAGGCATCGTCAGCTTCAAGTGTAATACACTTGTACAACAACATTAATGCTATATTACACATTTAAATAGTTTCACTAAATTTCCTGTGGCTTGCGATCAAAGTCTTGCGATCAAAGTCATTGACTCATTCGCATTAGACTCCAATTCACGAACATAACATTCAACCTTTATGCCCATTGTCACGATTGTATTGGAGTATACTCAACATATTTTCCTGTGTTGCATGACACTGTATTAACAACAAACATTAATGAAGAAAATCGTAACATGATAAAAATTGCCGTGCAAATGATGAATGATGACTACGAGTTTAGCTCACTTTATCCTTAAACAGCCAGTCCGGTTAATGTGCTTTGCACGGCGTGTTTCCAGGGTGGTGTGCTGCAAGCGCTAGGCACTAACCAGTGTCTGGTGTGTCTGCCCGATGAGAAGCTGTACGGTGTACGGGCGTGCGACCCCGCCGACCCCGCACAGCAGTGGACATTTGGCGAGTACACGGAGCTGTACACGCGGCTGGAGACCGGGGTGGACGTCTCGGACAAACTGGCTTCCAGCTATGCTCAGGCGTACCGGCAACATCTATCAGGCAGCTGACGAGAATGCTGCATAGCATCATAGAATTTGATTGTGTGCATTTATATTTTGTTTATTTGTGTTTGTTTGTTGGTATGTTATGTTCAGAGAAAGAATACGGTTTATTTATTGGATGGTGCAATTTCAAAAGAAATCATTTTAAGTGTGTTTTTGTTCGTGTGCATTAATTTTTACATTCTTAAAATGTTATCGAACGTCAAGAATTAAATAGAATATATTATCACTTTTTAGAAACATACACATATTTTCAATCCATCTACAGGGAAAGGGGGGGGGGTAAAGCTAGCATATATCAGAGAGAGACTGAGGGCATAACATCCTGTTTGATTTTGTACACATTTCAAACTGGTGATGATGATAGCAACCTGAATACTTATAGATTCGTATTTATTATATTGTTGCGGTTGTGTATTGAAAACACTATGTGCTGCATATCCATCTTAATGGGCATTGAAGCAAAGTGTTGGTTCTACAATTTTGTGAAAACAACAGATGTTTGATTTTTTGAGCCCCATTGCCATATCCAATCAGCAATGGATGTAAAATGTTAAACAGTTAATTAATACTCTATGTTCTAACAACATTGTGTCTTGTGTAATTGCTCATGCCTTATTTTTTTTCTAAAACATGGTATCAGTAACAAGAAAGTTGTTAATTTGTATCCTGCCAGATGACATTCTCACTATTGTTTAAAAAAAAGATATAGGAAGCAGACATTTCTGTATCGTCGGTTTCACGGCTTTATCATTCACACTGCTTTTACAAGTCCATGTTCTGATCCATATATAAAAATGTCACATTACAACATTGCAATACATGAACACATAGTTGTGGATTGTCGAACATTGTTGTTGGAATAGTAGTGGTCAGGGTGGCAATAATTCCACCAACATAAACAATTGGAATGGCGAGGCAGGCGGGTAAATTTTTAAATGCAAATCTAAATGTCGTGGTTTATAGTTGTCATTCAAGTCATGATCTCACAACTTTCCATATCACACCGGGTCATTGGCAAACTTAAGCTTGTTGATCACTTGAACATTTCTCTCTCTCTCTCTCTCTCTCTCTCTCTCTCTCACACACACACACACACACACACACACACACACACACACACACACACACACACACACACACACACACACACACACACACACACACATATATATATATACTTGCATATTGATATCACATTCAGCGCATTATATGCTAATCACTCACACATTATTTCAACGCAACGACATGTATCTATTTAAAGTAGGTGCCATAGAGCAGTGTGCAACTACATAGGGATGAGTTTGCTCAACACCCATCACCAAAGTGGTCTGAGCCCTTATTATGAAAAAGGGGCGTGACTCCGGTTATTTATGAAAACCAGCATAGACTATACTAAAGGACTCAGACCAATAAACAAATACTCAATTGTAAGATCTATGTTCAATTTAACAACTAACACTTCCTCTACTTTGCTAAGCTTTTAGTATTGGCCAGTGCAATACTCTCATTTCTTCAGTAGAGTATACAATTTCCAGTTGCCGCGTAGAAAAAATCATATGAATGGGCATATAAGCTATCTTGCCCGAGTTCTGGCTGCCATTGGTGTTACCCAACCTCTGAGATCCTCTCTAGTCTGGCGCAATTCTGCATGTATACATGTAATGACTGTCTGGTAACCTACCATGAACACTAAATATTCAATTTCTTTAGAATAAAATAACTGGTTTGAAATCTTTTTTGTCTAAGCTTAATGCTTTTACCATATTTGTTTTCAATAAATAATCGAAATAATACCCCCTTTTTATTTGAAATGAGATATCCAGGTGCACCCGAATGTTTGGACCAAACGGACAGGCCTATTTGGTGGTACGAGCCCTAAATAGGTGTCAAACCAATTGTTTTATTTAAGATTAGTTGAATGTTTAGTGTACATGGGGAATCATAAGGCGGTCGTGCATATATGTACAATTGTACTACACTGGAGGATTATAAGGTTATATGGGCTAAAAATCAAATAGTACATTTCAATGTACACGTATGATAAATGATAAAAAGAACAACATCTTTTTACATGAGCTCCTTTTCTTTATATCCGCATGTACTAGAATTTATATTTCCATGTGCCAAACCCAAACTAAGTTTGCATTAGTGGATGAATTTTTTATACATTTTGTATTTCTCCTTAAGCCAAACCACCTATAGACCAATTTCATGAAGAAAACGATTATCAATTTTTAGAACATTTTTCTGCCATTGATTTGCAATAAAATCTCATTTCTTTGACCCAATGCATGTAAAATGAAGGAAATTTGAAAAATAAAAATATTGTTTTATAAGATTGTTTTTAGTAGATGTGCTATACAAATTTTTGTAAACATTTCAAAACAATTCTCGATGTTTACTATAATGACTGTCTGGAACCCACCAGCAGATTACTAAATATTCAATTTCTTTAGAATAAAATAACATTTGAAATCTTTTGTCTAAAACTCAATGCTTTTACCATAATTGTTTTAAATAAATAATCCTAAA
The DNA here is from genome assembly GCA_019095985.1 of Streblospio benedicti. Taxonomy (NCBI): domain Eukaryota; kingdom Metazoa; phylum Annelida; class Polychaeta; order Spionida; family Spionidae; genus Streblospio; species Streblospio benedicti. Next base: position 10,352,345 of record CM032664.1, on the reverse strand, counting down.
AAAAATTACCCCCTTTTTATTTGAAATGAATATCCAGGTGCACCCGAATGTTTGGACCAAAAGGACAGGCATATTTGGTGGTACGAGCCATAAATAGGTGTCAAACCAATTGTTTTATTTAAGATTAGTTGAATATTTAGTCGTAGTGTACACGGTGAATCATAAGGCGGTCGTGCATATATGTACAATTGAACGACACTGGAGAGAATTTAGGATTCATCAAACTCTGGGAAGGTGGCAATGTACATTTAACTTTTTCCATCAGCGGATAGAAATCAGGCCATCTGCTGGAGAAAAGGGTGCTTTGAGACCAACACCCAAAGCTAAGCTAGGTAGAAGGATCCTAGTTATTATAATGTAATGTATATATACCTTACAATTGTTCATTTGTCTGCAATTTGGAATTGAATTGAATTGGTGGTCTCAGCCCTAATATGCAATCACTTCCGGTCGAAAGATTTCCAAAATGGCGCCGGTTAACTGGGCCAAACTCCCTCCTAGGGTTTTAGAGGTTTTATTTAGTTATTTAAAGATCGACGATCTTAGAAATTGTTCCCTTGTCTGTAAAAATTGGTACAAGTATTTGAATGACGAAAATAATGACGTATGGAGATTACATTGTATTAGGAAGCTCGCGGAAGAAGCACTCAAAAGTGACTTACTTTGTAATGTTCCCACTTATAAGGCAAAATTAAGAGCCTTTTATCATGCGTGGAATCCAAATGACTGTTCAAAAAATATATATATTAAAGAGAACAATGGGTTCACGTTGCACCGGAACCCTGTGGCACAGAGTACGGATAGTGCCAGAGGGAAAATAGGTTTTCGGACTGGAAGGCATTGTTGGGAAGTGTGGTGGGAGGGACCATTGGGCACAGTTGCAGTTGTGGGAATTGCCACAAAGGCTTCACCTTTACAGTGTAGGGGCTATTTTGCCTTGCTAGGAAGTGATGACCAAAGCTGGGGATGGAACCTTGTTGACAACCACTTGCTACACAATGGAGATACTCAGGGCAATTACCCTCTTCTAAACAATGCTCCCAAGTACCAGGTACAGTACGAATCATCATAATAATTTAATAACTAGTAACGTTCTGCACCCTAATTTTTTTTATGAGAAACTGATGTAGTGTTGCCATATTATTATTTTGAATATTGATTCTAAATTCTGCTCTTTGATGGCTGTAGATTTTAAAATTGACGTTTAAGAGTAAAAACCAAAACTAAAAGTTTTATGATAAGAAAGACTTCATTTAATTGGAAATGTAGTCCTGATTACCACGGGTCCCTCTTTTCATCAAAATTCCGTACAAACATCGAAATCCAACAAAATCTCATCCAAACATCGAAATTCCCCTTATTTGGTCTTGTACCATCATTTCTGACAGTGGAGGCGGGCCTTGTGGCCACACAACTGACCTGTCTACACAAACAACTAAGATGTGGTATCTACTCTCTAGTCATAGAATTTGATAATCAAATGCTCTAAATATGTCCAGAATTAAGGATGACCACTGATTAGCTGCTGATACAGTATAAGTTCTGAAGGTGAGACCTCTGAGGGTTACACAAAAATTGTTACACAATGGAGCATATGCAATACCCTACTCTTAATGTGTGTTTATGTTGTGAATATATGAATAGAAATAATCGTAATTAAAAAAGTAAGCTGTGCCCTGCTTTTGTCAATTATTTTCTAGTTTTAAACGAGGAAAAATATGTGAAGTTGCTAATACGATTGTCTTAACTCTTCTATACAGTAATTAACACCTATGAGAAGGTGGTCTCCTGGGAGGTTCCACGTGGAATGGACTGTTTTATCGTTTCTTCCACAAATATTGTGCTTATGGCAAGTGATCAACTTTATATGGAGGGGTTTTATAAGCAAGTGGGATGAGGGAAACTGAAAATTTATGGGATGTGGTAAAAAAGGTGGAAACAATTAGGGGTGTGGGAAATAAAGCCAAAAGAATTAGGGAAGTGCCCAACCCCACCCCACCCCCCATTATGAATGCTAAAATGTATAAGTATAACTTATTACCATTGATAGGCAGAGATAGCAAGGCTCATTGGGACCCTTTGTAGTGCCATTGTGAGCTAGGACCAGGTTATTGTTGTTGCTGGTTTTTTTTTTGTTTTTTTTTTTTTTTTGTTATTTTACTTGTATATATTTCTTGTTGTTTACACTTTATTTACACTTTATTGTATTTTGTATTAATGAACCACTCTGTGGTGAATGTTAATATCATAAAAGTTATTCGTATTTCGTATTTCCAATAATGACAGGTGTCCATTTTTTTTAGTCCTACGTAAAAGATTTCAGGGGATTTTGGATTTAGATTAAAAAAAGAGGTACCGGAGTACCACCCCATCCTCCCCATTAATCTTTAACTCATTTTTAAGTGTTTCTACTTATGACAGACCTGACTGAAGAGAGTCCAGCGGTCAAATGCAGCTGTAAGGTCTTGTCCTAAAAATCAATATCTGCACACAAATCTATTCATAGTTACTTAACATGTATAATACTATGGGAGCAGTAATATTCTAAGTTGAAGATACATATAGCCTGCATTGTTAATAAATCGTTTTTATGATGCACCACGCCGTAACCCGGGGTCCGTATGATACCCCGGGGTGCCGTAAAATGCAAACCCCGGCATGTCGTAATGCCCCGTTTCTCCCGTGATATTTCCATATATCGGTCGTTGCTAAAAAGCAGACCACAAAAAGAATGACGACGGTGTGCATTTTCGTTTTGTCACGATGTAATAGGGTGGAAATCAAGTTTTAATAAATTAAGAATAAATAAGATCTTTCTATTGTGACAAAACTTAAACATTTTACTTATGAATTTTAATAAAATTTGATACCACAGCAGCCTACCAGTCATCACGGTATGCCGGGGTATTGATGTTGAAAAAAATAATTAATTAGCTCAAAAATGTATTTTTTATTATTTTCACGGGCCGGGGTCTCACGGTAACCCGGTTACGGCGTGGTGCAAAGCTTCACTTTTCCTGACTATCAAGCAACAACTGTTTTTGTGTTTTTGTTTTCTTTCATTTTAGCATAGATTACTGTAGATACATAAGTATACATTTGTATTTTATAAACTATAATATAATGCCAATGGCGTGAAGAAAGATTTTGTTTAAACTAAGTGTAAATTATATGTTAAGCTAAGTATAAATCATATGTTAATAGACCTCAGGAACATCACATTTCATTAATTTCAAGTTGATTAAGTTATTTGTTCATGAAAGTGGATTGGAAAGGGTAAAGCATTATTTTAATTAGTATGAAGGTTATTCCAGTATTTGTATATAGATCTATATGTATTCATCAAAATGGTATATTGAACTAATTCACACCCAAAATGTGGTCAGATTTATATGTGGTGTCTTGATCATCAGTTAAATTTACTTAATATGTTCTTAACATTTTTAATTTTATGGCTTTTAATTCATTTAGTAAATATCTTTATGTTGGTTTGATGCTATAAATTTACAATTCGGGATTTCCATATTTTTTGGAACGAAGAATTGCAATATGTAAGAAAATGTTGATAATAATCTAGATCATGAAATTTTCATAGAGCATTTAATTTGCTGCATCATAGACTTTTACTCAACTATCATATATTATCATCTGTATAAATATTAGATTTATACGTTTATTTACTTCAAATTGAAGTACCATATTAATTTTTCCTTAACTTCATAGAATCTACTATAGTTCATCATGTTTTGTTGAATTTTGTACTTGATAATTAAATTTCTGATTTTGTTTTTTAATGTAGGAATGGTATCATTTTACACAGCTTACGAAAGATTTTTAGATGGCTCATTACATTGTCTCTGCTGTGAATGTGCTACCATTATTTCATGACCAAACACATAATAGTCAATTATCTGTGTTTTTAGTGTGGCAAACGTGATAGTTGTTTTATTTAATTTGTTATTAGGAAAATGTTGTTTTGTATGTCTGTATTGCACAGTGAAACCACAATTAGGTCACAATGTTTTCATTAAATGTTTCATATCCAGATCATGAATGACGATGTTATGACATCAAGGCAATGTCAGATCTTGATGTTCTTATTGTTCATCAATAAGTGTTGTGATAGGCATTTTGAAAGTAATATTCATTTACAATAAACATTTCATTATAATTTCTTACCATCTTGTTCAATCTTTTATACAGAAAATAAGAGGGATTGGGCTGTACCACTTTTTATTAGCTCACCTGCATCATAACCCGTCCCCAGAGGTCCATGCAATTCCCTTGGGTGTGAAAACATCATCTGCTGTGAAACAGATTAAATAAAACTGTTTCAACTTTATTACAGCTATAAACTCTGGAATTTTGATAAATAAGTTCTTCATTTTTCATTTCATTTGACCCTTTCCAGGGTCGCATCTAAAACATTTTGTATGAACTGAAACTCATTTTTCACCTGGGCACCTCGCACTTAATTTTAAAGCTCAATTTATACATGCAGGTGAGCGTTATAGGACCCTTATGGTCCTCTTGTTTATCTTGTCAATTTAGTCTTGCACCACTATTTTCTTTCTAGGAATAACTTAATACTGTTCCATCGCATTGAATAATAACATTTCAGTAAATATTTTCTTGTTATGACTTCTTCATTAGGGAGTGCTCATTATTTAAATGAGGGGAGAGTCTGAGGAAATCCATGGGGGTTCTCTATTTTGGTACAGATATTTATTTTTTTTTTTTTTTTTTTTTTTTTTGGGGGGTTGTCCAAGGTAATATTAAAGATTTTTTTCATTTTTTATTATACTGTCATTTCATGGCTAAAACACATACTAATTTAGTGCGTATAATAGTGGCAAAAAAACATTTGATAAGGGGAGGGGGGTCACCTATTTTGTACATGAACATCAGACCAAATCCCCACCCCCATCCCCCGGGCAATAAATAATGGGCAGTCCCTTACCTTGTAGAATTCCTGTCTTGGTGGATGCATTTAGGGACGGTGCAATATTTACCAGGCAGGGGGAACCGGTGCATTTGGTAGGGGGACAGGTACTTTTTTCAAGGTGCAAAGTAGGGGGACCGGATGATTTTTCATTCTCGTTGGGCATGGGACATGTACTTTTTTTCAGCTGCTGAAATCCCACCTCGATGTGAGCGAATCGGTACAAATTAATCACACGAATATTCATGGGAGGGGGCGTGGACTTTTTTTTATGAATAGAGGTCATGGGACATCAGTTTTTTTTTATCACATCAGCAGGGGACTTTTTTCAAACAAGTTTTTAGGTCCCCCCACCTGTTAAATAGTGCACCCTTACCTTGTCCCTTAGATGGGCATTTAGGGACTGCACGGCGGTTGCCAATGCCTGTGTATATACTGAACTGAGGAATCAAATGTTGCATTCCTTGTACGTGATTATTATTTAGACCTTACATTAATTAGAGCCCCCTGAGTAAGTGTTTTGTGTGACTAATAATATTTTATCTGCCTGGTTTTATTTAGCTGCATAGTCTATATTGAACTAAAATTTGGTATGCAAATTTACCCATCATGCAACATAAAAATGTCGCTCTGTCAGAGGTCGTTTTGCAAATTTTTGTCACCAAAAATTGGTCGCCTTGCTATCAGGTTTAGTTACAGTATTTATTAGTTCATGAATAGCAAAGACCATACATCTATATTTCTGAATGATTCCTCATAAGCTTCTCAATGTTGCCCAATAAGTTTACATATTGAAAGTTAACGTAGATTACTAATATATCGCTCACAAAATCTTATATAGTAGATCTAGTACAGTATTAACCCTCTTGACGCCAGCCGTAAATTCACTATACTCCCCCTCAGTGCCAGACACGCATTTTGCGTGACGTGTTATTCACAGTGGGGGGCTTCAGTTGTCATAGTTGAAATATGATCCTTTGTAGCTCCTAGGTTTTTCATCAGAACATTTTCACATTTACAGTACACATTCAAGAGACGGTCTAGTTTCTTATTTTTACCATTAAAACACGGGACGGAACAAATAAAGATACATACAGCATAAAAGTTAAATTTTGACAATTTCGAGTAATCGTCCATTCATTTGACAGCTTGCGTGGTTGATTTTAAATGTTGTAGTAGCAGTAGAAATTTTAAGTGCAGCGAGTTTTTATCCAGGATAGACACAAAAAAACACCATAAACCATACCTATTTCATAATAATATATTTTTACTTACAATATTACGGACCAAAAACGTGTTCAACTTTTTATTTCTTCATTGCCGTGAAGTTTTGACAGGCACCAGTGCCACCACTCGACCACCCGACAAAAACATCCGTTTTGTTAGAAATACTAGACTTCCAACGTCCACACTTATTGGGTAGTTTGCCAAACGGTTTATTTGTGATTCGGTATCCAAGATACAATAAGATGGGGCATGGGTGACGAATAATATGATAATTCTTCTTCAAAATGTTCAACTTTGTCACTCTTACCAAAAGCCGGTATTTCCTGAAAATCAGCCTTGCGCAGCACGCATTGCTGATATAGAATTGTTGGAGCGCTCTTGATAAAGGCTAATTCGTTTTTTTTTAGCAGTGTCAACGTGTTTTGTGGCGCTTGAACCTAAGAATACCGCTATTAAGGCTCAAAAATATATAAATATTAACACTATGCTGAGTTATTTCACATTTAGAAATGCATCAATGAATGTCAAGGTTCATCGTTGTTGTTGGCTGAGACACTGGAATTTGAGACTAGAACCACACTAATATATGTTTATTTAAATAATATGGCAGACAAACTCAAACTGTTTTTTGTTGAAAAATAATTGAGGCGCATATATGCGCCTCGGCAATTAACAAATGTAAAAATCTGAGGTGCATATATGCGCCCGGCACTATTAAGTCTTCAGTAAGCTGCAATTTACAATAACGTGTACATGTAACAGTGCCAGTATGTAACTTTTGGTTAAATTTGTACAATCAAAATAATTATTATTTCATGTCTTGTATATTGGTGCTACATTTTCTTATTTGTTTGAAACAAAGGATTTAAATGTCCTCAATCCTTTGATCAATAAAGTATTCTGTATTAGTTGTTTGTCGTTTTACAATATAAATTATATAGTTTCATAATGATTATTTTTTAGTAGTATTCAGGTACAGTCATGGCCTTATCATGCGCCTCCATTTATATTTGAAAGGTAACTTGACCTTTTCAGGGATGCTTGTAAATGTTACAAAAATAAACTGAGGTTTCCACACTGGTACTGTAATGGAGAAAATCAAAATTAGGGTATTCTCTAGAAAGGTATTGCATATACATGGTTAGAATTTAGCCAGTTTGGAATTTATAACGTTTTTACAGCACTTCATACCCATATATATGTGTTTGTTTAAACCATCGTAGCACAGCTATTAATGAACCAACAATAGTGTTTGAGGTGTCAAAATGAAGCTACTTACTTATATTTTCGCAAGATAAATACTACTTTTATGAGTCGTTAAAATTATGTGATCTATGGTGCATTTTGTTATTAAATAACATATTCACACACTTCCCGTAGGTGGCGATTATATGCGATTTGAACTTGTTTATTTACGTTTATTCTTACTAGAAATTTTCTTTTTACACTTTGGCACCGGGAAAACTATTACATTCATGGTAATAGTATTATTTGGAACTTCTTTGGATGATATCATCGTGGGTTTCATGGCTTTAACCCCCCCCCCCCCCCCCCCCAAAAAAAAAATAAATAAATAAATAAATAAAAAAAATGCCATTCACACAGGCTTCAAAGCCCATGTTCAATAAATAATATGCCCAAATAGATAAGGATTGGATGCTATATGTTTTTTCAAAAAGACATACAGGATCTGTGTGACTAACAACCCGTTAGAAGGCAGTATTGCCCTGTCTATATGGAGAAATATGGACTGGCTGATTTTGGATCTAAGCAAATCAGAATGCAGGATTTAGAGGCTTGTCACAGATAGAGCGTAGTAATATTTTGTTGTATTGGTTTTGGATCTGCCGAGATTTTGCTGAAGTTTAAGATTTGACATTATTTTGTAAATTTCTTTAGAATTGTACCAAGCCAGGAAAGATTGAAGTTAAGTTGATATGCAGTTATACTTTCTGTCCCTTGCCTTGGAGGTACCAGGAGAGTGGTAGTTTTTAGGAAGTGTTTCACTACATTTTGTGATTGGCCATTACAATTATTACTGGCGGAAAGGGTGTAGAATGAAATATAATAGATTTATTTACAATATAATGTCATTTACAGATATTAGAAATTGTTGCTTATTGTTATTATTTATTTTGTGTTTTGAATAACTAAAAATATGCAGCATTTTTCTCACATGTACTAAATTTTGGTATATTTCAGTTTTTCCCATCGAACATTCTCACAGTTTTCTAAAAATACTCAAAATTGGAAGCCAAAACACATTTTATTCCGATGTGTGAGACAAGAAGTGAAAAGAAAAACACTTGCACCAGTAGAAGAAGTTGAAATAGTTGTTCAGTCTTCATGGAGAGATCTTTTCAAACCTCTTGGATTTACAGTTCTAGTAAGATTTCTATATTGCTATTATAACGTAAATCAAACAATAAAGTTGATGAGGATTTTATATGGTATATTGGCAAGTTCTCATGTATTCAAGTATTGTAACAATGTTCCTGTCTATACATGTATATGGAATTTAAAATAAATAAATGTCTGAAGTAATGAACATAAATGTTGCATCAGTATCTTTTAAGTAACTCGTATTAGAAATTCAACAATATTTTCAACTGTTTACTGTTTCTTCAATTTTAGGTAGGTGGAACATCATTCTTAGGATGCTCCATTTGGCAATATGAATCTATGCGATACAAATTAATTAAAGCCAAAGAATTTGGTCATTCAACTTTCCATAAATTCTATGGAAAAGCAGGAGGATTAAGGGGACAGGTTTGTATTATTTATTTTCCTTCAAAATCTATTAGATTGGTGCTGACATAGGATTTAAGATAGCTCCTATACATAATTAAGTAACCCTTCAACATCTGCTATAAATATAGTAGTTTAAAGCGAATGTTTAACTGTTCACACCATTTATTTGAAATGCATTTCTATTCTATCATACAATTACATCGGATTTCTTCTGATAGCAGGTATTGACTGATACATGATTTATCATAAAATCAGTCTTTTCATACATTTCTATTCTACTCAAGTACAAAATCAATTTGCCAAATGTATACTGTATTGTTTCTTGTAACATTTCAGTTGAACGAGAATTGGAATCATCTTTCTCCTGGTCAGCAGCTTGTTACTGCTATTATTGCTACCAACGTTGCAGTGTTCTTGGCATGGAGAATTGTCCCTCAAAGAATAATGCTAAATTACTTTTGCTCTAGTCCATTTAATAGTGAGATATTTTATTGTGTAAGAGTACATTTAAATGGAAGTATCAAGGTTTTTGTATATTTTACACAGTACAAACTGTTGTTCTCAACATCATGTTAACTTGGGTTTTGGATTTTATTAATCTGAATTTTAGAATTATTTTCTCATTTACATATATGAGTTTAAATTATAAAAAGAGATATTACTTTTCCATATTTTCCTTGCAGAAGCACCATGTTCGTCAATGCTTTTCTCGACATTCAGTCACCATGCACTATTTCACCTAGCGGCCAACATGTATGTCCTTTGGTCATTCACTCCTACGATCACAAATTTACTTGGCAGAGAACAATTCCTTGCAATGTACATTACATCAGGTATTATATTTTTGCAAAATATACACCTTCTCTTTTCAAATTTCCATAAATAACAATATAACAGCCTACCCAAAAGACATATAATATGATACTATGAGCAAAACTATTGGTACATTTATTTTTTAATTAATTTGATAAGCTTAAATCATGATACAGGAAGTTATTGTTGTACGAAATAGTCACTTTTACAAATAATGTCATGGTTTCTTTCAGGGATGGTTTCAGCATATGCTAGTTACATTTATAGAGTAGCTAGAGCAAGTCCAATACCTTCTTTGGGGGCTGTGAGTCAATTTAGATATAAAAAAGCATCCTCATTGATGTTAATATCAAATGTTGGGATTTATGAATTGCTATATATTTATTATTGTTATTCTGTTTGGCCAATTTAACTTCACCTCTGATAAATCAATTTTGAGATTCAGTATAACTAAAAACAATGCTGTTTCCATTCATTATACATTTTTTACATGTGATGATTTAAAATTTTGAATATTCTCAAGAAAACCCTCTCTTCCATATCCCTTTTTCTCAGTGAAAATGATTGTGCGTGCATGGTTTTGATGTAAAAAAATACAATGCAGAGCTAAACCCATGTGCATGTACATCGAACATTTAAACATTTGAACATTTGTTTAGTTGGTGATTTCTTCTTGTTTTATATAATTAAAGCCACAGTAAATTTTTATTAGAATTTAGTGCAATTCATAATAATAATTTTAAAATTCAGAAGCGCTAGTAAAATTTTTATTAACAATTTTTAATTTAGTGCAATTCATAATGATAAAGACAATGAAATGAAAAACAACATTTATATGATAACCAGCATAACCAGCAAAGAACCAACTTCAAGTATAGAAATATCATGTAAAAAAAACGACCACGTTCCCGTGCATTTTGAAAGCACATTTGCATGTTTTTCACTTTGCTGGTGTTATTACCTGACATGTGTGATGTGTGGGTTTCCTTGAGAATATTTAGTTTTTGTACAAACTCCTTTGAACACAGATTACATAAATTGTGCTTGGAGGGTCAAGTAAAAACATGTCCAACTATAGATTACATGCTTTTGATGTACTAGTAAATAAGGCAGGTTTGTGTACCATGGATTTTCAAACTAGATATGATTTATCGTTGAAATAATTGTTACAATGATATTTCTTTTGTAGTCAGGTGCTATCATGGCAGTATTAGGTGCTGTTTGTAGTTATTATCCGGATGCCAGGCTCAGTATCGCATTTGTTGACAAACTTGTACCACACTCCTTCTCAGCAGGATCGGTATGTTTCTAAAAAATTATCTGCTGTTTTCATTATTGGTATTAATTTCTTCGCTGAAAGAAATTAATTTCATAGGCAGTTTCAAATTGAAAGATCCATAAATATTTGTTCAGTAAAAACTAATATCAATTCACAATAATATTTCATTTTTTTATGCATGTTTACTAAAACACGCTGCGCTGCCACCTCAGATTATATAATCGAATGATTTTCATCAGGCATACCTAACATACCAACAGCAGAAGTTACATTTAACATATTAAAAAGAAAAAATGTGGGCTTTTTACATGTTATGAAGTTACGTTTAACAAAAATCATTTTGTATGTTTCTCACCTTCATGTGTTTTGACGGCTTTATAGCTGGTCTTTCTCTGCTGGGTATTTTTAACATTCTATTACCGGTATAATGTTAGCCTATTTGAATAAATGATGATTTTAACAACAAATGCATCATACTGGTTGCATCAAAGCATACTTGTTTGTCCATTGAGCATAACCTTTCAACATTTTACTTAGGAATTATATCATCGGGGGTATATTTAAATCAATATTGTGTAACAATAATGTTTGATGAAGAATATGTTTTCTTGTAGGCCATGAAATGTATAGTGTTATTTGATGCTCTCGGGCTTGTGTTTGGATGGAGGTTCTTTGACCATGCTGCGCATTTAGGGGGAATGTTATTTGGAATGTGAGACATTTGTATTTTGTTTTATATAATATAAATAATATATATTTACTTGCCTTTTTTGCTAGTTTGAAAGAGATTTGATAGGGAGGCAGTTACCAACCGAATTTCAAACAAATATATTCTTATTAAATGAATATCAAGCATTGACTATACTTTTTTGTAATTTAGTTAAGTTGTGTATTTTGTTGTTGTCAATATTAAAGTTTTTTTTTTTTTTATTTCAGCTGGTATATAAATTATGGACATAAAATCATGTGGAACAGTCGGCAAAAGTTTCTAAAAATGTGGCATGAATTTCGTGGAAAACCATAGCAAACATAGAAATTAGGATATTTTGATCATCATGAATTCAACTGTATTGTGAATGCTAACTGTGATGTGCTTATTCTTCAAAATGCTTTGAAACTAACAAAGAGATGAAAACTTGTCACAGCAGATTTGTTACTACACAGGACGTGTTATATGTTATACATCCATAGCCATAAAGCAAATTATTAGTAAGCATTTCAGTGATATTGAAGTACTATTCAAAGGCACACATTTCTCTTAGAATTTAAATAGGTGCTTAGAAACCTTGAATGAATATTAACATTTGTTGTTAAACATACTGAAGTCATGTTCTTTTAATGTTATACTTGCAGCATTTAAAATTGTTAAGTTATATATAACTTATATGTGGAACACTGTAAATTTTCAATCCTACTTTAAGAAGCTGGGAAATTATGATCTTGTATTGTATTTTATGTTACTGTTTACTCAAATTATAATTATAGCATTTTAAAAGTTTTTCAACATAGTCGAGTAAGCATGAACACGTTCATCTTGTGGAATGAAAATAAAATGTGAAAACTGGTACTACTTTTAGTTATGCAGAATTATATTTATTTCGATATAGATTGAATACCTTGTAAATCAATAATTGTGACCTTCAAATTTAATATGCACATGCTTGTATTGACCGTGTTTACATCAACAACAAAAACTGGCAAAAAGAGGAGATAAAATGTCATAACAAGTTTATTGTAATGATACAAATCAAGTGTGTGATTAATTTGATTATGCATGAAATTAAAAGTGTCTATTTCACATTCATAATATTCATCAGAAAAATAAGCCTCTCATTCTTCGCCCTGCACCTTGTCGGTCATAAAGAACGTTAAATTTATTCACAAACTGAAAAGAAAATAGAAAGAATTTATTTACTAACTGAAAACAAAAATATAGAAAGACTGATAAAATATTTGTCACAAATATAGAATCATAAATTGCAAACCATTAGTAGAAATTATAATTATACAGATACAGTACCTGATTGATAGTGTTGCAGCCTTTAGTAATTGTTCCTAAGTATGTCATTAAACTGATATCATTACATTGCTGAAAATACAAGAGATGTTTGTTGACACACATAAATAACAAGAACATATCAAATATAATAACATTTGTTTCATGTCAAATTAACTAGCATTATCATATTTGTTAAGAAAATTAACTCACATTATAGAACTCATCCCTGAATTGGTCCGTATTCAAAACTGGCAGTCTATGACACAGACTATATGCTTCTCTAAGAATTTCATGATTTTTTTCTACCTGACCTAAAGCGGATATTTAATAAATTTTAAATGAAGAATAGGACAAAAATAATACATAGAAAATGTCACTAGACTTACGACTCCATGTAATGCAAAAAGGTACAATCACACTTGTAACACTTAGTATTAATTTTGTAAATCTTATACAATGCATATGGCCGGATTTTGTTCTTATTCTTCATTCTTTCTTTGCTATTTGTCTATCAAAATAAAAAGTCTAAATTTTTTCATAATTTAGCTTCTTAGTTACAAAGAGCCCTAATAATAAAAACATGATTATGAAAAACTTCAATAAATTGTAAAATGTTTGGACATGTTTGTTTGACAGATAGACAATAGGACAGAAAGAATTAAGACTGAGAACAAAATATAATTACTTAAATTTTTAGACTATATTTATCCAACAATTACTGAAAAGTGGGTTATCAGACAAACGATATATCAAGGGTAACTTATTTCCCAACATTAAGACCTACCCAGTACATCCATAACTAGAGGCTCTAGAGAGCCTAAATTGCTCACCTGCGTCTGTTCTATTTTTAACAAACAAGTTAACTGCTATGTGCCCCCCTCTATCTTAAAAAAAAACAGGATCTGCCAGTGTAACAAGTTAACTGCTGTGCCCCATCTGTATTACAAAAAAAAACTGGATCTTCCAGGGTAACAGGTAATTGTTGTGCCCCCCTCTTTCTTAAAAAAAACCTGGATCTGCCAATGTAACAAGTTGTGCCTTTCTTAACTCTGGTCTAGTATAATGCAAACTGGTGATGAATAGAGGATTACTGACAGAAATGTCCCATATCATGCTGTTTACATTATGACTGAGGAGAACTTTGTGACTAAAAACAGCTTTTTTAAATATTGTAGTAGCAATCATAGTTTTCAATAAATCTTAATATGAAGCAGTCACTTTTTGCACAATACCATAATGAACCATTATACATAGTTTCCTACAAATCCATAAGTAGTTTTTGAGGAGAAGATTTCTAAAGAATTGTTAAGGCCAGGTGAGCTAAAAATTCACAAGCTAGCAATGAAAATGTAAAACCAAGCGTCTTACCAGCTTCTGCTGCTTTAATATAACTAAGAATAAGATTGACTCTTGAATGCAGCATTTTTATTGCAGAATGTTGTGCTAAAAGATGTTCTGCCACCTTTGAACTCTCTGAATCTTCTGCAGTAGACATTCTTGCTATATGATTAACACCAATGCGTTCCGCTTCCTCTGTGGCTAATGTGTATTTAAGCTCCACAAAAAGCATTGTAGCCTAAAAATACAGACCATTATAATTAAGAAGCTACTACATAACAGTGTATATCTACATGCATATCTAATGCACACTGATCCATACATTACAAGTAACTCCTACAGCTGATCACCCTGCCAAATTGCTATAAAATTCTAATCAACACATTATGCTGAAAGACAGTTTTTGCTCATTTTAGGAATAATGATCAATAATTAGGCACTATTGCTTCTGTGGGCGTGCCAGTTTCTGGAGTAGGTAGCAGGCACCTATGTCTCAGACCAGCTCTCCACACGTCTATCAAGTCTGACTTCACACATTCTAGCCAAGTCTTCCACGGTCTTTCTTGTCCCCAAGGACTAGGGATCTCCGTGTTCCAAGATAAAATTGATATGAAGTAGCTAATATGAAGCATGAGGAGGATTGTTTTATTTACTAGTATTCTTTGTTAACTACTTTATAGAATCCTTTTCCACACTATACAACAACAATACTATTTTTCTACATGTATTAACTTATTCAACAGGAAATAGTAAATTGATAGATAGGATTATGTACATACATATTACCTATACATTAATTAATTAAACAGTAAACTCATTCTAGACAAGGCTGAATTTATAAAATTGAATGATAAGTTAGGTCATTTAATCGGACAAGTTGCCCAAGCAACTTAATAAATTCCCCAATCTCCTGTTTGCTGTAACAGACCAATTTGCTAGAATTCACTGATTGTTTTTATGCAAAAGTGACATAAAGGTTGATATGTGACAAGACATATATTCTTACCTCACCATTCACCAAGTCAATGACAGATTCATAAACATTTATAGGTAGTTCTGAACTTTTGGCCACTGGATTTAGTTTAAGAAATAACGGACTTTCATTAATTTGGCATATCTGAAAAAAAAATCAAAATCATTCATATCATTTTCTTAGCAAAGATTCATCTGCTAAAAATATTTGTGTCCATAAAATCTTAATTACATGGTTTACCTGCTTATGAACTTTAATATCTGATTCAGTTGGTGTGTCTCCAGATGTGTACCAGCCAAGAAAATCCAAATCGCTGAAGACCTGTTTAACTAAGTAAACATAGAAAAACAAACGTGAGAAAAATTATTTATCATCCAATGTTCCGTTTTACAGTTTAAAACAAGACAACTCTGTCAACATAATGGTATAATATTGCTAGCGATATTATTGTCTGACAGATTGAGACTAGCCTTTATTGTTATGCACAATCAGTATTATTATATACATGTTGTCTACTGTTATTCAGGCACGGTCAATGATGATTTACTGATTTACTTTCTATTACTTTTGGTTTACTTACATTGTTCTTCTTTTGTGTTATAGTATGCCCTGTCAACGATGAGTAGTCCTTCAATGTTATCAACCAGCAATTCAAATGAGTTCATTATTTCAATGTTTCTCCCTTTTTGCTTTCCAATGAGAGCACCTAAGACTAGAATACAAAATCAAATATGTAATAAAATGCTTTATGAAGACATTTTCAATTCACTTTCACAATTAAGTTGTATTCTGGAATGATTAACTATATATAGCACCAATCGCTAATACCGGCCATACACACAATCCGTGAATTTTACGTATGGCGCAAAATTTAGTGACCTCTACAACAGGGAGTTCACATCATACGTAAAATTCACGGATTGTGTGTATGGCCGAACAGTGCAATTGGTGCTCTAGTATATACAGATATCTCGAAGTTGAGGGATGTGAAGAAAAAAAAATGAGATGTTGATCAGGCTTGAGGCAGTGTTGGACATGCTTGGTAAAAAGAGAGATGGGTGTGTGATATCCAGTGCGTACTCAGATGGTGGAGTAGGGAATAGTGGCCATAATTCAAAAGACGTGCGATGTAAAATGCCAATTTTCTTTGAAAGGCAATACACACCTTGTGTTGGCTTCCCTTCTTGAGCCCTCACTCTTGTCCAGTGTTCTGAAATATTCATGATTACTAAAGGATGGAGTGTTACAGAAACACTTCCAGTTGCACCGGCCGAAGCCATAACACCAGATATATCGCTATCGACATCCATATTGGTGGCCATGATGATGTGAATAATGTACACAACGATTTTTAAAAATTTATTAGAAAAAAATATATTTTTTGTACGTAGCTCTGTATTTTAATTAACCGCGCATCGTAGTCTTGATTACAGTGCAGACTCACAGCATTGTGAAGATTATATGAAAGTTTTAAATATTTTATATTATCATTGGTATATATATATAATTCTCTGATGTATTGGCACACTCTAATTATCATATTTTCTTATTAGAACATATTCGAAATGTGTCGTATAATGCAACCGGAATTGAAAAATACTTACTTACTTCAAATGGAAAAAATTTCAATAAAAAGATTTAAAAAGACAGTTATCACGACCGAATCTGCCTGCTGACAGTTAACATTAGTAGGCTTTACTTAGAATGAATTAAAATGATTATGTGTAAATTACTTACCTGCACCCGTGTCATGCTTGTAAATCCTAGTCTTCAGATAAATCTAGTCTGGTCTCGGCACAAGCCACTACATTCTATAGACTATACCATTTGTACTGGCCGTTCACAATTATTCTTTCACTATAGAGGAAATATTGAAATAAAAACTTTACCTCTCACTGTCATTCATCATTTTATCGAATTAATTAATATTCTGTGTTTTACACCCTAACTTTTTATTTAATATCCAAGGTTACGGATTTAAAAACAAACATTCAATACTGTTTTTATTGTTTGAATCGATGGAAATCAGTACTGCCAACATGGCGGCTACTATGTTTATTTTTCCACAAACCATGTGTTGTGCGCTCAGTTCTTGGAAGTGTAGACTAGTCTCTAATAAATGACGTCATGGAATGGAACGGGTTTCCTTTAATAAGTCTTTGCAAGCGTACGTAAATCGTTCGGTACTATTTTTAATAAGTCTTTGCAAGCGTAGGTAAATCGTTCGGTACTGTTTTCACTAGATCGCGAAATGTAAGAAAAATGACTGGAAAAAAAGAAAAATGACTGGAAAAAAATTATGTGTATTTTCTGGTGAAAAATTTTTATATTGGTATATTAGGGGATGGGCTATAGTTTGATTAGGAATGGCTTTGGTTAACGACTGACGCTTATATAAAGCACAATCAAATGAAACCTTCTATAGTGAAAGAATTGTGAACGGCCACTACCAGTATGATGTATGTATTTGGGAAAGTGTTGGAACTGCTCTCTAACTCTTTATACAGTCGGACCCGTTTTACTCGAGCTCGCATAAGTCGACCACCCGCCTAAGTAGAACACATTTTAATTTCCCTTCAAACTTATTATTGATTGCTACCAAAAATAACCCGCTTATTTCGACCCTTTTAACTCGAGAAACCCGTGTTATTCGAGCCAAATCTCACTTCCCTTCAAGGCATTAACCCACTTATCTGGACCAAATGAGAATTTAGCGTCGAAATATTCGTAGTTTACACGCAACAAACCGGCGCACATGCCGACTAAACAATAGATCAAAGAATGCTGCCTTGCTATGATTTGCCGGTGCGGGTGGTCAACTTCTCTGATTAATTCTTTGATACTTACTAGTGGTCAACAGCTTTGTTAGTACTTGCATAATAATGACCAGTCAAGACAAAGGCGTAGTAAACCTCTAACCTCATGAAGGATGCTAACACCGAGTGCTATTTAAACCATGTTTGTTGACAGAGCCTTCATCAGATCAGGAGGGAGAAACAGCTAGCAGTTAAGAGCTTTGAATTAGTACTTGCATAACAATGACCAGTCAAGACAAAGGGCTTTGTACAAGTGTACTATTAACCAATGAAACCGTAGTAGAAAGCATGTTTCTTTGTGTATGCAGCCATGTTTGTTTAAGGACAAGGTCAGGTGGGAATACTGTTATAAAAAATGGTGAACAGCCACTGTCTAACATCACACGTGTTGTGTTATGAGTACCATAAATGACCACAACACATATTTCTTGCATTATCGCTCATTGGGTTGTTGAAGACATGTTTCTGATAACTCGAGGTTCTAATAACTCAAGGTCATCAATCTACTCCCTTCAAATTCGACTTAACCGGGTCCGACTGTATATGCAGATGAAGGCAATGCATTATAAAGTGGCTAATTCAGGACTCGTACGTGGTCCTCGTTGGTGTAGTGGTTAGAACTGTTCGAATTCAAAACGTGATTTGCCTCCTCTGTTAGTTCGCAGCCTGGCCATGGTAGACTATGGTGTTGCCAAATAGTTACATACGTCTGCCACTACACTGCCGATCCCCACAGTGTCGCCTCTGTCGAGTGTAATATTAGACTGTGGCGACATTAATCATGAAGTTCGGAAGCCTTGTTAAAAGGTGTGCCCCGTGTAGAGGACAGTTACCTCTCTGCATGCTAAAGGCTTCACCTAGCTTGAAAACAATAGCTAATGTGATACCTCCATCCCCGTGTGTCAGTTTGTTACCTACCCTGATTCTGGAGGTACAATGTGTAACAATGAAGCGTGGCCCTTGTCGCTTAAATATCGGTATAACAAGTCTGTGACGTAATTGATCAAATTGAAATTTTAAAAAAATCATATTAACATAATGAAAATTAAAATCTGCCGATGCTATTTTGTAAGAAAGCTTTTTGATCATGTTACGTAGCATTACCATCGTACCTGTGTTGTGTTTTTTTAATTCGATACGATAGCTCTGGCATCCTGAGTTGAATAACATGGCAGAAAGAAAAACAGTGAGTATTTCAACAATTAATCTAGAACTAATATTTATTTCATTGGCAAAAAAATAGGTCTATCGAATTTCTAAATTAGTAAGGAACATCTGTATTTAATCATATATCACCAAAGTGTGTAGTTTTTTTTTAATCTTGGATCTAGATTAGAACCTCAATATTACCTTGCAAAAAGTGACATTAAATCCCACATAAATGACCAGTCTTATAAGATAATCACTTGAATTAATGTTTTTATAAAGTGGTATACTTATTGTATCCATAGTTTACATGTAACATAGTGTCATTTATATATTACTGTGCTTTTTACTTAAATTTACGCATAGAAATTTAAAATCATGAAAATCACTACTCAAAGGGAATGTCACTTGATACTCAAAGGGAATCTTGGTCTAAATCAGCTTCTCTGGTTGATTTAGGCACATTATATAATACAATTACATATGAGAGTAATATTATTTGAGATGGCTTTACCCGATGTTCACATTGTATTTTTATAATGGCAATAGAAGACCACATTTTTCATGTACAATAAAGTCTGTATTTTTTAAAAGGGAAAGAAGCGGCTGGGTGTACGTCTGCCCTGTCTGACGACAAACAAATTGTTTGGGTGGGGTATAAAGAAAAGAACTCATTACAGTCTGATATAAGAAATTTGTTTTAAAATTTCAGCCCTCCCTCAACGAGTACTGCTAACTTCATTTATTAGTAGTGTATTCATGTCCCCACTTGAGACCCACGATAAATGGCAGCCCTGTTATTACCACTTTGAAACATTTATTCATATTACAGACAATAATTGCGAAATTCAACTAATTATAATTGACAATCTACATATAACGGTAGTATCCAGCATTTTTTTTATTTCAAATTTGTAGTGACAATGCCATATTTACATACCACAGATAATACCAATAAGCTTAAAAGATACCTTTTAAATATTGATATCTAGCGGCATATGTTTTTTTTCTGTTAAGTGTTAAATTGTATTTAGGTTCTGAAAAAATAAATAATATACACTCAATGCATTATCATTTAAAAATTAAATGCAGCAAAAGCTTAATTTACATTAGGCCCCATAAAAATAATAAAATGTTTCTCGTCCCCTCCCTCCTGTGTATAGTGCAGCCTCCTGAACATTTTTATTGCCTCCCCAGTGATAAAAAATAAAATGGCCCTCCCGCCTGGCTGCAGACAAGACGGCCTCGTCCCTGTCATTTGTCTGCTAGATCTATGCAAGCTAGATATTATACTTCTTTAATTATACAATATTATACTATAATAGTTTGTTATTGCAACTCAATACAATATAAGTTGTTTTATAAGTGATGTTTTATGATGTTGATAATAGAAAGACATTGTTCACATACAATCAAAACACATGTAGTTCATTCATGGCCCAATATTCAAAATGAAAGATTTCGCGCGGAAGAAAAATAAAAAATAAAAAGTGAATCCCTCCTCAATTTTTTTATAATATAAGGACGGGAAAATCAGCAAAATAAAAAATAAAAAATAAAATTGACCCCCCTCCTATGTGTAGGAAAATAGCCAGGACGAGAAACATTTTATTAATTTTATGGAGCCTTAGGTAATTCATCTCGTTTAAAAGCTATTTTCACAATGCAATAGTCCGCAGTCACAATGCAAACGTCACTTGATGGCAACAGGCAAGATTATGGCTATTGAATACATTATGACCTGTTTTATTTATGCATAATAATTGTAAAGCACTTGGAAATTTTCTTTTGAAAACTTTACATCAATAATTTCTTTCAGCATGGGTTTAGTAGGGTCTACAGATCATTTGCAGATTAGGTTCATATTCTGTTAAAATGTATTATGAGCTCAGCATGTCCATTACTTAGAGTGGTATTCTAAATCTGCATATGGTTTTATAATTTGAAAACAATAGATCTAGACCTAAGAATATATTATTAGGACAAAAAATACTGTTAATTACAGAAGTTTCAGGTTATCTAGATCTACTAAGTAAGTGTGTAGTGTCACTAGAAGTACCGGATTTGTAAATGTTACACTTGAAAATGTGTTTTCACTTTGTCTCTATGAAGGATATATTAAAATATTAATAAAACTGACATGAACATCACCAAACATGAGAGACATAATTATTGGCTCTATAAAATATTAATAATATTCAGGTGATAAACATCTTGTAAAACAGAGAAGATTCCCTTTGAGTGGTTAGTCACAAATATGGTATGTTTGTGCCATTCCCTTTGAGTACCTAAAAGTTAGAACTTGATATTTTTACAATTTTCTTCCTTCTCTGATATGATTACTCATTCTAATAATATTTAAAATATTCTACGTGAGTTAAAGATCTATTAAAGCATCTAAGCACATTCAACTGGTGTCGATTGACTGTATAATACAATGATAAAGGGGCTCAAAGTGGTGTTATTTGGAAAGAATTACTAAACACCTTTTCTAGATCACATATCACAGCTTTGCATAATGATGTATTTACTAGATGTGTTGTTTGAGCGAAAGAAAACTAATTTAGTTGCTCGATAGACTATTTTAACTTACCTTTTTATCGTGCAATCTTGCACATGCCGCTCATTTTCTTCACATTTAACATTAGCTGTTCTCTTTTCAGACATTTTCATTCCCTTTGAGTACCAATCAAATTAGGACTCTGCAAACAAGCAACAAACAAATCCTTCTCCAATCTTAAACCCATGTCACTTACCTTAACTGTATTACATACCATCATTGTCCTTACTGGCTGCCATAACTGGAAGTGACATGCTAACTTTGATTCATGGTTTGATTACCTTGAATATTGCTTTTTAAATGCATGTATATCAATTCTATAGGGTTTGGAGTATTACAGAGTTGTACAAGATAAAATACATGTGCGTGGAGAGATAAATCCCAGGGAATATGAAATTAAGATAAACAGGCCATTTCATTTTGTCCAGTTTTTAACTAACAAAAGCTTATACAAAGCATTATTATCTTTCATGTTGCTTATATATCTACAAAAATGCATGCATCAACTGGCATGTATTAAGCATTTTTAAATAGTTTATATTTAAGCACTGCTGCTAAATATAACAAAACAGTTCTGCCACCATGAGTCGTTGTGCGTTTGGTTAGAAGTGACATTTGAGTTTTTTTTGACTGGTGCTCTGGGTACTATAAATTAGCGATTATTAGGTAGACTAACTATCGTTGATGTTGGGTAAAATTATCAGTTTATTGTCTTAATGACGGAGATGGCGGCTTAGTTTAGGGCATTGTCCTTCTAAATATTAAGGCCATGATAGGCTTCCCGCATCATGCCCATTAGATTAAACGGTAGATGGTAAAAATGCGGGGTGCATGTGACCCGGCTGGTTGGCTGGTTAGCCAAGGTCAAAAGTGACATTAATATATTTTTGGTTTTTGGGTGCAAACAGACAAATTTGTGAAGGATTAGTAGTCTCTGATTTACTATCCATTATGTAGGAAGTGTCATATACCCGGATCATGTCAGATAGCATCTTCCGTAGAGTAGAGGGGTGTACTGGTGTGTGTTTATTTTCTTTATGTAATGTTAACACAACTCAGTCTGGTAAATTGATTCTGCTAGTGTGCGGGCTCCAGGCTAGTTCTCGGTAACATTGTGACCGTACCCCATTGTAAATGGGATTGCTGCTCTCAACAGATGAGCCTATTTAGACTAGATAGTCTGGACCATAGTCCGTTTAGCAACCGTGAACAGCGGTAGAGGTCTGTTGCCGTGTGACTGCATGGATGCTGGTAGGCATACAGATGCGTTTATCTCAATGAGCAGTGTACGTTGTATATGACTCAGTCATATATTTGTTCAGTGCATACACCAGACACCCCTGATTTAGTCTTCGCGACGCGAGCGTAGAGTGCCAGTGGGCTGGGTACCGGGTCCGATTCGGCAAGTTCCTCCATAAGTGCGGTGCATCACACGTAGGGAACGTGAGGGTTGATACTCTGGTCTGGTAGCCAAACAATATGGGAATGTCAGAAACTTTAATGATTGAGACTCGTTTCATAATTCATGTTGAGGTTTGTGAGGATATAATTATTAGATCACTTGTATACTGTGCTCTGTCATTAATGCAAACTCAAGATGGAGTGGGTTGATAATGATTTAAATATAACTCCCATAATTGGACATGGTTTCAAAATGATGTATTTACGCCATTTTTCAGCCTGACAATAAATCATTCCAGTCTATAAATAGTTATTCTATGTCCTTAAAGAGTAATTGCTAATAAACCAATAAATCTAGTTGTTGTACTTCTCATCACTGGACATCAATTGCATTTAATGTAAGTGATCCAGTCATATTATTGGGAAAACAATCATATTAGAAATACAGTCTCCCCACTATGCTGGAAACTCAGTCGTAACTGTAAATAAATAAACAAAAGACAAGCCAATAACAATCTCTCATATCTTCCTTTATTCATCAAATCATGTTGAGTTTTCTGTTAAACTTGTTAATGCTTTAACTTTGAATTTAATAGTTGTGAGATATTCTAGTTTTACAGTATTTACAATGATATAACCCACATTGAATCTAAAATCGTTTCCACAATGGTAAAGTACATTGTTGTCTGAATTTAAGCATGAGCTTCCTATCACCCAGCCCATACGTAAGCTCTATGCTCAAATAATATCAAGTTCTTGCCGTTATCCAGTGACGCTCCCGTTGCAGTTCTCATTCGTTGGTGAGATCCCTCCTCGATTTGCACGGCTGGCACGCCGACGCTAAGGAGGAGGTTCACCTGGTGACAGTGTGGTAGGCTTGGATGCTTGCCACTCTGCCGCACAGTGGTATGGTAAGCTGGGATGTCTATCATTTCGTCTAACCACAGTAGGACAGGCTAGGATGCCTGCCATTCTTCCCCACAGTGGTAGGATAGGCTGGGATGCCTATCCGTCTGTCTAACCGTAGTAAAGTAGGCTGGGATGTCTACCACTCCAGACTTTCGTTGACTCAAAGGGTTTTGAGTCGCTTTCGATCTTGCATGTAAAAGGGTCACCCATCTTATCCAGATCTCTGGTATCATTTCTAGTTACTGCTCCATTATTGTCGGATCGCCTCCTGGGGGAGTCCATCAGCGAACCAGCAGGCTTCCCCGACTCCGTATTGTCCTGTCGCCACATTACAGGAAGGGTAGCTCTTCACTTACTGGTTCCACCACATCTGCATCCACTCGTTGGACTTAGATTTGGTACCTCATTCACTTTCACCTCCAACTCAGAGATCCAGTCATTCTCTCCATCTGAGCAGTGACCCATAAATAGTCTCTGCACTTAGCAGCAATCTAATTGCATGTTCGGGCTTTATCTTCCTAGGGGCAAAGTTTCACCGTCATCATAAGACTTGATCCGGCTGAACCGGATACATCCTGCTGAGCATGCAACTCAATATCAGGCCCTACACCCTATAGACTTCCCAATAGACCTTGTGTCACGAAAGTGGCTCGGACACAATGCATTCTGATAGATTGACAAAGTGCCCAACAAACGAAGTCAGTGGAAAGCCTGTCGGATTAAGGCTGGCATGGTTGGTGAAGCTAAATGTAGCGTCAGGTGTCAGACAGTGTGATTGCGCGATGCAGCATATAGGCGAAGTTGAGGAGTGTGTCCTTCGTCATGGGAGATTGGCGTAATTGGTAGCGCACCCGACTATGACATATAAGACCGGTCTGAATCATAGCCGGGAGGTCGTGAGTTCGAGTCCACGATCTTCCAAATCACCTTTACAAGCAACACTGACTTTCGTTTCAATTGCAGTGACCTCAATAGTGTAAATTACACATAATAGCATGTTCTTTGGATAACGAAGTGGGGGCTCAAGCCATAGGGGGCAGTGTGGGGCAGTTCCCCCACACTGTCGATTACTTTATGAAGATACTGAGGTGGGTCCGGATGTAGAAGCCGGACACCGACAGAGATCCTTATTCCTTCGCGAAGAGCAAGAGCGGTAGCGCGGTCGGGGACCGGCACCGCCAACTTAGGAGGTCGCGTTTTCATCGCTGGGCACTCAGCTGGCCCCCAGACAACAAGCCAAAAATGAAAACCGAGGGGAAGCCTTAGGCCCGTGAGCCAGCTGGGTTACAATATATTTACATACAGTTTTGTACAGTGTCATACATTAAGGTTTAAACCAATGGTTAAAACACACTTGTACGAAACCCTATCAACCCTGTATGCTCATTGCTTATATATCCATATATATACCGTACGGTTAAAACACAGTTTAAACCACTGGTTAAAACACGCCTGTACGAAACCCTGCCAACCCTGTCGGTATAGGAGTTTAGGCTTCTGAAAATTCTATATTAAAAAAGCAATCAGATACAAAAATGGAATCAATCATTGGATCCAACTCAACAGCATTAGCAGGTGGTTTTTATGCATAGTGTGTTGGCAGCTAGGTCCAACTGGTTGGCCATTGTAGCCAAAATCAATGTGAACACGGGGAGAAGCGAAGTAGATTACAATATTTTTCCGATTGTGCTCAGAAGGTAGATGGGAAGAACCAATGTTCACCATTTTTAATGGTTAAACCAGATTTAAGCACCCTCGCCCAAACGATGCAACCGATAAACGGGAAACAAGCTGGACGGACTGACAGAAGGACACAATGAATGTTGTATTAGCCAGTGTAAACCCTGGGGGAAAAAATTAAGCATTTTTTATTAAGATATTGCAGAAAAAAAGAACAAAAATCAAATTCAATTAAACTTTATGAGACAAAGAATTATTTATTTCAGAATTGAAAATTTAATGGAAAAAAATGTCACCAAATTAATTATTGTTGTATATATGCACTGTATTCAGGAAAATGTGTTTGGGTGAAATAAGATGTGTATGTGCATTGATGTTATCACTTCATAATATAATGTAGTTGTCCCAACATTTTTAGATACATGTATAGTGAGGAATGTTGAGGACGATCCTAAAAGTTTGGATAGAATGAAGTACAGCAAGCTGCAGCCTGATGGCGAGTCGCCCACTCAGCAATTCCTAAAGTCACTCACACTCAGGAAGGTAAGAATTATGTATAATAATTCTTCAAACTGCATGTTAAAACAATAAATGGGTTTCATGTCATAATTAGTCTAGTAACATATTTACTAAGAGATGTATCAATAGCATGTTCAGTGTATGGTCTATTAAAACATATTTTATTTCAAAAATGAAAATGCCATTTGAGCCATCTCCATGTGTTCAGTGTTGTCTAATTTATGTCACATAACATGCTTATTGCGTGAAAGATCTCACTTCATTATGATTTTTCATAAGATAACAGGATATGCAAGTTTCATTATCAATTTTGAAATAATGTTGGTATTGCTTATCAGTATTTCCATACCATTAGCTACTGCTGTTTTAGAAATAACATTAAAAACAAAGTACAAAATGTAGAACCAGTACATGTAAAGAATAAATGCATTGGTATCAAAAACAATACTGAGAGGCTATTTCTGTTGGTGTAGACTAGAAATGATTGTTTACAGATGAAGAGATATTTGAATACACCTATCAAAAAGGTAATTTTTTAAGAGCGTTTGTATTGCTGGTTTTCTCATCTGATGCACTGTTCTTCCACTATATTTCATAGTATGTACTCTGATGACAAAATGTCCCTCAAATTTCTCAAATTAAGTGTGCTTTGTCTAATAAGAGTATCAAAAGTGTATAATATCATTTGTGATGGCTATAAAACTCTACTTCGTGTTGCTTGCTTTAGACTTTTAGTCTACATTATTCTAATATTTTATTCTCAGACCAAAACCAATCTAACTTGTTCTATCCAATATATATGTAATTATGTATACATATATATATATATAACAAGCTTGTAAGCTAATAAATATGACTGAATTTATAAGTGATGAACTAAATTTATATTATCTAGATTATATTTAACTACACTACACTACTACTTACTATTTACAACACACTAACGTTGCGGCGACCATCGCGGTGCCTTCAACAGAGTGACTGTTTTGGTACGATGATGTCACAATGGCGCGAACTGGGTTTCCGCCAGGTGGAGTTCCTGGCAGAAAGCAGATGGAGGAGGTTCGGGGGGATGCTCCTGCCTTGGTTGAGGTTGAGCTTCGGGCGGTGCGTGTAGATCTTGATGGCTTCCAAGATCTTACGTCGGAAGGGCTGATCTTCTTTGCCTATGACTCTGGCTGACTCACTACTGAATAGATGTCCAGTATTCTCTGTATGGATCTGTATGGCAGACTGGGTACTATGCGGGTCCAAGTTGTCCTTCAGTCTCGTTTGCAGATTCCTGCCAGTTTCCCCAATGTATGTTTCATGGCATGAAGGGCATGAGATGTCATACAACACTCCACACATTTTCTTTGGGTCGTCTTTGTTCTGTTTGTACTGTTTGAAAGGCTTATGGAAAGACGGGACACCATGTTTCTTAAGGATCCTCTGCATAGTTTCAGATGTGCCTTTCACATACGGAATTCTCACAGGGAACTTCTTAGCCGTATTGTCACTGGTTTCAGACGGTTCTTCTGTTCTCTTTTTGGAAGGAACTTTGAACGCCCAGGGCTTGTATCCATTTACTTTCAGCACTTGTTTCACATGTTTCACCTCTTTCACACGGTCTTCCTCCTCGGTTACCAGATGTTCGGCTCTCCTTAGCATCCCCCCGAACCTCCTCCATCTGCTTTCCGCCAGGAACTCCACCTGGCGGAAACCCAGTTCGCGCCATTGTGACGTCATCGTACCAAAACAGTCACTCTGTTGAAGGCACCGCGATGGTCGCCGCAACGTTAGTGTGTTGTAAATAGTAAGTAGTAGTGTAGTGTAGTTAAATATAATCTAGATGAATAGTCCTACTACTAGTAATAGTCTACATAAAGATAAATTTATATTATATATATACATTGTATATGTGTTTGTGTATATGTTGGAATTTAGAAAAAAATAAGACTTTGAAAAATATCAAAAAGTAGATATTATGCTTTCATATTTTTGTTTCATTGTTCTATCAAACATGTACTATTACATGTACATGTATATATGTGTGGGATCAATTTATTTATTTTTACAAATAAATTCTTTTTTAGTTTTAATAAGCAATATTCTTTCTTATAGTTTTGTTGGCAGATATATAAAAAAAATACATGTACTGTACATTCTACATTCATATTGACCGTGCATATTTTCTTTCATCTGTGTCATTTTGTCTATAATAATCTATTATGCCAGTCTATTAAAATGAAACCATTTTATTGATATATAACCAAGAGTAACAATTAAAACTACAAATGTAAGTCTATTTTCACCGGCTCCAATATTCAATGCGTGTTTTATCTGTTTCCCAGATTATTGTGCTTGTTGGGTGTCTTGCTGTACTCAAACTCAGCTGGAACTTATTATTTGGAGCCTCAATCAACAGTAAAAACGTCATCGACATTGGACACGGAGTGGAATATCAACCAGCTGGATTCGACTTTCAGCCTAAGTGTGTATCTGAATCAATTAACTCATTTTTGAAATAGCTAAATCACAAAGAATCAAAGAATATTTGTAGAAGCTCTGTGGCTAACTGATTAATAATAATAATAATGAAAATATTTTAAGTGCCGGTATCCCATAGCTCACTGGCACTGTAGGATAAACTGGATATCTGAACAAATATTATAAACAAATATAGTTATCAATTATATGCAATTTTGAATAGGTGTGTCTTCATTAATCTTTTAAAAATGTCAATATCCTCACACAACCGAATGTCATCTGGTAATCTATTCCACATCATCGGAGCAACGTTTTTGAAATTAATACGATCACCATAAGTCACAGTGCGGGGCTCTAGGGACTAGCAATAAGTTTTGACTATCTGATCGTAAAGAGAAATCCACCTGATTTTTGGCTTGTGTTGTAGCATGTCAGTAATATAGCTGGAGCAAAACCATGTAAGGACTTGAAAACCATCAACAATATTTTTGTAACAAAATACGTTGTCGTATAGGTAGCCAATGTAGAGTAATGAGGTATGGAGTTATATGAGAGCCTTTAGGTACTTTCGCATGATAAGCCTGGCAGCTGTATTTTGGATGATTTGTAGTCTCTGAATCAGAGAATCTGGAAGTCCATAGAGCAGACTATTGTTTATGTCGAGTTTCTGGTAATGAAAGCATGTACTAGTAGTTCAGCAGCATGTTGGTTAAGATATGGGTATTTTTCCAATTGACCTTAACTGAAGCCAGGCGGACTTGGTCATTGCTCTAATTTGGGAATGACAGTTCATTATGTTATCAAATATGAAACCAATATTTTTTGCCTCTCTTTTCGATTGTGTAATTTTTTTTTCATTGCCAATTGTATATGAGGATGTTAAGCTTTTCTTGAA
>CM032664.1:10302827-10322528 GCA_019095985.1 Streblospio benedicti | reverse complement strand
TTCTTCTGGTCTTTCTTGAAGGTCCCGTGATGGTGACTGCAACGTTAAGTCCGTGTAAAAAAGTAAGTGGTAGTGTCATCAAATCTCAACCAAATGGATATTCCAACTACTAAAAACAGTCTCCATAAAGATAAAGTTGTAGGACAGTTTATTATTAAACTTTCGACTATCAAAATCTGCATATTCTCGATACATGTAGTCAATTTTGATAGCAGCCACAACACTAGATCAGTACCATTGTTGTTTTTGTTATTATTGCACTTGTTTATTATTAAATCATGTACACGGTACGTCACAAATGCACAAAATTTCCTGTACGGTCGTTGGCCCCTTCGGAAATAGAGATTTAAGGTATCAAAGGCAGGCTAACAAGTAATGCACACATGACAAAACTGTACAATTCAGGGAATAATAATATAAGTGAACTTCCAGTAGTGCCGTGCACTGTTGACATATTCACTTGGTCTTTTTAAGAGGCACTTTTCAGTTTTGATTAAATGTAAATATTGTGTTTTGTGGTGTCATACCAGTTCTTCCAACGCTTCACAGGAGCTGTGTCATGGAGCCAGGTAGTGGTGTATGCAAGCCGTATGGTGAGTCATCAGCTGCCATCACCGCCAAGGGGCTAGTTGCTATGGGCAACTCCTTTTACCTGGATGGTAGAGAGTTCCGCATCCTGTCAGGTTCCATGCATTATTTCCGGGTGCTGCCTGCTCTGTGGGGAGACCGGTTGCTCAAGATGAAGGCTGCAGGACTGAACACCGTCACCACCTACATTCCGTGGAACCTACATGAGAAGATACCAGGTGGCTGCAAATTATGTTTTACAATGTTCAAGAGTCATTTCTGTTCAACTTTTTATATAATCATCACACTTAAACATTTTTGTTTTAGTTTGGTAAAAGGTGTACCCTATATTGGTCCTTTAAATCCTGATTCATTTGGACGGGGTAAAGTCGCTGGGCATGAATCCGAAGTTACACCAAAAAAAGATAGTTGTTGAGTCTCACAATTCAAATGTCTTTGATTGTACTTCCTCATTTCGCAATGTATATGGATTGAACGATTTCTTCGATAACCAGTACATAATCCACAATATAATCTGAAAGAATATGGAAAGTACCCGGTACGTCTTGACTTTGTTGGCATAACTTTGCTCGACACTTGTTGAAAATGGCATGATACATTTCAGGTTTCTACAGTATGGGCGGCGAATGGGACCTGACAAGTTTCATCAAGCAGGTGCAGAAAGTTGGGCTCAAGCTCATTGTACGCCCAGGGCCCTTCATCTGTGCTGAGTGGGAGTTTGGAGGACTGCCATCGTGGCTCCTCAGGCATCACAATATGAAGGTAACATGTGTCCTTTATTATGGTTTATTTCTATTGCATTTATCATCGTAACAATGTGACAAAACAAAAGTTACATATGGTTATCCAGAGTTATCAAAGGTTTATACACTACTTTCGATCCAAATGTTATGAAAGTACATTGATAGCTTTTAACCTTTCTCAAGGTTTGCTTCAGTCTGCCACCAATCCGCCTCTTCGTCAGAAGATTGTGGTGTTACATCATCGGCGGCGGCATTTTCAATCCTACCATCACGTGGTTTTACATATTTGACCCTCCCACGACCACTCTCAACCTCTTATTCTGATATAGTGGTTATCAGTAACTCCATGCTGCATCCCAACATCTCTGGATCAAAGAAGTTGTACTGTATAATAGACCAATATGATGTAATTACATGTCTAATGTGACATTTTTTCTTATTTTGTTTTAATTTTATGTGGTTCTAACATGATCATTGAAGTCAGAATTAGTGATACATATGATTTTAGAGAGGTTGTACCAATACAATGGCAATTCCTGTGTGCAATGCCTGTGTGCAGTGCCCCATTAAGTTATTATACTGGGAACCCCGGTGTGGTCGAAGTGGAGCCCTTTGCTGCAAGTCGCTATCTTTCTCCCAATTAGCAACATTATGAAAAATATGTGTGTAACTGTGTATGTGTAGATAAGATGCCTTTAGGGGCTCAGAAAATCGTATGCTGTACAGGTTGTCACCTATCAGCACATTTTGTCTTGAATAAGATATATATACAAAATGTATTAGAAGCCTCTATTGATTTGATTCTATCATTTTAAAAGATTTTGGCCAAATTTCAGGCTCCCTTAAAATATTTACAATGGGCACCTTGTTATTTGGTGCTTTTGGGTAAAAAAATTCTGCACATTATAAAAATTTTGGGGATAATCTGGGGGACCCCTGTATGCTGGGGTCCCATGGCTGCAGCCCGCTCAGCCCCACTTGAATTGGTCACTGCGTGTGTATTGTGTAGGTGCGCTCTAGTGATGGCCCATTCTCGGCGGCAGTGGAGCGTTACTTCAGCAAGCTGCTCCCTCTGCTCGCACCATTCACCCACAAACGCGGAGGCCCAATTATCGCTTTCCAGGTAACTTTTCCTGTCACCATCAGTGCATGTTGTGTACATGATTTCAATAATATCAGAATATAATTGTTTGGAATTCACCACAATTTCTCTATGATTTTAAGATTGAAAATGAATTTGGCTCGTACAAGCGACATGACCCAGAGTACTTGCTCTTCTTGAAGGACCAGTACATTAAGTATAACCTCGATGAACTAATGTTCACCTCTGATGGCACCGACTATCTGATCAATGGAACACTACCAGGTAAAGTCTACTTGGACAAAGTTGAAAATTTATGTGATCTTAAAGGTGTAAACAGGGAATGTGACTCGTTCAGTAGAACACTCGCTTTCTGTGGCGAGTGACTCTCAATTTACACTTGCCATGTTCAATCCAAACTAGCCATCCTAAGTTATTAAAGTGTTGGAATCAAGTAATCATACTCGCCGACTGTGGCGAGTGACTTTGAATTTACACTAGCCAACATAAATTTACACTAGCCAGGGGCGAGTGGCGAGTGCTTAATCAACACCCGGTGTAAAATTATTTCAATAGTATTTATGAAAAACAACAAAGAGAGGTTGAGTAAGCCGAACAAAAAATGGCAACAAATCTTTACAGAGATTTCTGCATCAATAATCTGCAGATTAAAACCATTTTTATTGTTCTGAAGAGCTGTACAAACTTTGCAAACTAGAATATCAATGTTAGTAAACGGGAAATATCTAAATTTCATCGTCCAAATCACACCTAGAATAAAGATTGTTGATTTTGACAGGTTAATGTCTGACAATATAATCATCCAACGTACAAAAGTTTTCGCTATATGTAATTTATTGTAATGTAATGCACCTGCACCCGTTTCCCCCAAAAACTCCACTTTTTTACAATATATATTACATGAAATGAAATGAGACCTACTGCCATGTACATAGTACACAGAATAACTTTTTTACAATATTTTGTTAAGTGACTTTCAGCTTTTTCATTTAAAAAAAATTATCAGATTGATAAGGGTATGACTCATAAAATTTTGAGCAATAACAAAAATGTTACAATGAATTAGATAAATAGCTATTGAAGCCAGTCATTCTGTCTTTGGCAAGACTTTTGCTCTCGTCTCAAGAGCTTCGTCAGGCCTAATGCGAAGATCCTCTTAGTTGGTCACATGACCACCACGAATCTTCGCATTAGGCCTGACGAAGCTCTTGAGACAAGGGCGAAAGTCTTGCCAAAAACAGAATGACAGGTTTCCATAGGTATCTATTTAATCAATTATAATTTTTAATAATATACATTCGTTGAATACTGTTACAGTTTATTTGATTGTGATACCTTAGGACAAGTACAAGAAATTTTATATCAATAGAATGTAAGCAACTAGTGGGTTTTAGTTGTGTTTCTTCTGAATATTTTGATGTATAGGCAGCTGCAGAATCTACTTGAGGATGTTTATTGTTTAATCTCTAGCAAGAGTTTACATGTAATTTTTTCAGTTGTGTGGCAAACATTAAAGTTTGCTCTCAATTATATGCAGACTATGACTTATTGACACAACTTATTTTTAGGTGTTTTAGCAACTATCAACTTTGATAGGCGTCCTGAAGTGCACTTCGATCGCCTGAGAAAGTTCCAGCCCAACAAGCCTATTATGATCGGCGAATTTTGGTCGGGCTGGTTTGACCACTGGGGAGAAAGGCACCACCGGTACAGTTTGAATAACTTATAAGAATTTGTACTTTTGGCATTCTTTGCCATTCATAGTTGTAGCAATTTTTCTTTTTTTATTTGTTGGCATCACATCAAAAAATGGATATTCATTTAAAATTGCTGCTCAGCCACTTGACAAATGTGACTCAAGTCTGATAATATATATATATTTTTTTTTTCATTTTAAGCATTATCTTGAATGATTTGTATTTTTTTCTCATATGTTAAATGGGAAGAACTTCCAAATAATTATGTTAATCACTGCTCATCTATAAAAAGTCCATACATTTACCGCTACTTTTTTGGATTAGAAATATTTTTTGCAATTTTTTTCCTTCCATTACTCAAGATATCAATATCATAAATAATCATTGTGTCTTTGTACATTATCATATTAGTACTAATTAATTATTTACAAACAGAACTATTGTTTCAGTCAAGATCTGTCAAAGCTTGAAGTCCAGCTTGACTACATATTCAGCCAAAATGCCTCAATCAACTTCTACATGTTTGTTGGAGGTAGGCTCAGAATCTTCACTGATACATTGTACTTGTTCAAGGCTTTGTTCTCCTTTTAATTAGAACATACTAGATACATGTACATTGTTACTCAATGAGAATGAAAACACTAAAACTGTACATTCTGAGAGAATATACATATTAAAGTTTCACATTTCTATCCATTTTGCAAAAAAATAAAGTCCAATTAGGACCACCTCTATATAGAGACCACATCTATAATAAGACCATTTCTTACGATCCCAAGTCTTTCATAAAAAGATCATATCACTTTAATTTTCTGCCTAGATTTTGAAAGCTTTCTTTACCTGCATACTGACCAATTTGTTGTCCCTGGGATATTGAATCAGAGTCAACATTAATTTGCTACAAAACTTGGAGAGTCTAGCTTTGTTTGTAGATAAAAAGGACCTAGATAAAATAAGTGTGTGCCGAAGGATGACTTCGTCTGTATCCACACGGCCCAAGAAGTATACACTATGCATTAATCAATTTGCTTCAATAACCCGTTGTATTTTGCTTTGTCACCTATTTGATCAATTTTAATGAATGATTCTCCTTTAATACCTTGTTCACATTGTTAAAAATATGTCTATTGCCTATCAAAATAATTTGTAATAAAACACTACATTATACAGTCTTTTTGTAAATGTTCAAACATATTCACACTTTAAATGCATGATGCAGGCACTAACTTTGGCTTCTGGAATGGAGCCAATTATGGGAAGAATATCCTGCCAACGATCACCTCGTACGACTATGATGCTCCAGTTGGTGAGAATGGAGATGTGAGTGAGAAGTTAATGCTCATCCAGGGCCTCATCAGGAAGTACGGACTTGGTCCAGTTGACTGGCCCGAGGTGCCGCCCAATGCCAAATCTATTGATTATGGGTGAGCGTTTTGAAGCTTAAAACTTTATCATGACATGTAGTTGTCAATTTTCAATGATTTGACATTCAAAGCTTCAGCCGTTTTGACGTTGAAGCTGGGTAGGGAAAGGAGGTGTGGACGTGCTTTTGAACTCCATTAGGATCAGTTTCTTTTTTATTTCACAGAGGGTGATATTACAAGAAGAAGAACAAAAGTGAAATAAATGTACATGTACCATTTCTACTGAAGACTATAGACTTAAATGTTTGCCATGATATGAGTTGTGAAAAGTTAGCTACACTGTTTTGGTCTTAATAGATACTATATCAAAAGATTTACGTACCAAAGGTTCCAAGAGTTTAATCTAACAGTTTTTATTTCTGTCATATTAATCTTTGAGTTGGCTCTAAAACTTAGGTAACTACTGAACTAAAGAGACTTCAGTTATTGTTTTGACGCTGAGTAAGTACTCATTTAAAATGACCCATAGTCTGGAGGAAGAGTTATGAAAGTAATCCTTTAACATTTAGTTGCTTGTGGTTTTTGTTAAGTTTCTGGCATTTCAATTTTTCATGGTGCTAAAATATTTCATGCAATGTTCCCTTTTTTGAAGGTGGGTGGGATTAATATGGCTGAAAACTGGTGCTCCACATTTTAGTTAGTAAAATTGATATGAAAGAAGAACATAAGAGTTTAGTTATCTGGTCATATTAATAGAGGTATATATGTAGTGGCTTTTCAATGGTTCTGTATAGTCATGAAATGTGGAGAACTGGCATATGTAAAGTGCTCACTTTGGAAATGTGGTCACTTTCGATTCATCTTCTTACAGAATTTTTGCTGTAAAGTTAGCCCATCATAAATCTTGAATATTCTCTCTCTCATCTTTCTACCATGCCAAAAATGGATGAAAATGCTAATAAAGACCTCGCAAAATTTCATGCTTGTGGCATAAGAACCCACGAATTCCAAGTTTAGATCATAACTGACCAAATATGTAAGCTGGGGTTTCAGAGACAACGGTTCAGCCATGTAACCTTTTAATAGCTTGCTGCTTGGGAAAATGGTATCATTCTGGTCTCACAACCTTGGGGTCGTGAGTTTGAGCTTTGCTAGTCAAATGGAAGCTTAGCTTAGGGTTGTAAAACATGTCTCACCTAAGTCTCTCGTGATAGAAATATGATTGGTAGAAAGATGTGAGAGAGAATATTGAAAATGAATTTCACAAGCATTGGGAACCATATACGTGTACATGTATATCCCATTATAATCATGGAAGTGTCAGAAAACAGCTATAGAAACTTGGACTTGCTGGCAAGTTACTAGTATGAAGAGAATTCCTAAAGAGATTTATCCAGTTAGATTTTTTTTTTTTTTTTTTTTTTTAAATCCTAACTGTATAGAAACAAAGCTAAGGCAAGTTTTTATACAGTTAGAAAACATTTTTAAGTTAATGTTAACAAAGTGATTTCAAATAGTAATATTATATTTTTGAAATTATACTTGTACATGTTAAACCATTTATTTTTGATAGCTTGAATATTTTGTTCACCCCCTTCAAGTTCATGAAAGTCCATCTGGTAGATCTATATTCAAATTTTTAAATTAATTTGTATTTTCATGTGTATAACTAATATAATAGATGACAATGTCATATGTGGGGCCGCAGGCTGTTGAGCATAATGAATTACTTCTCCCAGCCCAGTGTTTTAAGGTGTGAAGCTTTTGTGACCATTTCCACTGATTGACAGGCTCTTGTTATAGACTACAATAGTTGTAAACATATACTTATATATATGAGGAAGCCATAAGTATGCAGCAGTGGTGAATTCAAAGAAAGTTTTATGTACAAAATTATTAGAAAGACAAAAAATGAATTTAATTTAATTGAAAGTATTTTATTTATCACTGATACATTACATAAATACACCCAGAAGAAAAATCATGCCACACAATGAACACAGTAGATGTTTATGTCTTAATAAGTGTATATACTATGATAATATAAATGAGAATTATATTATGCATTAATGATCATTATTATTTTGAGCTGTGTGATGAAAGAAAAGCTTCTTGGTGGAATAAAAATATCTACAATAGAATGACCAAGGATTATTATTTGTTCTAGTTTTAAATTAGTGATAATTGAACCCATATGGTGTTACTTGTTTTAGATTTCAAGTAAAAAGAAGTTTTAATCATGCACATATATTGTCATGAATAAAAACAGCCAAACTATATTATACTTGTATGAGGTGGGCATTTGTGGATCCTATTGGTTGTTTTTTTGATACGGTGAATGGTTGTGTCATTTTTGTATGTTAATTGTATTGTCATAATACTCATATTGCTTATATTTTTCTTTTAAAAGGTTTGTTGACATGACTCACAGTCTCCCATACCATGCCATGCTTTCGTTTCTCACTGAAGAATCTGAAGTACGAGGGAATCCTGTCTCAATGGAACAGCTCAATACCAACAATGATGGGGGTCAGGGGTATGTGGATTTTTAAGCAACTTAAGGTTCATGTACATTGAATATGATGGATTTAAAAAGAAAGACAATGATCATTGCCATGTTATTTTAGACCAAGCATACAGTAATATTATAGTTGCATGCATAGATATAAAATGTTAAAGAAAAGTTATTTATATATTGCTTTGCTTCCTATTGCAGTTATGGGTGGCTGCTTTATCGAACAAAAATTAAAGGTGGAAGGAAAATAACAGTAGAAGGAATTGTAAGGGACAGAGCACAGGTAAGGTTTGTAATTGTATAAAAACCGTTCTCTTGCACATTTTCCAGTGGAATTAATGTATTTCATAAAATCAATAGCTTTAAAATAAATCAAAATTTATACATGCAAAGTTTGAAACATATTTTATTCAACTTGAAAAATTGCATCAGATAAGATCATGCCTGCCATATAAAAACATTACATTGAAGCACCGTTGTGGGTATTTTATTCACATAGCCTTTTATTATCATTATGGGGTCTGGTGTTACAAAATATCAATGTTATATTGATAAAATCAATAATTTCAGGCTTTCAAATAGGTAAATAATTTTCTGAACTACTGACACAGGCATAGATTATAAGTACGAAATATAAACGTACTACCCTTGTTTATTTACGCAATAAATCAGTAATAAATTAAATATCCACAACTTAAGAACACGCCTCCTTAAAACTGACACAGTCCCCTTCTTTCTAAAATTTTACCCCTAAAACTTTGAAATAACCCTCACATGCTACATATTACGATGAACTTCTGAGTATCTGTGTTCATAATACATTGGCCAATCAAAGAATCACATATGCGGCTGATTGAGTGGCCTGAACAGGTTAAACATAACTGGGTCAAATTGTATTGGTCATCGGTTAGGTGTGATCACCCGATGGGTAACTTAGATTTTACACCAGGTCAAAGAATGCCTGGCAGCCCTCTTATTATTACCGGGTATCTCAGTATGATATACTAAAATGTTTGAGTGCTGATTGTTGATTTGTTGCAGATAATTGTGAACGAGACAGAGGAGGTTGGTCGTTGGTCCTGGTTTGCGCCACAGACGGACGTTTCACTGCCAAGATTAAGAGGTGGCATGGAGCAGCAGACCACCCTGGGTAAGTGCTTAGTAAACATACACATTCCAATGTATACAATCTTGATGTGAAAATGTGTAATAGAATGTGAATGATTTTCTTAGAAGTAATTGGCAGGTCTAGAGTCTAGATTGCTTAATAATCAAATCATCAAAATGCACTTTTCATCTAATTGATTTTTGCTGTGTTAATATTTTACATGGTATTGATTTTTGCATCAATATCTATTGGAATAGATGAGTTACATATTTTATACAGTAGAAACTTGTCATCTCAATATTGCATATATCTCGAATTTCTGTTATCTCCACTTTAATTTAATTTCAACCTCATTTTGAACATGTTTTACTTTATAATAAGTTCTGTTTAAATGTTTCAGTTGGTTATCTCAAATGTTGGCTATCTTGAGCATTTAACTGTTACCCTTCAGCTTGTATTTTAAGTAAATTAAAACAGAAGATTACAGAATAATACCTATTGCTCTAAGCTCTCTAAATAAGAGTTTTCTTCACCAATATATTTTATCATGCTTTTACTCCTAACTAAATTTTATTTCTGTGTTTTAGACATCTTTGTGGAGAATGTTGGTCGAGTGAACTTCTATGCTCACAAAACTAACCCGAGAGATTTGTTGGATATGCAACATAAAGGTGAAAATCCATGATTAATCGTTGATATATAGTTCATTTCATGCAATCAATATGTTTGTTCTAAGAATAGGTCAATTGTTATTTAATCTAGTATTTTCTTTCAGGGATCCTTGGCCGGATCCTAATAGATGGCCAAGAGCAGGTACACTGGATCCATGTGCCATTCCAGTTTAACCACAAGATGAAGCAGATGCTGAAGGATGTGTCTCAGTGGCAACCATACGCCAAACATAGCGTGCCAGCCGCTTACAGGTGAGAAAAAATTGCAGTTGTCCCCAACCTATTTTATTCATCAGCTTTGATAGAAAATTGTAACGTTTGCAGAGATAATGAATTTTATGTTTATAACTAATTCATTCATAATTCTTTTCAGAGGGATTTTAACAATAAATTCCAATCCCCAAGACACGTATATTGACCTGGAAAATTGGGACAAAGGCATTGTTATGGTATGTACATTGTAAACGCAATGTTAGAACAAAATTGATTGTCTCGCTCTGAGCTCATTAAACAACCATTGATAGCTACGATATGTTAATGAAAATTTAGACGATCTAACAAATATCCATACTTTTGATGATATATGGAAAATTTAAGATGGGGTTTTGACCGTCCCTATATTCATATGTGTGACGTCATCATTGTAACCTGTAATGCATGAAGTTCTCAAAAACAATATATCTAATCATGCCATGTTTTTAGCCACTTCAAGGTGAATGGTTTCAATCTTGGGCGATACTGGATGCGCAAAGGCCCACAAAAGCGTCTGTATGTTCCCGGCCCACTGCTTGTTCAAGGCCAGAATGAGGTCATTGTATTTGAGTTGCATACACCACACAACAAGGTAGAGTTCTCCAACACACCATACCTTGGCTAACGAATCATAGGACCACTTACAATTGCATCTTTTTATATTGAACTGTGATGGGTCAAATATATGGAAAACTCAAACATACGCAAGATATTACATATTTAACTATACTCTGACAAGTTGGAAGCTATGGGAAACTAACTTCTTTACTCTTATCAAGTTCGTCATGAAAGATCCAACCGTGTTTTCATTCACATCAAGTGCGTTCACATATGCATCATTAGGCATTGGAAAGAAGCAATGTATGTTACTGTTGTGTTTGTGTTTCACAAGTAAATGAAACAACTATTAAACTATATACTGTGTCATCTAGAAACATTAGATATGCTATTAGGCATTATTTAATGGTTCAGAAAAAATACAGTTCCAGGAATGGATAGCTAAATACACTACAGTCACAAATAAAAGGATACGGTGAAAATCACAATAATGTACTTCAGCTATTTTCATGACGAGTAATTAAAAGTTCAGTGATTGTAAATTATATATATTTGTGTGTTTCTCATTCATGTTTTCTGATTTTGGGTGTGTAGCAGAGAAATATAAAAAAAATCAGAAAGTCTGTGGTGATTTTCGAGTAAAGGCACCATATTCTAGACTACATGTAACATGAAATGCATTATGAATTGACCGGAGATATGCTTTAGATAATTTAAAAGATCATTTCTAAGTACGTGTACTGTAATATCTATTGTATTACATATATAGAAAGTAAGTGTCTAAAGTTGCATCTAGACTCTGAATCCGTATTCGGAATTTGTTAGCAAAAAAAAGTGATTAAGTTACATGAATAGGCAAATATATATCTTAGTCAAAATGGCAGATGACGAGAGACGCAAGCAGACGTGAACTTCATTATTCTGATGAATACACGCCTCAAATATATACATTTACTTCATTTTCCAACATTTATCATTGTGACAGCCAGCAATGTTACTAGATATTTTGTATGGAAAAATCTGAGTGATGTTCACTCAGCCTGGAAAACAAGAATTGGAAATCTGCAATTCCTCTTTGCAGAGCTGTGGTTATGTGTGTATTTTATACAGATGTATTTGTTTTATGAGGTGGCATGGTATACGTCTCATAATCCTTCCATTGCATTTACTGTAGTTGTTTTGTCAAAATGTGCAATCACATCAAATTTGTTTGATTATTCTCTCAGAACGTGCAATGATATCAAATTCCTCATATTGAGCTGCTTATTTGCTTTGAAAATGAGAATGACAATCCTGTTCGTAGTTTGAATGAATACCTTATCATGTTATTACTACTTAATGATTTGTTTGCGTAGGGAGTGTTTTATAAAAACTCATTTATATTTACCGGTAGATATTTATTAGAAAAATTGGAGATGTTGGAATCATGCAAACAGTGAGCTTTATTGAGTTAAAGACATCACATCATATATTACAGCCATTTTTTTAAAGACTGAAATTACCTTTAGAATGCTTGAAGCATTACCATAATGTGATTCAATAATGTTTTTATTTGTGTTTGAACTAAGCATTTAATCATTATCATCATGACTATATTGTTTTACATAAAGGTAACTGTATCAGTTGATGTATTTCTCATATCTTTCATGTAGATTTAAGTAAATTAGAAAAGAAAGAAAGCTTTCTTTGATTCAAAGTATATACACTTAAATATATTGCTGAGCCAAAATAAAAGTTGTCCTGTAAAGCATAGTATCAATAAAGGATGTCATTTCTGCCGCAAGTGTAAGGAAATTGATATTTTAAATTTTCATGTACAATATAGTACCATATACGACCATCCAAGCACCCAGGGCAGTTAAATTGAAGTTTTCTCAAACTGAGGGGTGGGCTGTTACACGAGACTGCATTTACTACATAATTCTTAAGGACATTGAACAAAAAGGGGGGAGGGCTGTTACACGAGGGTGGGCACTTGGATGGTCGTATACGGTATATTTAGCTATGAAAAAATTTACAGCGAGGTTTTTAAATTGCTCCAATTATTCTCTTGGCGGTTTTGATAGGAATGTTCAGAATGCACAAAATAGACCATATTGCTTCTATCAAAGGATACTTGTTCAGCCACTGAGCATAACCTTTAAATATCTTTTCAAAAGACATGCTTAGAAGATCACATCCACTGATGCTGTTGCCTTTGGTTTTACATGTAATTTTATTTTAGACCCTGTCATTCAATCTATTAACAATTTGCTGAAAGATTATCAAAATGTTATGGGATGAAAATATGAATTGTGGTATAATAAAAGAATTATGAGATGATTGTATATGTGGAATCTTTTACCAGTATGTTAAGCCATTTGTCTCATTTTCATCTTGCCAAAACAAGGTAACATCTATCATTTGTTTCCTGATAGATGCCCATCGACCACCTTCTTAGGGGAAGATGTCTCGTTTTTTGTCCTAGTCTAATTTGTATATAGATATGAATTGTATATATGTTTGATGATGTTAATTTTTTATTGTTGTTGATTGTTTTATTTATTTTCTAATGTTTAATAATGATCGCCTTTTTGTGAGGATTGTGTGATTTTATATGAGGTATGATTGCAAAGCAAAGTGTTATTCAATAATGTTAAAGAAAAATCATACATTCATTATTTTC
Source organism: Streblospio benedicti (assembly GCA_019095985.1). Taxonomy (NCBI): domain Eukaryota; kingdom Metazoa; phylum Annelida; class Polychaeta; order Spionida; family Spionidae; genus Streblospio; species Streblospio benedicti. Next base: position 10,309,265 of record CM032664.1, on the reverse strand, counting down.
ACCATTGCAAAAGTGTATGTAGAATTAATTTACAGTGAAAATCCTCAACAACGGAACCCTATTTGCAGTCACAAATCCTTCCTTTGTAGAGGGTTTCCTTTGATTACTATTTACTTACATTATTATAAGCTAATGCATGAGAAAAGTTTCCTTTATTCACAGTTTCCTTTGTTTACTCTTCCTTTGTTGAGGATATTCACTGAATCCTTATTTAGCTACTTGAGACTCTTATTTACCTCTTATTCGTTCAAGCTGATTCATTCATAGTTTTTTTTTGTTGAGAAAAATTGAATACTGGTCATTCTTACAAAGCACAATATTTGTCACCATTGCAAATTGACAAAGTCTCATTATTACTTTTTTCTTTTGTTTTGTGAAAAGTCAAAATATTCTGTGTTGTATGTTCCATGCTAATATTTTAATAAACGATTATATTTTGAAGTACAGAAAGAGTTGAATACTGGTTATATTTATTTTGATAAGTTCTTGTAAACTGTGTCACAATGCATTGTACTTTTTGGTGAAGACAAAAGTGGGTAAATTGCTATTTTTTTAAACATTATTAATACTTATGTAAAGTGGCGTAGGTGTGTACAAGTGTAGTGCATGCAATACACTGTCTAAGGGCCGAGTCATTATTTAAGCCGTGGGGGGGTCAGATGTTTGAATTTGAATGTTTTTTTGGGGGCGGGGGTCAGAAGTTTCAAAATGGAAGTTGTGGGGGGAGGGTCAGAAGTTTAAAATGGAAGAATATGGGGGGTCAAATATTCTGATTCTTGAAATTTTACGGGGGGGGGGGGTCAAATGTCCAAATTTTGTAAATTTACTGAAAGGGGCCGTGGCAAGCGTTTATATTTCTTAATAAATGTTGGTAGAATGTCCTGATCTTTTTCTTTGGTATGTGATCAATCATTTGGTTGTATAAAATATCTTGTAATTTTGTACCTAGTTTCATATGTCAACTCAACACATGCAATTGTTGTGCTCATATTTGCCAAAATGCTTTTGACAGGATTTTAGTGATTGGATGGAAACAAATTCTTTAAGTATGCCTTCCCCAAGAATTTGTTCTGCTTAAAAATATATCAAAGTTAACTTGTCATGATATGAAAGGACTGGTGCTATTACCGGTAATTGAATTTAGAGTTTTTTATAATACCTCATCGGCTCTTATATTAGAGCAATTATCTGAGCCACTGCAAGCATATATATGATGCGATTAGCTTTTGCATAAAGTCCCCCCCCCCTGCCCCATAAACTCATAATTCAAACTTATGGTGTTCATTGAGTTCATTGATAGAAACATAATTACGATACAAACTTCAAAGGGATAAAATACAGCTTCCACCATTGGCAACTTGCTGATGGGGAGGGAGGAGGATTTAATGTGTTCCGGATCTCTTCTGTTTCAACCCGAGCAACGCCTGGTATACAGCTACAATTTTCTATAATTTATAAGTTACTGATACGCCTGTATCATGTATATTGATAGGCGTGGTCATCAAACTTAATAGCATATCTTCAGTGAACATTGTTTATGCAGATGGGAATATCTTTATGAAAATATATAAGTCGATTGTTTGGCTCTAATTCTTTCTTATAGAATAAAATTGCTTTTAAGAAGCCTGAAACATCTTTATGTTTGCTATTGTTAGAGAGTCTGTATTGGAGAATAGTGTGTTGCAAAGAATTTTAAGAAATGCCATTTTTTTACCAGAAAAAATAGATAAAACAAGTTTAAGGACCACTTTTTTAGTTTTATTGAAATACTGTAAAACTAGAAATGTTTGCGCACAATTTAATGTGCGAATTTCGTGGGTAGCTGCAAAAACGCAAACTTTAATAGTCCACAAACATTAATAACCTATGTAAAGTAGGTCCAGAATGGACCAAAACACGAAATTAAATAGTCACAAAATAATTTATAAATGAAAATTGCAAAATTTAATAGCGACAAAATATTCTAGTTTTACAGTATGCAATTAGGGTTGTTATTTCATTAATCATTAATTTTGTTTCTGAACATTATTCAGGTTGTCTGTCTATCACAGTAATATTGTTATTACTATTTATCTTTGACCCAATAAGAATAAAAGTAATATTAATCAATATAGCATTTCATGTACTGGTCCTTAAGTCGTAAAAAGTCAAAACTTAAATTTGCACAATTTCATTTTGATGACGTTTAATAGATGGCAGCACGTGTATGAAAGCCAGGCACAACGGAAACAGAAAGGTCTTGGTTTACTAACGATGCTGTTTGCGTTATGATATCATGACAGTCGAGTTCGGCGAAGTAAATTAAATTCAATGTTTTGATTTTTTTTTTTAATGTTTTACACATTCGTGGCATCTATAAATTTCATTTCTGGTATTTTTGTTTATCTAAATACATGTATTACGGTCCTCTATTGACAGTCGTAATACTACAGCAAAAATGGTGAATACTGCCTATTATTGCCAGATAACAATTGTACCATAAATTTACAAAATCACGGGAGAAGTGAAGAAAGTATGATGCTAGGCAGGCATACAATCCAATTTCCGCAGCATAAAGATGGAATATAGTTTTAAAAATTTAATTATTAGACTCCATGTAGAAACGTTCTCAGATACACTAATCAATCATGAAGAAAATGACCAAAGTCTTAAAACTAGTACATAGAGGCCTATGTATGCGTGAACGACCTTGTTATTAGGTGTTCGGAGTTCGGACCCTTACTACCGTGGTCATCCACGATCGCCACACCAAAGAAGGAAGTTCCATGCATCCGCTTATTCAATATTGTTAATGAGGGTGCAATCAAAGTTGACGCCGTTGACATTTTACTAGAACGAATGCAATTAAAATCAATATTCTATAACCACAAACTCCAAACACGTTGCAGCCAGGCGTTGCCCAGGCGACACAGTTTGATACCACCGGGCGCCATTGTAGCCGCAGTCACTCTGCCTGCTGTGGGTTACGGGAGCGGGAATGGTGTACGTGGCAGACACTACAATTAACCATAGCATCATTATATCAAAATCCCTTTTTAAAACCAAATTGTTTAAATGTATAATGAAATGGCACTTGTTGTTTTTGTGTTACATATTAATTTCAGTTGATTTTTCCCATTAGGACCACATCTGTGAAGAGACCACCTTTAGTAAGATCATTTTTTGTGGTTTCAAGACATCGGAGACCAACGCGAACTGCCTTACAGAGACCACATTCCAGTTTAGACCACTTGAAGCCATGTCCTAAAGGTGTTTCTTTTATTTATAAAACCTCAATTGTTGAGGTAAACATATTCCAGCGCCAGACACTATATGTCTGTCTTCTTTCCTCTGCTTGTAAAGATTGTCAATATTTACATAATATTTATTGCAGAAATGAATGGTTTGGAATCAGCCGCCATGACACCTGAACCAAACGTGATGTGGTCAAATCACTTAGTTGTGTATTACACATGTACATAGACCCGCTGTGGTGGTCAAGCGGTACCGGTGTCACGTGCAGTCTCACCTACTGCCACACCGTGGGTGGAAGGCGGGACGCCCGCGGGAAGAGCTGGCGCACTCGTCAGGTGTTCATTGTGGCTTGAACGTCGAATGTCACGGATGAAGAACAGCTCTCCATCTACAGGGTAAAGAGATGTCACATAGGCAGATCCAGGTTTTTTTTTTGGAAAAGGGGTGGGGGCGCACTTAAGGGATTTCATGAAAAACCTATGAAAATGAAGTATTTTGGTGGGCAAAAAGATGGGGGCGTGCCCCCTGCGCCCCCTGGATCTGCCTATGTGTCATATCTCAGTGTCATATACACTCACAGTTTGTGCTCTGCAGTAAATTATATGAAGAAATAAATAAGGACAGGCACATATAGTGACCAACAACCTGAAACATGTTTCTGAAACATACCATCTTGGTGTATAATCGTGTATTCGTCCATGGAAGCATCAGGATCAAAGGCTTCAGGGTTGGTGATTTATCAACTATTTGACAGTTGCATGAACTCGTAGACCGCCTGCAATACAAGTTTGCACATATTCAGTATTAATTACTATTCCATTTTCCATTTATAAATTTGTCATTTGCCGAGGATTTGTGAAAGATACGAAATATTATCAAAGAAAAAAGGAATCCTTCATTCATGTTTATCTCTATATTTTCATATTTGTGTGGTACATTCAGCAGGCCTCCCCATTCAGCCAGAAATGTTCGTACTTCTCAGTTGTGAATGATATGCATGTGTGACACACTGGCCTACCACAATATAACAAACTAACTTGAAGTCGAATGACTTGAGCGAATCTCTTATGTCAGCTTGAGAATAGCAGAAGTTGATGCAGTGGCGCGGTGTTGGCTGGCCCCCGCTCACTTTAGCATTGATGCCTGTGATTCGGTAACCCACATCTTTGACGTACACGTGAACGTCACCAGCTAAAACACAAATTACATGGATGTTATGTTCACAGCGTGCACAAATACTGATATAGAGGATTCATCTATACAATTAAGTCATAACTATATCAGATTGGCACTGCTGAGATTCGAAACAGACCACTACCATGCACTCTGATTATACTCACCAAGCACTTTTTACGGTAGTAGGCGCATTAGACCAATTAATGTGTCGGGCAGAGCGTTCTTGCATTTCTGTCATGATTGCCGAGGATCCAATGCGCCTACGTACTGTAAGTGCCTGCTGAATATGCGTCCGAGTGATAGTTGTCCACGGTAGTGGATGGAACAGTTTGAAAATACACTGTTTTCTGATACTTAATCGGCTAATTCCCTGGTGGGACATCACGCCGATGAGGCCACGTGGTGTTGGTACATGAACCTCCAGAGGCAGGCTAGGTAGCCAACTGAGCCTCAGGGGTGGGGGGGGGGGATCACACCTAGCTATAGTTTTCAAACTAGGTGAGTTCTTTACGTGCAGAGGTGTGGCTCTCCTCTACACAGGACACGCCTTTACAACGAGGCTTCCGAACCTCCGCTTGGCGTCGCTACCGTCTAGTAGTAACACTGTACGGTGTAATAGCACAAAAATTGGTGTGACATTTGATACGGAAGTCTGAACTTGTCACTTATGATAATCTACTCTGCAATCATCCTGGTGACGATCATATAGGATCACTGTAATGCTAAATAGTTCACAATCGCTTCCGGTTAGCCCTCGATTTTTTCCCATCGTGATTTTAAGCCACGTTGGTTCATTTTTCAGGACAGACGACATCAGGCACATCCGGCAGGTGGAGCAGCAATAACAGGTAGGGGTAAACCAGCTATTTTCGGCCCTTTAAAGGCCGAAAACTGTCATAACTATATTAACTGGCACACACATTCTACATAAATGTTTTACTGACAAGTACATATTTAGTTTACTATCTAATATAATTCACCAAAACACGGATGGTATCGAAAGAGCACCTGTATAAGGGAATTAATTGGGATTATGTATTTTCACGTGTTTACCATTTTTCGCCCCCCCTCGGACAATTTTCGGCCGTCAGCATGATTTAAGTGACAATTTTTCGGCCCCCTCCTACACGAGTCAGTGTATATGTGCAGGCTAAAGTCAAGGTCAAATCAACGTAGGAGTAGTAGTTGTGACAAACATCAACAAAAAATGAATAAAATCAAAATAGATTTGGTACTTCAAGACTATTTTGTAGCCCTTAATCTTACGGCGAATTTTAGTGTATATACGGCAATTCTTAACTTTCCCCATTTACCTTCAGAATTCTCGTTGTAAAAATTAAGTGAAAGCAAAATTGTTTACAAACATGACGTATAGAACAAGTGTGATACTATTTATGACGCATTCACGTAACTATGACGTAATTTCAGAGAATGAGGAACGTTAACTATATATACAGTAAACGGCCGAAAACTGAAGGGGCCGAAATTAGGCTGGTTTACCCTATACTGTATAGTATCGGGGACGTGCCGTTAGAGTTTTAACTTGAAGTTAAAATCTACTGGTGTCCGTACGGTTTCAGAACCATCCACATATCCTTTACGCAGCGGTAAAGCGTCGGTTGATGTCCGGCCGACATCGACGGGTAAACGAAGGATTAATTTTGTCTTTTTTTCAAGGTGTCAGTTTATAGACCGGTTATCACCCGGGTATGACTTGGGTATCGTACGATAACAGGCCGACTACTGAGAGATGTCGATGTCCGGCTGTTATTCACTATCATTATATCTCGCCGACACTTTGAAAAAATATTAATAAACAGACCCCGTGTTGTGATCAGAGGGGCATGTTTACCAGCATTTGTGTGATGCCGTAGAACAGATAAAACCACTGAAATATATTCCCCGATCATCCACTATATGCCCGGTCACCTACCGATCTTTGTGAACTAAGCATAACAGGGATAGCGAAATCTCGTTGCCCGGCTGGAGAAGTCAATATTTTCATAGCCATAGATAGAGACATAGCAT
>CM032664.1:10277010-10295716 GCA_019095985.1 Streblospio benedicti | reverse complement strand
AAGAAGAATTGGAATTGCTGTGTGTTTTTTCTTCTTTGATAAAAACGAAATATAGTCTGCAATATGCTATGAGTTGCATGAAGTTTTTGTTTTTACTTGATTTACTTCGGTTATGAACCTACTACCGTGTACAAGATCAAACTTTGATTGGTCGCAGCAAGTTGTTTTCTGCTGTTGTATCGCAGGTGTGTTGTTTTGAGGCAGCTAGAATCATACTTACTTCCTGGTGTATTTCTCATCTCTTAAAGTATTGCACATTTTACGATTACAATTATGATTCTAAAAAATCAGGGTTAAGCCGTACCGTGATATCCTATTTAGTATCCTGCCCATGGGCGTGGTGTCAAAGAAGCTCATGGGAGCTCTGAGGAGGCGGGCCAATAGGCGTGAGAAGAGTGAGGAGGATGCGAGCACGCAGCCGTACGCGATGGTGAGGGAGCCGCACAGCAGCAGCACCACTGAGGGTGGAGACGAGATGCTGCAGTTACTACAGTACCGAGTAAGAGCTCATAGGGTATGACTTAACGAAAAGAATGAAATAATGAAAGATATGAGCTCTGTATGATCTCAGGAACTTGGCCATAGTATTTTTTATGAAAAGCGCATCTTAGTTCTGAGAGGCTCTGATGACTGAAGTTGTCTCATTATAAACGTATTACTTTTAAAATGTTTTTTTTTCTTTGAAGTTGGTACAATACAAAATGCCTGTGAATCAGGTTGATATGAGTAGATATCCTTTCATCCGCATATAATAAAGGGTGAAGTAATAATTAAATATCAAGTGTGAAATAATAATTAAATATCAATATTAAAAAAGGCTTGTTCCAAGTAGGCCTAAAATCCACAGCGCCCGACTCACTCTGCAGCGCGATGAGTCCTCCGTAGCCGGCCAAGCGGCGCACTGTGTCATCACGCGGCCGCAGCGCTTCACCATCACCGCCGTCTCCCACGAGTGTGACTGGGTCGGCGGTCCAGGCGGACAGCCACACGGCCGCCACCACGAACGCCGCCAGCGACAGCACATGGAACAGCACGCACGCCACGGCCAGCCACGCGCCCGCCGCGCGCACATACGTCGCGATCACGTCACTCTTGATCTGTGCGGAAGCAGACGATAAGCATCGTATTTTGTTATGGCGTTCAACATGAAGAGGCCTAAATACGGAGATCAAAGAATTTAGATTGCAATGATTAGCACACAGTACTGGAGATGATAAAAGTGTAGCATGTGTCATAGAAAATAATACTTCCCACTGGTCACGCAAGCTCTTTAACTGTCTGTAACTAAGTGAAGTCGTTCCATGAAAAAGACTATCACTCCAATCCGCAGACATTTTACAAGAGCCCAGAATGTTTAAAGAGTATACACCACCGTTTAGATATTGAGAAGTCTGCTCACTTTGAGCACTAGTCCAATGAACGTGTACTTGAGAGAGTATACATTTATATTCAGGTGACTTTTTTCATATCCCAGGGTACCACCAAACTGGTATTAATAATATAAATGAACCATGCATGATGTCACTACTTTAGTCAATGAACTAATATACTAATAATCCCCGAAGTGCCGAGCTCTGTTACCGTGCCAATCTCCGCGGTCTCCTCCTGAATGAGCTTGCCCGGCTCGGCCAGGTTGAGGGACGAGGTGAGGGACGAGGCCGTGTCTTTGGTGTCACTTGAGATTCTCCTCGCTAACCGTCTAATATATGACACATATTTACAGTAAATATGAAAGGTATATATTTCAAGATGAATCTTAAGATAATGTACATGGATGTGGAATAAACTATTTACCTTTCAGTTTACAAAATGTGAGTTTGGTTATGATAAGGCGTCTTTGTGTTATCATGGATGAGCTTATAGCAGCACTCATTAGTTGCTGTCGTATATTTTTTTATATATTTCTTTTCAGAAAATTGTGTATGTTCACAGCTTATTTCCACTCAATTAATGGTTAGGTTGTCACATCACTGTTTTGTGCACTACATTGCAAAATGGCACAGTAGAAGACTGGGGTGCTTATTTGCAAAATCTTGTTTCATCACATTCATTTAAATTCGTATCTGTATAGTAAACATATTATAACTTATAAAAATAGCCATGAACATGAGTGAGAAAATAAGACTTCACCTTTCTTGAGATTTCTTGTGACCAGATTCTTTCACACTGTCAGAAGTCTGTTCTTCCACCGCGTGCGTCTGAATGAACTCTGCAAACTCTCCACCCTTTTCGATGAGCTCGCTGTAAGAGCCCGTCTCAGACACTTGACCGTCCTTGAGAACCACCACCATGTCCACTTCCGGCAAGAAGCGGATGCTGTGGGTCACCAGGATGCGCGTCTGGGAGAACATGGCTTCCATGAATAGACGTATATTTCTGTATCCATGTGTGCAAGGCGACATGTAGTATAATGGCGCGGGTGTTAATGCTTTTGTGAGATGGACACTACGCAAACAAATCACATCATGCTATACGCATGCCTTTTTTAGCCAAAGAACTGATTGCGATGAAACAACGCACACAATGAAAACAGGTTAGATTTGTTAATTTCCGACATCTTAGTGATAAAACTTTCTGTGAAAAGATGATCTACAACAACGGGACTCCATAATCTCAATACCCTGGCTGCGCTTAGTTGAGGTTATCAAATATACACAAGATAATCTCCTATAGTGGCTAGATTTACCGATGTCACTTTATTTGCTACTGTACTGAACAGCCTTGCACCCCACCTTGTTACTGAGCAATCCGCGCGGCCCGATGACCTGGTCAAACAGCTGCTTGCCCACGTGGACGTCAACTGCGGACAGCGGGTCGTCGAGCAGGTACACCGACTCGTCCTGGTACACGGCACGCGCCAGCGACACACGCTGCTTCTGCCCGCCCGAAAGGTTGATGCCCTGGCAACAAACCCCTATACTGATCATTTCCCGCTACTATGACCACTCATTGATTGGACCATACTGTAATGTATGCTGTTTATTCATTTTAGCAATTTCCACCTCTCTGTAGAGACTATTGATTTCAAGGACGATTATCTCTCGTGGGAAATCATATCGTTGCACTCCATCTGATCAAACAATTATATTTAGTTTATTAGATATGAGCGCATGAGCTAGCACAAATTAACATGGATGTTATCATAACAGCATGTTTAACCTATACTTACTCTTTCTCCAATTTCTGTCAAGTCCCCATTGGATAAAATGGCCAAGTCTGACTTTAAAGCGCACATCTTGACCACCTTTCTATATTTATGCTCATTAAAGTCTTTGCCAAATAAAATGTTGCCTTTCACGGTGTCGTTCAATATCCAAGCTTGCTGGGGAACATATGCTGTCGACCCCTAAAAACACCAAAGGCTTTGTAACATATGACATTAACCAACACGCGGGATAAATATTGTAAGCTATCGATTGCTTATCTGCAGAGTGGCTTCTAACTTGTTGGCATGGGTGGCATTGTTTAATGGTTTTTTTGTGGTTAGGATTACTTGTAGTTCAAAATAAACACTATAAGAAAATTTCAAACCGTGACAGTTGACTCATTTGGGTGATATATCAATCCAGGCATTGCATTGTGTTATTGAAATCGTCTGACTTAAAGAATGTAAGTATTTTTAATTCCGCGTATCTGTGACAAGTGATAAATCATCCTTCTATTGCAAGTGTACACTGTACATCAAGCCTAAATCTCCTCTCCGCAATATCTGATGTATCATTTCAAGTAAACCAACCAGTCTTTAAAGAACTGTGGCATAAACATCGGATCATTTCTTCGTGAATCTGCTAGCGACTAGCAGGCGTCTTTCATAATACGAAATCTGGATTTGCGAGTGCATTTCTTGTCCACCACAGATAGACAGTTGAAGCACCGTGTATTTTAATCTTGTCCACCTGACCGTTCAGCAAATGATAAGTGTAAGTTTACTCTAAAGTAGATACTACTCCTGTGCACCTACATTGAGCACGACGTGACCGTCTCTCCTCCACATCTCCCCGAGAAGAGCGGACATCAGCGAGGACTTGCCTGCGCCTACCTGACCCACCACAGCCACCAGTGACCCGGGAGGCACCCGCAGGTTCACACTGAAGCACAGGCAGTTCCCATGTAAATGTCCAACTTAACAAATCAATGCGTCTGATGTCCTCATTACCGTTGTGTCAAATCGCAGTGTTAAAATGTCCAATGGCGTACATAAGTCTGTGTCAAGCAATGTTTATGAGTATAGTTTTATGTGATATCAAAAAGCGGTTTTAAAAAACTTTGATGTGACTCCAAATGCTGAGACAGTTTCTATGAATATTGGATTTGTCCATAACATAATCAGGCACTATACTAATAGGCATTCCAATTCACCCCTGTTGTATGGAATGGTTAGTCTTGATCGTACTTATTGCGTTACATGTATATCAAAATCATATATAATATAATCAAATGTCCATTGTCATAAAAACATGTTTTCATTTCAATAAATATACATTCATAGCTATTATACTTATTGAGTAGTAGACTTACTTTTGTAAGACACTGGCGCCCTCTCTCTCCCAGGATAGGGAGGCATTATCGATTTTTACAGCATATTCTGTATAAGACAAGAATTGTGTAGAATTCCAAACATATAATCCAACGTTAATGTTGCATAAATCATAAAGAAGTCTTCACAAGATGTTCAACTTACTGGGGTCGTCGTCCCTTTCAACTGTGGAGTCATCAACTTCTTCAAGGAGAAGAAAATCATTTACGCGTTTCATAGAGACAAAAGACTGAAAATATAACAATTTTTTCATCACAGTTTAGTCATTGAAATATCTTTTATTGTTATCTTTTCACATTTTATAACTACTATTTGTTTTGGTAACATTCTACATTTCATATTGCAGACGTCACAACAATGTTCCATCTGTTCGTCCTGGCGCTGGCTACCGATCAAGTTCTCGCCTGCACTCCGGAAGTTCCCTTGCCCGCAAAAATCAACATGCAGACGACATTTTACAACGCAGAAGCCGTAGTCCTGGGTAAATATCTACAGGACGACCAGCATTACAACTTGAAATTCAAAGTAGACTGCATTTTGAAAAATACAAATCAAGAGAATCAGTTTGGTCCGATGATTACTATTAGCAGCAGCTTTCTCATGAACAGTTGTATGGCCACACACATGGAATTGGGGAGCGAGTATTTTGTGGCATTAAATAATATGGACGATGGAATGTATACCGTATATGAGGCAAATGTCGTTAGTCCTGGCGCTTATGAATATGGTGAAATTATTGCCAAAGACATTGTGAAGATTTGTGGCCTCCAGAATGTGTCTGTACCTCACGGTGCAAGCATTCACAAGTGCCCACAGAGCATTCAGGATGGAGCTCAGGTTCCGTGTTACAAATATGAATTGCTAGATGAGGTTATCTAATGATAAGCTTGATTTGCAATCTTTTAAGGCACGATAATCGTCAGGTGTGTTTCCATTTTAAAGGAGCGCAACTGTTGTGAATATAAAGAGCTGAGTCCACATGCAAGCATTTGATTTCATTTTGGTTTGTAAGAAACTGTATTTTTTTAAAAGAAAATCTAGCATATATTTTAAAATGTTATATCATCTTGATTTTAAAGCAGTGACATATAACTAAATACAGTACAACTTTCTGTATGGGTTGGATTGTATCCTGTAAGACTATTAGATTTGCACATTATATAATATATGTAACTTCACTTGGAATAAAATATTCATAACACCAGTTAAAAAATTGATGCCAACATTGCATATGATTTATATCGGCATGGGATATCCCACTAACTCAAACAATAACCCTCTTACACTGATACACATTGGAAACTGAACCAATATAACATTGTAAGCCTACATTACGCCCCAGGACGCTTCTGTGTAACCAGAGGTAGATTAGAGACATGAGTAGATATACACTAAAATAGTAGTAGTCAATTCATGGGCGCCAGCATTGTATAATAGTTGTTAATGTTTGTAAATCATAGACGTGGATCTAGGTATACCCCCACCCCCCACCCCGCGATGTTGGGGTCCTTGAGACAATAAACTTTGATGGCACGTCTATTTTAAGTACGCACAGGCAGATGCAGAGAGCGTAGCCAAAGCCTACATTTAGTTCCACCCCCAGGTTTTTGCAAAATTCTTGCACACTCAAATTTTTAACGCAAAACCCTAACGGGCCACTAGATAGTATTTTAGGGGTCCCATATATTAGCGACATTTTACACTTAAAATGTTCTATGCAAAGGCACCAAACCAAGCTAAACCATAAAAAGCCCTAAGTAATATATATTTTTCAGGGACCCCAAGATATGTTAAATGGTAAACCCCACCACAAAACCCCAAATAACAAGCGGCCCCTAATAAATATTCTTATGTGAACCCAGATTTTGCCAAGATTATAGTCGTAATTATTTTTATGTAAAAGCATCAAAGTAGAAAATCCTATATGTACATTTTCAGAGGTTCAAAGTTACCTGAAATCTGGCAAACACTCTAAAACCCAAATAACAAGGGGTCCCTAATAAACATTATTATAGTCGGATTTTGTCAACATTTTTACATACACTTATATTGAATATAAAGTCGTAAAAATAGAATAAAAGGTCGTGATTTGCAACAAAATGACCGGCAACGGGTCAAGGGCCCCACTTTGACTCACAGCCTCGGACCTCCACTAAACCTTTACAATATGGCATTGAGTTGGGGCATCTCAGCAATCTTTAATGATTACAAAACCCATGAAAATCACTGTTTGCACCTCAACCCCACTCTTCTGAAAACTAGGAACAGCAACTAATACAGGCGCATCGCAAACCAAGGACCTTCTACTCATCACAAGGACCTCACCTGCCCGATGACAGTGACGCCGTCCGGCAGCAGCGAAAAGGGCACGACGAGAATGTTGATGAAAGCCATGGACACGAAGGCCACGTCCGCCGTGAGCACGTGCGACTCGTCCTGCAGCACCCACGTGGCGAACGTCACTAGCGCCACCTGTGAGCAGCGGCAAAATTAGAGGTGGTCAGCACACTGGACGGGAGGCTTGGGGGAACTTCATTATAATCTCAGCGTAGGTCATATAACCCTCGTTTTGATATATATGCGACAACGTGAATGGCGTTTGGCTTGTTTAAAATGTTTTTTTTTTCTATTGAGCACAGTTCACTAAGCATGAGGACGTTGTGATATAGGCTAATATACAACTCGATTGTTTAGTGACTAATAAGCCCGATAAATAATACGTGCGGCCGACCCCCTAATGAAAAAGTGTGGTGCCAAAAGATAGTTTGTCGTAAATATCTGCGACCCATTGCAAAATGCCCCATGTTGTGCTCTGACTATGTGTAGCAACAATAATTATGTAGGAGATGCAGTTCCAGATGACGGCGCTCACGCCGCTCAGCACGTTGATCTTGAGCATGTTGGTCATCTCCTTGCGCCGGAAAGCCTCCGTCTTCTGTTCGAACGAGGGTTCCCACGCGTGCCAGCTTCAGCACCTGAAGCCCGAGTGACGGGATTACAGCATTGGTATGTGCCATTCAGGCTCATAGGAAGGACTTGTGTCTGCGTAGTGTTTATTACCAACGACACGCATGTACGTCTTATGAACAGGTAATCATAAACATATCAATCACCACAGGTTTGCCAGTGTTATTTATTTCCAAAACTCTTAACTTCTGTTCATTAATATTATTGTTGGGATTTTAATGTGCATGCACTTGTGTTTGTAATTCAAAACAACTCTCGTTGATACAGACTAATAACAGGCACCAATGGAATTGAGATTTTAACTCATATCATACCCCTTCACTACATGGCTAGCAAACTTTGAAAATCAAATGTATGAAAGGCATAAATTGTTGAGTTGCCTAGTATATTCATACTTGTCGGTCAATGGAAACTGTGTTTCACGTTCCACATATACACAGTTTTATTATATTGCCTACTTGTGAATTGAACGATTAAACCCTAAATAAATGCCACGAGGTTGAGTTCTTTAGTGATGTTTTGTTTCAATACAGTAGCACCCCTCGCTGACCTTGATGCCGCTGAAGATCTCGCCCGTGATGTTGTTCCTGCGGGTCCTTGTCCACCATCTGCGCCTGCTGCAGCTGGCGGATCTTGTTGGCCACCAGCACGCCGTTCAGGGGAAACCAGCACGGCTGCCAACAGTGCATTACAGTAGAATCTCATTGTAAAGACTGACCATGGATTGACTTCAAGCGGTTTCATTTGGTGAGATGGTCTGTTTATACAAGTTTAAATTGGCTTTGTTATGATTGTTTGGGATCTCAAAAGTCTGGTCTAATTATATGTGGTTTTAAATGCTTATAGTGAGGACCAGGTTATATTAGATGACACAGTAAACACAGCCGCCTGATGCTGTGATACACAAACAAACATTCACAGAGACAGACAACGAGCCAAACACAAAAACAAGAAAGATGTGCACCTACCAATAACCGCGAGCCCGTGAAAGCAGCCCAGCCGGAGAATGGTCCAGAGAGCGTAGACGCAGCCCACGGTGGTGATGGCACCATGATGGGCAGGTTGAAGTAGATGGGGAACTCGAGCATCTTCTGGCCGTCCACCGAGATGAAGTTGACGATTCCTGCCCGCTGTCGTCTGTTTTGCCGAGGCCCCCAGCCGCAGGGACTGTCGGGAAATATAGTGCACTAGAGTATTTTGTTTAACATCTACCATACTGCGCGTATCCTACAGCTCAGCATCTCTATTATATATGTAGACTGCAATGGGGCTGACATCGATGAATGTCAGTAGAAAGGGAGCTCTTTTTTATGGCACTTTTCAAGTTTGTAGAATCAAATTTATTTAGACATATGGGTTATTCCGACATCTCAATATACTGTTCTTTAACACCTTCTAGTAGTTATTTATTAATTCAAAATTTAATTTAAAAAGAATAGAATTTTTTGTTTGTTTGTTTTTTGTTTTCTGCTGCCTTATAATCGAAAAACAAAATTTTTTAAACAAATTTATTTAACAATGCCATCTCTAGTGTCCTTCTCCATTTAATTAGAAAAATATAGAATATTACCAAAATTAAACTTCAATATTTTATACCATCTCTATACCAAAAATATCATATTATAATTATATCAAATAGAGAAAAGAGAGAAACTACGTAATATACCAGTATTACAGAAAGGAGATGGTAAACGTTCATGTACTGATGGGCAACTCAGCCATGCCATACATAATGAGGAAGGCCAGTCTGGTTCAAGAAGTGGTAAGAATTTTAAGAAATACCTCAAGAGGGGTAAACGAGAAGAAAAGAACATTCCACCTAAATGAGTTTAGTGGAAGAATGAAAGTGAGTGGGTATGGGGAAAAGATCAGAAAAAGCGTTATAGAAGAAGGAGTAAGAGCGTATGAGAAGCAATTGGAAAGAGATGAGAGGGGAGAAAGACCATTGTTTAGGCCTAAAGGGTATGAAGAAGATGAAAGAATAAGAAAGAAAATGAGGAACAAGACTTCTTGGTATAAACACTGTGGTATTTATACCACCGACACCAAATGGAGAGTTGGCAAAAAGGATAAGGAAGGTTGCAAAAGAGTTAGGGAAAGATGAGATAAAAGTAAAAGTGGTTGAAGAAGCAGGGAAGAAACTTAGAACAATCTTACCTGGAATGACAAAGGAAACAAACTGTGGCAGAGTAGACTGTTTGATGCACAGCATGGGAAGCAGAGGAGATTGTAATGTGGAAGGGGTAGTGTATGGAGGGACATGTAAATTGTGTGCAACAAATGGGAAGTCGGCGATTTACATTGGAGAATCTGGTAGAAGTATGTTTACAAGGGGCAAAGAGCATCTAGAAGCTATAAAAAATCCCAATAGTCGTAAGAATAATGCATTTGCCAAACACTCAATAGAACACCACAATAGCACGGAAACTGAGTACAAAATCAACATCAAGCTACAAGAAACCCCTCGAAAGACAAGTCAGAGAAGGTGTAGAAATCCTAAGGATGCAGGCGGACACTGTAATGAACAGCAAGATGGACCACATCCAACCAGGGATCAGAAGAATTACATTCTCGGACTTGTATGATGAAATTGAATGAGACAATTGATAATAATGAACTGCAGTACATACATTCAATGGTGTAATAGTAATGTTTTTAATGTTTTTAATTAGTAGTGTAAATGTGAGTACATTGTGTCAATGAGGTAATAGAATTTTTTTTAATTAGTAGTGTAAATGTGAGTACATTGTGTAAAGAATATATACTAGGGTAACAGATGATAGGTGAAGGATAGGGTGTGGAATGGAAGCAGGGATGATTGATTGGAGTAGGAAATGAGTGTATGTGTGATGAAGATGTATCTCTCAGAGCAAGGAGTAGTGGCGTCTACTGGTATAAACTGGTGTAATTTGGTATAATATGATATTTTGGTATAGAGATGGTATAAAATATGTTCGGCATTGTTGTTTAATTTTGTAATATTCTATATATCTTTTAATTAAATTGAGAAGGACACTAGAGATGTCGAAACATGTCTAAATAAATTTGATTCTTCACTAAAAATAGGACTTTGTTTTTTCGATTATAAGGCAGCAGAAACAGAAAAAAAATGCGATCACATGCTGCATACCATATGTCACAAATCTTGTCGTAGTAAATTGTGAATCCATCTTTTTAAATATATTGATTTGGGGGTTGTAATTTTGATAACGTGTGGATGCACTTTGATACATGTTTAAAGAACATATTGTGAACTTGGTCAAACTATTCTGCCTTCAGAGGATTTAGGCAACCAATATGGAAATGCACCACGTCATAGTCCATAATGCAACCCTACGGCAGTATAAAACAAATTGTATGTAGTGAAGGGATTTTAAATTGGTTAGCTCTATCTGACAAACCCTGCAAGGATATATAGGACAAATAAGTTAGCAGTACTCAAGCTAATGTGTTTAAATTAACTAGCCAACGATGTCACCACTCAAGCTATGTACCATTTAGTTTATAGACCTTATCCACAACAACTTAAAACACAGGATTTTATGACTGGCACCAATCACCCATATATAAAGCAGTTGCTGTAAATAAATTAATGGTTGCGAGTGTTCCTACGGGACCCACCAAGGCATCGATCGCTGATTTCTCGATAGGTACTGTCGATCTGTCAAGCGTGCGGTCCCACTTTCGGCACACCAACCAGCGGATTCTCGCGATGCTCGAACCTTCGACCGCTCGCTAGAGAATCTGGTACGAAATTCGAACCATGCCCCTCGTGGGGCATTCTTCGTGCAGGGTATATAGCAGTTAGACTAGCTTCTCTCCGGGTTAACGCAGTTAGCTTCCAAATTGGGCGAAGTTGGGTAACTCCAGTCCTCAAATGCGCAACCACGTGGCACTGCAAGTTGCAGTGTGCCTTACCCTTTATTTCTTTAAAAATCATATCTGCGACCGCGAAAGTGGTGGTATACTTAAGACCATTACGTTTAACATATGCTTCCATTAGTAATTATCATGCATGTCGACTACACCAATATATAGTTACGTTCTGTGTTTTAATAGACAACTCTTATGCAGTACATGCATTCAGAGGCGTTAGTGACGTTACCTTCCTGTAGATGGCGGCAGTGACGGCGGCGCGCAGGTGGATTCCTGCCGTCAGGCCGTAGTAACGGAACCTGTATAAGACACAAAGGGTTTGAGTGCGAAATATAAGTACCCATCTAGGACTACAATAGTGGCATGATACTGCTCCCAACATTGATTAGGATGATATGTATTTTGTGGCATTTGATAATGCTGTGCGTTGAATCACATTTCATGAAGATACCGTGCGTTTATTGTCCTTGATGGGGATGCTGTGCCTTCAGTTACCTGTTGATGAGGATGCTGTGCACACAGGCATTAACGAAGATCATGGCGGCGATCACGTACCCTTTCCACACGTAGATGTCATTGGACTCAATGAAATCCAAAAGCATTCTGAAACATAAACTCAGAACGTTAAGAGTGATGACAGACACATAGAAAACATGTATACAGAGCCATGAAAATATAGTGACAAGCAAGCGGGGTCGTAGTGAATGATAGAATGAGATACTTGGATAGAAGGAGATACGTAGACAGCCAGATACGCTAGTACACGAACTCAACGACAACCATACCCCCTGACCCACCATGTCACGTACCTGAGGAAGAGTGGGGCCACAAACTGGGTGCCGAGGTCGATGACCCTGTAGACCATGGCCTGGAGCCAGGGGCTGTAGATGACGCGGATGAGAGTGGCGAGGACGGACGGCCGCGACACGCTGGGGGCCGCCGAGGAGTGGCTCAGCTTGATGAAACGCCTAGTGGACAATGTGGGAAATGAAGTCAAGAAAAGCAGTGCACCAATGAAAATACCACAAGTCATTTGATGTGAATATTCTGTTGTGTTGGGCGTGTGGTGCGATGGCGGTTGATAGTGAAAGCTCACGCGGCCATGTCCAAAAGCTCTTTGGGTCGATTTAGGGATTAAAAAGTGAGAACAAAATAATCATAATTATTTTGTGTGATTATCGAAAATTACATTCCAATTGTGCAGTCATCATTATGTGCTTTATAAGTATTTGAAATTGGCATGAAGGATTTGTTTAAGTAGTTGCGATTGGTAAAAGATTATCAGAGATCAAATAGAAGTCATATGGTGTATCATACTTCTAAAAATTCATGTCAATTAATAATTGAAAAGGAGACACATGCAATCATGAGGCCTTACGCTGCATACCAAGTTCATTAAATTTCACAAAGTTTATCTACTGTCCATTGTATATCCATGACAACCAGTCAGCATACTACCAGCCCAGTAGGCTTAAACTTGTGGTCTATGCCTCTATTGTATCTCACTGTCGGAAGCATATCAACAGAGATGATTGCCTGGTAGATCATCTTTAACCAATCTATAAGGCCATGCCTGCCCTGTCACTACACTCACACGGCCAAGAGGTAATTGGTGACCAGCTGCTCCCACAGAGGCCCGAACTTGGCGTAGATGGTGCCCACCCGGTCCTGAACCATGAGTTTGTACAGATCCCAGCGGTCCAGGGGGTGTCGATATCCGCGCACGATCAGCCTGCAAGCAATTGCAGGGGCGTGCAACTGTATATCTGGTACTCTATGCTTATTGAATTCAACAAAAACTGGTATGCTTATTAGATAGTGCATTGTCACACACTTGATCGGGGCCACACAACTTGGAACTATGTATTTGAATTTATTTTAAAGAAGTGCTTTGAGTTAAGGATATATGAGATTTCTTTGAATACCCATGATCCAGTAACTTTGATAGTGTACTTACAATGGTCATGATATAGTAATTATAAATAAAAGCTCTGGTACATCGTAAAAAAAATAATGTATTTACACGCCAACATACCCGGTCATCCAGACGTATGTCATGTACAAAATCCAGGGCGCATACTGTTCTGGTGATGGCGGCAGCACCTGTAGACACCAAAATAGCAGTACAATCAGTGAAGTGATTTTAGGTGTGGCACATATATATGTCAAATATGATCGACATACATGTAGCTTACACTAGGTTAGCAATCTGGTATACTGCACCTTCTCACTTGGAGCTTTGTCCTGCAGGAGCGGGGTTTTATCGTCGATGTTGCGTTTTGCGTTTCTAGAACAGTCTAGCTCTGACTTGTATGCTGGATAAGCAGGAGCGGCCTGAAGATCAGGAGGGATCAGCAGCACCAGAAGTATGGCGAGCAGTATGCACTGGATCACGTGGACAGGGAAGGTGAAGACACCAAGCACCTGAAATTATCATGGCCAAATTTACGTTCCCACGGTCTCCATTTTAGACCTATTGTAAAGAATAGTAAAACAACATTTTCGCAGCAATAGTCATCATTTAATTATTAGTATGTTCATTCTTTATGACATATGGGGGAAGGGGGGGCTATATGGAAGTGGGATGATGGAAAAAGGCTGAAAAAGAGGGATAAGGGAAAAGGGCCAAAAAGAGGCATAGGGAAAAAGGGCCAAAAAGAGGGATAAGGGGAAAAGGGCAAAAAAAGAGGGATTTGGGATTTCTGGACCCCTTACACACACACACACACACACACACACACACACACACACGCACGCACGCACGCACGCACGCACGCACACACACACGCACGCACACACACACACCCACACACACACACACACACACACACACACACACACAGACACCCACACACACACAGACACAGACACACACACACACACACACACACACACACACACACACACACACACACACACACACACACACACACACACACACACACACACACACACACACACACACACACACACACACACACACACACACACACACATAATGAGAGTGTATGTCATGGTGGCTTACAAATATATATATGTCTTCAGATTTGATTCGTGTTTCTATATTAAAATATTATTAACTCACGAGGACGTTGTGATACGCTTTATGATTTATAATATACTCAATACATATTAACCAAACATACACTTACCAGTAGCGTGGTGACATGCATAATTTGATGCGCTAACCACGTATATGTATATTAAGTTGCACCTAGTATATATAATAATGTTTGTTGTGTACATTCTTAGTCACCATTTTCGTGATTAGTTTTACATGTTTAACAGGATTCAAATAAAATGCGCATCAAATAGGAAGATTATACATGTTGACTGGATATGTCTTATGATTATGAATTAGCACTAAACATATATTTTGCAACACTCGATATTATTTAATGCAGTGTTCGGCTGCCAATTTACGATAGCGATAAATTTATGAACCGCGTGCGTTGTGAAAATTATTTTAAAACTAGTTATTATTATTTGCTTCAATTCTAACGGACTATTCACTTTAAAATTATTAATTTCTACACATTATTTTACTTTTATAACATACTTATATTGCAAACCAATATTTGTATCATAATTCTCTTACACAAAATTGCAAAAGTAAAACAGGTTTCAAGTAAACTTAGATTTCATATATGGAAAGCTCCAGGGCATTAGTAATTCCTTAGATGGAAGTTTGAATCAATGAATTATTATATGAGGGCACTACTTCGGTAGTGTTTAAAAAGTGAAAGTGTCAAATATGTAGTAAATCAGTATAGTCCAGAGGATTTTCACTGAAGCGTGTTTTTCCAAAAGTATGATGTTTTATGATTGATTATGGTTCTTTGGGGTGTCCTGGGCAAAAATCAGCCGGGTGCCACTTTGGCACCCTTGAGCAATTTTTTTATGGGGAAAAAACAAAATGGCCGCCCGAGCCATCATGGTGATACAGAACAAGCCCCTATCTTCCTTATTATTTGTCATAGAAAGTTAATTTTGTGTCTCTAAGTATGTTTTGAATGGCAAGGAATTTATTTATACAATTAAATGTTACATAGAAATAATATCAAACAAGAAACATAGCACTTTATGAGGTCATTCTTGATGCAATAACTTTTTTCCCCACTTACAAAAGCGAATTACTGTATGACAAATTTAAGTTCCTTGCATAATATTTGGATAGAGAAAACGCAAGAGTTACTGTGTCGGCTTTTGTTTTATCTTTCATTATTACAATGCCAAAGAGCATTGTGCTCCAAAAAATGTGATATATTGTATCTTGTCTCTACATTATCCCATGAATCTGACTTATTCAAACATCCATACCTAATCACGCCTCTTTATATTGCAAATTCATTTCCAATTTTGGAAGATCTGATAATTCAATTATCCTGGTGTTTATAACATAACCGGATCGTTCAATTTGAACAGGAATGGAAGTTACTTCATGTAACAATATGTTCTGTAATACATTTTCATCCTTTTGTTTTCATCATAATGTCCCGACCAATATCCAGACAAAATCATATTAAATAGCAGAGCTTTCTCTTTCTTTCAGTGAATGAACACTTTTTAATACTCAGACCTAGATCATTTTCTGAATATTGGAATTTAATTTTTCTATAATACAAAGGTTATGCGCTACATAGTTAATATGATATGTTCTTGTGCATTCTTGAAAGTTTCATTTACACAGAGCCCATTAAAATATGTACTGAGTAATTTTAATACAACTCAATAAAAATGTTGAAAATGGCCCTGTAGAAGCTCTGGCATGTCCTCAGACAAACGAAAACACAAGACTTTACTTTGTAGTTGCTGCAGAGACACAATAAATTATGATGAACCTCCTTCTCTTAGAGGTGATATTCAGACACCTGATGATCACTGGGAAGAGGTCTACAAATGATAAAAAAAACTGGCTTGTTTGATTTTTTAATCTGGTCACTCTTGATGCAAATTTTAACCATCAATTGGCTGGGTAGAAGATTTTCTGAGGAATCATGGACCGCCTTAATCCCTATCTTCAGAAATGCTGTGTAAATTGATATGTGATAGATACATCCACCAAAAAGTACTAAGGGGGCTACTTAGGTCAAAACTGTACAAGTAAAAATGCTCTTGCCGAAAGCATGTTCTGGCGTTGCACACGCATTTTTGCCAGCACAAAATGTTGTCTTAAATGTCACAAACAATAAGACCTTAACTAATAACATTGATAACACAATATCTCGTTGAATGATAATGTTGAGATTTTGTCATTATCCAGAGTAATCCCGGTTCCTGTATATATCAAAACGGTCAAACAACATCGAGGATTGACTTGCACAATACTTATGAGGAAGCAGATGTGATCATTGTAACCAAATCAGATGGTCAATTTAGCACGCAGTAGGATGTCAAACATTTGTGTTATTTTGCGATGACACTGACGTTTTTATCCTTTGTTTCACTTTACAATATGAGAAACTGAGTTGTAGTTACAATGGAGAACCCAATAGCTGGTAGATGATGTGTTATTGACATTAAAGTCTGTGGCACACAAGCACAAGGGATATTACAGATCTCTTCCAGCACCACATGCTTCGGTATTCAAGTTTGGTCAGCAAAGTTGTCCAAACACTAAGGCAAAATCTCAGTGCTCCCCAAATTAAAATTTCTGTCACCCACATCAGATGCTTTCACTCAGCATGTCTATCGAGCTCACTAACAGACTATGATATGGAAGGAAGCACCTCAAGTGCACCTCAAATAGTATCAGCTGATCCTGTTCATGGATGGACTGCAAATAACATGGTAATTTGAGGCTGGAAGATAATTCCCACTCCCGAATTTCCAATTCCTAGCAAAAAGCCAGGGCCATTCTCTACTAATTTTCCAAATATTCTCATTTTCACAATCTCATGCTTCAAAATTTCTCACACTCTCAGCAAATGGACCCTATTCTCATTTCTCATAAAACATCAAGGGCCATTTTTTATCTCAGATCATCTCAAATATAGCTATTTCCCCTTCATATTCTGTTGCCAGTAATGCTGCCTGGTGATGTGTCACCTGTTCTGTTGACTGTTGAGGTGCTACATATGAACTGTGACTGCTGTTCATCACAATCATGTTCCACTGGCAAATGTAGCTGGGAAGAAGATCGTTTGGCAAATGTCATGTTTAATGTTCTACAAACAGTTGTAATAATCAATATATCAGTAGAAATACAACATCTATGATGATGAATCTGAGGTGGAAGACTGCTTAAAGGGTTCAACATGTATTCCAACGCATCTTTGTTAGAAAACATAACTATACATTTTTATAAATGATAGTCGAGTTTGGCAACAAGCAATCTTGGCAAAATTAATCCAGGATTGGGAACAATCCCAGTGGTTTGGTTGTGTTGTGAATTATGTAAAGCGTATTCAAAACTTGTTATTATATATTTATTGTTAATATTAGCAAAGTTCCTCAGATGCTTGTCTATTTTATTTTATTTTGTCATAAAGTGCTATGTTTTCTGTTCGATATTTGCATGTAAAATTAAGGTATAAATGAATCTCGCCATTCTGAAGACACCAAAATCAACTTTCCATGACAATAATATAATGAGATATCAGGCTTGTTTGATGGTTCTCTGGGTGGTGCCATTTTCTTGAGCCTTTTTTCCTTTTAAAGTGGCACCTCATTACTTTTTTGCTCAGACACCTATAGAACAACAATCAATCATAAACATCATACTAACAAAAAACACGCCTAGAAAATACCCCATTTGTCAACTGGACTAGTATGAACAACAAGATCTCATGAGTATTACAAAGGAAAAAGCGAGTCATATGCAAATAATAATAGCCTTTCCATCTGGATCATAGAGAACAGTACTGAGATGACCAGTCCACTGTTCAAAAGAAAAAAGCTTCACAAGACAACATCGAACTTAAAAAAGAAGACAGGGACTGAGGTTATATTAAATACAAATCGATTATCCCACTTATGTCCAGGAATCGTCTCTAGGTCTCAGGATGCCGCACATGTGCACCGGCATTTTTGTTTTGGCTATTAGGCTTATTATTTATTTATTTTAGTTTTTCTTTCATTTTATTTATTTTTAGAAATGTCCCACACGACGGGCCACTCCTGCCGCACCGTGTACAAAAATCCCACGCATCCCACCTGCCTCCCTGCAGGGAGTCTGAGCGCTGTGACGACCGCAGCAGCGTGCACCAGCGTGTAGACCGTGAGGAGGCCCGAGGTGTGGCGGCGATCCACTCTCGAGTCTGCAGCAGCGCGGAACACCAGCTACAAAGCGACGGGGCAATACGTGCAACTGAACGAAGCATCTGA
>CM032664.1:10263335-10276910 GCA_019095985.1 Streblospio benedicti | reverse complement strand
ACGCCAGAAGTGAGAAACAAAATATTGTCAGTCTTTTTATGGTGCCTCGTGTGCATATATTGTGGCAAAAACGTATGGTATTGTCTTTACTGACAGTGACCTTTCAGATGGACTGGATGAAAATGCAGGCTCCTGGGAGTATTCGGAAATAGCACACAGTAATACGGGAACAGCTCTATAAACATCTTTAAGCCACCTTTAAGCAGAAAGACCTTACGATGATTAAGTTAGCTCTCTATAGATGAAGAAGAAAAGCAAAAAGATGACCTAAATCAACAACTCAATAACGTGATAATCCAAAACGTTAGACAACAGGCCCAAAGAATATCAAAATCACAATTCCGTTTCTAATTATTGATTACAAATCAGTTTTACTCTAATTAGACAAGCCTGCACTCTCTTTCCTCTAAAGTAAACACAGCATCTTTTCTAATTCACATTTTGGGCATCTATTCTATGTGGTTTTATGATAGAACAGTGATACAGACAGCACTTACCTGTAGTCATTGGTAAACTTTCGAACGCTGGTTGACGTGAGATCAACAGTTTCAGTCGGTTCATCCGGTAGTCGCCACTGGGGTAGGATGGATACTTCTATACCGTACAGCCTGTATACATCATGGTACGTCGAACCCCCATAATCAGACCAAACCACATCTTGGTAAGACAAAAATGTCACATTTTCTCCAACTTGAACCATCTCTGTGTTAACTGAGGTAGCTGAATATTTTGTCTTGGAAAGGGAATATCTTCCTATAGTCCATGTAGTCTGTTCTAAACTTTCTCCTACCGGATTGACATCAAATACATTGATTCCAATTTGGTCACCGCTTTTGAATACAAGGTTTGTGTCGTCAAGATCAATCTGTAGTGGTGACCACGTCTTAGCGTAAAGTTGAGTGCCATTATCGCTCTGTGTCATCTTGGTTCCAGTGCTCAGCGGCTCTAGATCCTGCTCAGTAACTTCGATTGTTCGACTTTCAGCGATAAGTTCATACACACTGTTATAATCACGATTTCCATGATAAGAAATACTAAAATCATAGCCAATAAAGCGATAAATTTGAAGTTTGAACTTCCCTGGTCGCATTGCTGCCACCTTGATGGCCTTAACATTACCCTCTCGTAGTGTTGTACTGACGGGTAGGCTCAGCAGGATTATCCTACTGCCTTGTATGCTGCCTGTTGCGGATGGACTGTATGTCAGATTAGTGTATGTTGTTGGACAGTCACCGTATGTCTCATAATTAACATGTAAAGTGGTGATAGAGGAAACCATTCCTGAAACAAAGTAACATGTTGGAGATAATATGTTTAACAATGCAACATAAGCAAAACATCCTTGATCCACCACATGTTCATGTTTGTAAATCCACAATGAGGACTGCTTCTCTCCATTAATAGGAAGTAGCTTATGAACGATCTAATTTAATATATTTGAAAATAGTATCATGGGATTTCTTCTTTAATAGATACATTTCTTGATTTTGTGATAAATCCATTAAAACTACTGTCTGAATATTTTGTCAGGTGCTGCCATCTGGTGACAGAAAAATGAAGTCTCTGAAGATGGGCGTTGAAAATGTCCGAAAATATTCAGACAATAAGTTTTAATGGATTTATCACAAAATCAAGAAATCTATATATAAATTTGCAGCAAACCATTACTCCATACCAGTATATTCCCTCCCGCAAATTGTACTTATCTTATCAGCTTTAGGTGATTGTGTCAAAAGGCAGCGAATAAATGTTAATTTGTCATTTTGATTGGATTTAGATTAAGATCGTCAAACAATGTTACAAGTGCATCAATTTCATAATCATATAATAATAAGATACATACCTAATAGCACAATAACGAAAAACATTCCCATTGCGTATGTCGTATTAGCGTGTCATAGATATTCAGCCTCCCCACTCCTTCTCATTGAGCATGCAAACAGTGCCAACACCGAAATCAATGGATCGGTGTATATACTCTAGTATTCCTCTATTTGGTCACTGTAAAGGTACATAGTAATTATCCACATTACCTTGATACTAATGGTTTAGAAGAAACTCTTTTCCAGCATATTTTCTTCCATTACATGGACTTCTTGAAGTTCGAATAGGATTTAATTGAACATTCGACAACCTATTGATAGTTGGCACGATAACTTGCACATTATAGTAATCCCATCATACGGAACCAAGTCAATTTTGGATCACGAGATCCATGGCAAATAACGCTACGGGAACTAGTACGCATGCTTTACTCAATACTATAGTTCAGTAATGGTGTATATGTAATACCGGCTTTGATATCATGATGAGAGGGTGTGTGTGAATACAAACTATGCAGACCTGCCAAGTCTCCGGCATTGGGGGGGGGGGGGAGACTCCCCCTTTGGAGACCTCTCTCCCCCTCTCCCCCTCAGGTGTTCTAATCTCCCCCTTTCTACTGATTCCCTAAAATAAATTAAAATTCAAACAAATAATACCTAAAAAGTGGCCTAAAATGTACAGAATGGCATTAAAAATTGCAAAATTTTCTGGGGGGGCATGCCCCCAGACCCCCCTAGCATTGCGTGCCTACGGCGCGCTTCACCCCGCGCCAAATGCCTCTACCTCAAAAAATAATGTCTCCCCCTTTCAAGCTCCTCCGACTTGGCATCTCTGACTATGCTGAAGTAGGGGCCTATATGTTTACTAGAATAGACTAAATATTCTATTGATTCTATAACAGAGAAGAAGTGTACTTCAAACATGTTGAATTATAACTCGTAGAGACGCATGAAATTTATGTTTCAGTATACTGTCACAGCTGTGAAACAGCATGAATGCAGCCGAACCCCATACCGACAACTTCTAACATAACAGACCTCGCAATGAAAAAATATAAGCTTATAGCGTTCTGGGTTCCTTCCTTCATGATTTTATACAAGATATTTACATATACCAATGGGAACATTGTAATTTTAGCAAGACTTTCGTTTTTGGTTCAACAGCTTCATCTGGCCAAATGGAAATCTTTAGATTGTCACATGACCATCATGGTAGTGGCCATCGCATGACAGCAGTGACAAGTAGTGACCAGTGGTCTGGGTGCAGGTCGTAGCTGGTATCGCGGTTCATCTTGGGGCGTCGTATGCGGATGTCTACCGTCTTCCTAATCTTCCTACAGAGTTCGACTTCCTCTTGTGCCACAATCTTTAAGTTCTTTGGGCTGATAGAGTGGTCCGTATCACGGTTGTGATCTCCTACGGCAGTAGGTATACTCCTAGGATTCTAATGTTCCTTAATTCGCGTGTTCAGAGTCCATCCCCTTTCACCAACATAGATGTACTTTTTACTACTGGGGCGCTGGCTTCCTGCGCAAGTCAAATGCTTAATACAGTTAATTTGACACAGTGAACTCATGCTCACCTGCTGCAGTTATATCGTCACTGGGGTTTCTCCTACGTCTGCTGAAAATATTCGCCTTTTCTTGGCTATAATGGATATACTACGTGCATATAGTAATGCTATCTTTTATATGCTATGTTGGCGTTTATGACTTAAAATAGAGTTGCCAAGAACAATATACGTTGTGTACATACCGTGGTAGGAGCTTGCTTGCCATAGAAAAGAGAGAGAAAAGAAGAAAATTGTATCCACAAGAAAACTTGGGGAAAACACATTTGAAAATATACGTTGCGTAATTATGATAAGTTACTACCAACATTCTGATGTATAACATGGGTCTACATTCATTCAAGAGGTGGTTTAGAAGTGAGATCCATATTTTAAACTTTGATTACGTAACCAATCCAAACAGGGTGCAACAGAAGAATGACAAGCAGCTTATAACACGGTGTCAAATAGTGACATAACAAGTTTACCAATGATGATAATGCAGACACACCGAGCGTGCATTATGCAAAATGTATGCCATCAGTATTCAATTTACGCAAACATTTTGTTATCACTTTATAGACTAGAGATTTAGTGACATCTTCTATTGACACTTAAAGGTCCTGTAAATTATAAGTTCGTTTACATTACACCAGCACACATTGACTAGCACGTGGATTGATCGCACAGATGAAACACGTGATCATTTTGAATTTGGTTCTTGCATTTGGATGTTATGATAAGTAATTTATTATTCTTGCTCAACAGCAATGGATACCGTCGTATGGTGGCCGAAGATTTGTTTTCAAAAAATTTTTTTTTCCAAAATTTTTAAAAAAAAATTTTTTTTAAAAAATTTTTTTTAAAAAAGGGGGTTTTAAAAAAAATTAAAAAAAAGTTTCCCCTTTTTTTCCCCCTTTTCCCTTTTTGGGGGTTTTTTTTTTTTAAAAAAAAATTCCCAAAAATTTAAAGGGGCCCCCAAAAAAAAAAGGGGAAAAAAAAAAAGGGGGGGGGGGTTTTTAAAAAATTTGGGGGGTTTAGGGGCCCCCCCCAAAATTTTTTTTAAAAAAAAAAAAAAGGGGGGGCCCCCAAAAGGTTTTTTTTAAGGGGTTTGGGAAAAAAAGGGGGGCCCAAACCCCATTTTTTAAAAAAAAAAAGGGGGGAAAAAAATTTTTTTTTTTTAAAAAAAATAAATTTTTTTTTTTCCCAAAAAAAAAAGGGGGGGGTTTTTAAAAAAAAAATTTTTTAAAAAGGTTTTTTTCTTTTTTTTTGGGTTTTAAAGGTTTTTTTAAAAAAGGGAAAAAAAATTTTTTTTTTTTTTTTTTAAAAAAAAAAAAAGGGGTTTTTTGGAAAAAAAATTTTAAAAAAAAGGGGCCCAAGAAAAGGGGGGGTTTTTTTTGGGGGTTTAGGGGGTTTTTGGGGTTTTTAAAAAATTTCCCCCTTTTTTTAAAGGGTTTTTTCCCTTTTTTTAAAACCCTTTTTTGGGGTTTTTGGGGCCCCGGGGGTTTTGGGGGAGGTTTTTTTCCCCCCTTTTCCTTTGGGAAAAAAAACCCCCCTTTTTTTTTTTTTTTCCGGGGGGGGGCCCCCCCCAAAGAAATTTTTTTAAAAAAATTGCCCCGGGGTTTTTTTCCCTTTTTTCCTTTTTTAAAAAATTTTGTTTTTTTTTTTTTAAAAAAATTCCAAAAAAAATTTTTTTTTTTTTTTTGGGGGGGTTTTTTAAAAAAAAGGTTGCCAAGAACAATATACGTTGGTTAAAAAAATTTTTAAAAAAAAAAAAGAAAAAAAAAAAACCAAAAAAAAAATTTTTTTTTCGTTTTTTGGGGGGGGAAAAAAAAAAAAAAAAGGGGGGTTTTTTGGGGGGGGGGGCCCCCCATTGGAAAAAAATTTTTTAAAAAAAAAAACCCCCCAAATTTTAAAAAAAACCCTTTTTTTTTTGGAAAAAAAAAAAAGGGCTTAAAAAATCCAAAAAAATTTTTTTAAAAAAAAAAATTTTTTAAATTTTAAAAAAATTTTTTAAAAAGGGGGAAAAAAAAAAAGGGGGGGAGGGAAAAGGGGAGGGGTTTTTTTTTTAAATTTTTCCCCCAAAATTTAAGGGAAAAGGGGGGGGGGTTTTTTTTTGGGGGGGGGGGGAAAAACCCCTTTTTAAAAATTTTCCCCAAAAAATTTTTTTTTAAAAATTTTTTTCCCCCGGGAAAAAAAAAAAAAAAATTTTAAAAAAAAAGGGGGGTTTTTTAAAATTTTGGCCCCAAGGGTTCCTTTTTTAAAAATTTTTTTTTTAAAAAAAAGGTTTTTTTTTTTTTTTTAAAAAATTTTTTTTTTTTCCCCCCAAAAAAAGGGGGGTTTTTTTTTTTGTTTTTTTTGGGTTTTTTTAAATTTTTTAAAAAAATTTTTTTTTGGGAAAAAAAAACCCAAAGGGGGGAAAATTTTTTAAAAAGGTTTTTTGCTTTTTAAAAAAAAATTTTATTTTATTTTTTTTTCCCCCCCCCCTAAATTAAACATTTTAATCCCTTTCCCTTTTTTTAAAAAAAAAATTTTTTAAAAAAAAAAATTTTTTTTTAAAATTTTTTTTTAAAAAAAGGATTTTTTTTGGGGGGGGGGGGGGGGGGGCCCCCAAAAACCCCCCAAAAAAAAAAAAAAAAAATTTTTAAAAAAAAAAAGGAAAAAAAGTTAAAAAAAAAATTTTTCCTTTTTTTAAAAAAAAATAATTTTTTAAAAAAAAAAAAAACCCCCTTTAAAAAATTTTAATTTAAATTTTAAAAAACTTTTTCCCCCAAAAAAATTTTTTTTTAAAAAATTTTTTTTAATCGCCGACTTCCCATTTGTTGCACACAATTTACATGTCCCCTCCATACACTACCCTTCCACATTACAATCTCTCTGCTTCCCCATGCTGTGCATCAAACAATCTACTCTGCAGTTTGTTTCCTTTGTCATTCCAGGTAAGATTGTTCTAAGTTTCTTCCCTGCTTCTTCTACCACTTTTACTTTTATCTCATCTTTCCATAACTCTTTTGCAACCTTCCTTATCCTTTTTGCCAACTCTCCATTTGGTGTCGGTGGTATAAATACCACAGTGTTTATACCAAGAAGTCTTGTTCCTCATTTTCTTTCTTATTCTTTCATCTTCTTCATACCCTTTAGGCCTATACAATGGTCTTTCTCCCCTCTGATCTCTTTCCAATTGCTTCTCATACGCTCTTACTCCTTCTTCTATAACGCTTTTTCTGATCTTTTCCCCATATCCACTCACTTTCATTCTTCCACTAAACTCATTCAGGTGGAATCTTCTTCTCTTCTCGTCTACCCTTCATGAAGTATTTCTTAAAATTCTTACCACTTCTTGAACCAGACTGGCCTTCCTCATTCTGTAAGGCATGGCTGAGTTGGCCATCAGTACATGAACGTTTACCATCTCCTTTTTGTAATACTCGTATATTACGTAGTTTCTCTCTATTTCTCTATTTGGTATAATATGATATTTTGGTATAGAGATGGTATAAAATATGATTGGCATTGTTGTTTAATTTTGTAATATTCTATTTTTTTAAATTAAATTGAGAAGGACAATAGAGATGTCGAAACATGTCTAAATAAATTTGATTCTTTACATAAAAAGAGCTCCTTTCTACTGACATTCATCGATGTCAGCCCCATTGCAGTCTACATATATAATAGAGATGCTGAGCAGTAGGATACGCGCAGTATGGTAGATGTTAAACAAAATACTCTAGTGCACTATATTTCCCGACAGTCCCTGCGGCTGGGGGCCTCGGCCAAGAAACAGACGACAGCGGGCGAGATCGTCAACTTCATCTCGGTGGACGGCCAGAAGATGCTCGAGTTCCCCATCTACTTCAACCTGCCCATCATGGTGCCCATCACCACCGTGGGCTGCGTCTACGCGCTCTGGACCATTCTCGGCTGGGCTGCTTTCACGGGGCTCGCGGTTATTGGTAGGTGCACATCTTTCTTGTTTGTTTGTGTTTGGCTCGTTGTCGGTCTCTGTGTGAATGTTTGTTTGTCTATCACAGCATCGGGCGGCTGTGTTTACTGTGTCATCTAATATAACCTGGTCCTCACTTTAAGCATTTAAAACCACATATATAATTAGACCAGACTTTGTGTTCCCAAACAATCATGACAAAGCCAATTTAAACTTGTATAAACAGACAATCTCACCAATGAAACCGCTTGAAGTCAATCCCATGGTCAGTCTTTACAATGAGATTCTACTGTAATGCACTGTTGGCAGCCGTGCTGGTTCCCCTGAACGGCGTGCTGGTGGCCAACAAGATCCGCCAGCTGCAGCAGGCGCAGATGGTGGACAAGGACCGCAGGAACAACATCACGGGCGAGATCTTCAGCGGCATCAAGGTCAGCATGGGGGTGCTACTGTATTGAAACAAACATCACTAAAGAACTCAACCTCGTGGCATTTATTTAGGGTTTAATTGTTCAATTCACAAGTAGGCAATATAGTAAAACTGTGTATATGTGGAACGTGAAACAGTTTTCCATTGACCGACAAGTATGAATATACGAGGCAACTCCACAATTTATGCCTTTCATACATTTGTTTTTCAAAGTTTGCTAGCCATGTAGTGAAGGGTATGAATGTGAGTTAAAATCTTAAATCAATTTGGTGCCTGTTATTAGTCTATTATCAACGAGAGTTGTTTAATTGCAAACACAAGTGCATGCACATTGAAATCAACAATAATGTTAATGAACAGAAGTTAAGAGTTTTGAAATAAATAACACTGGTAAACCTGTGGTGATTGATATGTTTATGATTAACTATTCAGAAGACGACGCTGAATGTCTACTATATAGTACATGCATGTCGTTGGTAATAAGCTTACTACTCAGACACAAGTCCTTCCTATGAGCCTGAATGGCACATACACAATGCTGTAATCCTGTTACTCGGGCTTCAGGTGCTGAAGCTGTACGCGTGGGAACCCTCGTTCGAACAGAAGACGGAGGCTTTCCGGCGCAAGGAGATGACCAACATGCTCAAGATCAACGTGCTGAGCGGCGTGAGCGCCGTCATCTGGAACTGCATCTCCTACATAGTGTGTGCTACACATAGTCAGAGCACAACATGGGGCATTTCGCAATGGGTCGCACATATTTACGACAAACTATCTTTTGGCACCACACTTTTTCATTAGGGGGTCGGCCGCACGTATTATTTATCGGGCTTATTAGTCACTAAACAATCGAGTTGTATATTAGCCTATATCACAACGTCCTCATGCTTAGTGAACTGTGCTCAATAGAAAAAAAAAACATTTTAAACAAGCCAAACGCCATTCACGTTGTCGCATATATATCAAAACGAGGGTTATATGACCTACGCTGAGATTATAATGAAGTTCCCCCAAGCCTCCCGTCCAGTGTGCTGACCACCTCTAATTTTGCCGCTGCTCACAGGTGGCGCTAGTGACGTTCGCCACGTGGGTGCTGCAGGACGAGTCGCACGTGCTCACGGCGGACGTGGCCTTCGTGTCCATGGCTTTCATCAACATTCTCGTCGTGCCCCCTTTTCGCTGCTGCCGGACGGCGTCACTGTCATCGAACCAGCCTGTCAGCTTCCAAAAAGTAAAACAAAAATACTTTCTACTATATGTTAAAATTAACATTAATTTCCCCTGGCTATATAATATAATAGGCTGCAGTGGTTATATTTTGCGTCAGTTTGGCCATTTTTGAGATGTGATAATGGACATTGATTTTCTTTATGAGAAATGAGAATGGCGGTCCATTTTCTTTGAGAATTGTAGGAATTGACCACGAGATTGGAGTGTCAATCGCAAAATTGAGCAAAATGAGCATGCTGCGTCTGATTTACCCTCACTTCGTGAGGGTAAATCAGATGTCAGCATGCTCAATTTTGCGATTGACACGACAATCGAAGTGGTCAATCACCATTCTATCATACTAAAATCCATTTTCATGATTTTATTTTAAAATAAATCATATTATAACATTCAACATTCAAGTCAATTTCGTTTGTTTTGAGCGCGGAGACGTCAATTCCTACAGTTTTGAGCGCGCGGAGGCGTTAGTCTAAACTGCTGCACTCCGCACAGCATGAACACGCCTTCATGGCCTTACTACGTCAGCGGCTGTATTGATATTGTGAGGAGATTAGACTAGCGCCGTGTTTTTTTTGGGAGCGTGTTTTCCATCGCAAAATTGAGCACGGAGATTGACCAATCAGCGTGGGTTATTGGCGGTGATTTTTGCACGGAATGATAGAATGTGAGATATTGTGAAACTGTGAAATTGTGAAATAAGAATGGTTAGAAAATCAATGAAAATGGCCGTGGATTTTTGCTGAGATTTGAGAATGGGGTAGGGTATATTTCCTCCTCATTTTTAGTGAACGCAAATCATAACTGGTTATATTTTGCGTTGGTTATATTATGCGGCCTAACAAGAGCTGGTATTTATCAGTCTTTTGCAAGTATTTTCAGTCGATATGGACCTCCAGAACTGCCTTGTAAAAATATGTTGTATCAGGACTGTCCATATACGGATTCCGTATATGGCGAGCCCGAAGGGCGAGCCGTGATACGCCCCAAGAACTTGCCCAATAAAATAATCAATGTTAACAACTCACCCGGTTTTGTCTATATACACGTGTTATGTGGATGCGTCGCTTGTAGCTGGTGTTCGCGCTGCTGCTGCAGCTCGAGTGGATGTCTGGCCGCCACACCTCGGGCCTCCTCACGGTCTACACGCTGGTGCAGCTGCTGCGGGGAGTCGTCACAGCGCGCTCAGACTCCCTGCAGGGAGAGCAGGTGGGATGCGTGGGATTTTGTACAGTGCGGCGGGAGTGGCCGATCATTGATTTCTAAAAAATAAATAAAATGAAAGCTAAAAATAAATAAATAATAAGCCTAATAATAAAACAAAAAATGCCGGTGCACATGTGCAGCATCCTGAGACCTAAGTGGTCCTGGTTTTATAAGTGGAGACCAATCACATGATGTATCGATTTGTAATATAACCTCAGTCCTGTCTTCTTTTTAAGTTCGATGTTGTCTTGTGAAGCTTTTCTTTTAGACAGTAGGCCTACATTTAGTCATCTCAGTACTGTTCTCTATGATCGAAGATGGAAAGGCTATTATTATTTTGACAAATGGGGTATTTTCACTGAAGCGTGTTTTGTTAAGAGTATGATGTTTTATGATTGATTATTGTTCTATGGGGTGTCCTGAGCAAAAAACAGCCGGGTGCCACTTTGGCACCCTTGAGCAATTTTTTTTAAGGGAAAAAACAAAATGGCTGCCCGAGCCATCATGGTGATACCAAACAAGCCCATATCTCCCTTATTATTTGTCATGGAAAGTTGATTTTGGTGTCTTTAAGTATGTTTTGAATGGCAAGGAATTCATTTATACACTTAAATTTTACATACAAATAATATCAAACAAGAAACATAGCACTTTATGACAAAATAAAGCTAAAAATAGACAAAGCACATCAAGAGACTTTATAATATTAACAATAAATATATAATAACAAGTTTTGAATACCTTTACATAATTCACAACACAATAGACCACTTATCGGGTACAATCCTGGATTAATTTTGCCAAAGATTGCTGTTGCCAAACTCAACTAAATTGTCACATTTATAAAAATGTATAGTTATGTTTCTAACAAAGATGCGTTTGGAATACATGTTGAACCCTTTAAACATCTTCCACCTCAGATTCATCATCATAAGATGTTGTATTTCTAGTATGTTGATTGTTACAACTGTTTGTAGCATGACAATTGTAGAACATTAAACATGACATTTGAGCAACAACACAGCTGCATTTGCCAGTGGAACATGATTGTGATGAACAGCAGTCACAGTTCATATGTAGCACCTCAACAGTCAACAGGAACAGGTGACACATCACCAGGCAGCATTACTGGCAACAAATTAGAGGGGGAAATATACATATTTTGAGATGATCTGAGATGTAAAAATGGCCCTTGATGTTTTATGAGAAATGAGAATGGGGGTCCATTTGCTTTGAGAATTGTGAGAAATTTTGAAACTGTGAAATTGTGAAATGAGAATGGTTGGAAAATTAATGAGAATGGCCCTGGCTTTTTGCTGAGATTTGAGAATGGAGTAGGGTATATTTCCCCCTCAAATTACCATCATTTGCAGTCCATCCATAACGAACAGGATCAGCTGATACTGTTGGTGCACTTGAAAGTGCTGCCTTCCATATCATAGTCTGTTGGTGAGCTCGATAGACATGCTGAGTGAAAGCATCTGATGTGGGTGACAGAAATTTTAATTTGGGAGCACTGGTTACCTTAGTGTTTGACAACTTTGCTGACCAAACAGCATACCGAAGCATGTGGTGCTGGAAGAGAATCTGTAATGTCCTTGTGCTTGTGTGCTGCAGACTTAATGTCAGTAACACATCTACCAGCTATTGGGCTCTCCATTGTAACTACACAACTCAGTTTCTCTTTATTGTAAAAGTGAAGCAAAAGGATAAAAACGTCAGTGTCATCGCAAATAACACAAATGTTTGACATCCTACTGCGTGCTAAATTGACCATCTGATTTACAATGATCACATCTGCTTCCTCATAAGTATTGTGCAAGTCAATCCTCGATGTTGTTTGACCGTTTTTGATATATACAGGAACCGGGTGCTCTGATGTAATAAAAATCTCAACATTATCATTCCCTACCAGATGTTCAACGAGATATTGTGTTATCAATGTTATTAGTTAGGTCTTATTGTTTGTGACATTTAAGACAACATTTTGTGCTGGCAAAATGCGTGTGCAACGCCAGAACATGCTTTCGGCAAGCATTTTTACTTGTACGGTTTGACCTAGTAGCCCCCTTAGTACTTTTTGGTGGATATCTATCACATATCAGGTACACACAGCATTTCTGAAGATAGGGATTAAGGCGGTCCATGAAGTTCCTCAGAAAATCTTCTACCCAGCCAATTGATGGTTAAAATTTGCATCAAAATTTGACCAGATTAAAAAATTGATCAAGCAAATAAGCCAGTTAAAGTTTTTATCATTTGTAGACCTCTTCCCAGTGATCATCAGGTGTCACAGTATCACCTCTGAAATTAGAGAGGTTCATCATAATTTATTGTGTCTCTTCAGCAGCTGAAGTAAAGTCTTGTGTTTTTTCGTTTGTCTGAGGACATGCCAGAGCTTCTACAGGGCCATTTTCAACATTTTTATTGAGTTGTATTAAAATTACTCAGTATATTTTAATGGGCTGTGTAAATGAAAGAAACTTTCAGAATGCACAGAACATATCATATTGCTTCTATATGCGCATAACCTTTTATGTTATGAAAATTACATTCAATATTTCAGAAAATGATCTAAAAAGGTCTGAGTATTAAAAAGTGTTCATTCCTCCAAAAGGAATAAACTGAAGAAAGGAAAATATATATTTAATATGATTTTGTCTGAGTAACAATTTTGAAATATTATGGTCGGAGTACATTATGATGAAAACAAAAAGGTAAGTAACACAAGCATATTGTGTTACATGAAGTGGCATTCTGTTGATGGAAATTTAACTATCAGGTTATGTTATAAACACAAGATAATTGAATTATCAGATCTTCCAAAATTGGGAAATGAATTTGCAATATAAAGAAAAAGAGGCGTGATTAGGTATGGATGTTTGAATAAGTCCAATTGATTCATGGGGTAATGTAGAACAAAATACAATATATCACATTTTTTGGGCACAATGCTCTTTGGCATTGTAATAATGAAAAGATAAACAAAAGCCGACACAGTAACTCTTGCGTTTTCTCTATCCAAATATTATGCAAGGCTTAAATTTGTCACCATCTTTGTGTGGTCCTTTTGTAAGTGGGAAAAAGTTGCCAGTTTAAAGTTAAAATTTGCATCAAAATTTGACCAGATTAAAAATTGATCAAGCAAATAAGCCAGTTAATAGTCCAGTTGACAAATGGGGTTATTATATATTTATTGTTAACATTATAAAGTCTCTTGATGTGGTTTGTCTATTTTTAGCTTTATTTTATCATAAAGTGCTATGTTTCTTGTTTGATATTATTTCTATGTAACATTTAATTGTATAAATAAATTCCTTGCCATTCAAAACATAGAGACACCAAAATTAACTTTCTATGACAAATAATAAGGAAGATAGGGGCTTGTTCTGTATCA
>CM032664.1:10174178-10263235 GCA_019095985.1 Streblospio benedicti | reverse complement strand
ACCCCGGGGGGGGGGCCTTTGGGGGCCGGGGTAACAAAAGGGGGCCAGCAGTAAAGGCGGAAACAGGTCCTGTGGACTGTGATCATTTTTAATCCTTATATTATTTATATTATATTATTTTATTTCATCTTTTTATCCGACGTTTTTAAGATGTGGACAGTGTAACCACTTGTCTCATGTAAATAAATAAATAAATAATGAAATAATGAAATAAATAATGAACTCAGTTAGTTACATATGTATTGAAATAGAAATAAATTAGAAATATTTGATATTGATATATACTTTACTACATAATTGCCATCGATTAATAAAATTTATGCTTTCGTGTTTTTTATTTTTCTATTTACGTTTATTTATCTATTCATTCATTCATTCATTCATTCATTCATTCATTCATTCGTGCATTCATTCATTCACTCAGTCATTCATTCATTTATTAATTTATTTATTTATTTATTTATTTATTTATTTATCTATTTATTTATTTATGTACATACTTACTTACCAACTAACTTACTTACTTACTTTTTTGTTTGTTTGTTTGTTATTATTTATTTATTTATTTGTTTGCTTGCTTGCTCATTTATTCATTCATTCATTTGTTCGTTCGTTCGTTCGTTCGTTCGTTCGTTCATTCATTTATTCATTCATATATCTATTTATCTATTGATTCATCAAGTTAGTCCAAGCAAATGATGTATTTTTGTTATATGCAGTATATAAGTTAGCGCAAAGGCCTATCATATTTATGGGCAAAGCCGTCAGTCTTAAGTTCGTGTGACCCAGAAATGTGATTTAAGATTTTTTTTTAAAAAGGTACCTTTATGAAGTAGATAAATAGAATTAAGGTGGACTTTGAATTTTACATGTTAACATATGCCTAATTTGAAACAACTGAGGTGTTACCTGATACAAAACTCATTGATTTGTGAGCAATATGGGAGTGATGTCCGTCTCTTGGCAACGAGCAGGTGGATCTATATGATCCGGGGACGTCACACTCGAGTAAACATGACAGTGTGTACGCAGACGAAAACATACTCGCCGTATGCGTGAGTGAGACATAAATCCGAACTGGTTATAGATGACGTGAGTGATCTTTATTTATTTTACCCTGCACCCTTTGCTGGATTGAACTTTTTTTTTAAACGGAAGTTAATCGTATTGCTGTCTAACCGTGTAAGTTCTGGGATAAAGAAAAACATACTTCCTGTGAGTGCTGCAGCATACAACACTAGACGCAGGCGTGGATATAATCTATTATTTGGTATGAAATTGTGATCTGGAACGGACCCTGACGTGATTACGTATCTTATACGATGCAAATATGCCAAATGACTTTCAGATGGGAGTCTCCTAGATGCAGTGCCTCTCTCTGAAGCTTGGTGCGGGAGCTTCACTGGCAGAGTACTGCAGACAAATAATACTGATTTGCCCTTACTAGTGTACTTCCACACGAATGGCTTCAGCTTCAGTAGCTTTGGAGGATTTGAGCTGGAAGTGGCTTGCACTTACGAAGGTATAAATTATGAGCCAACTCAAAGAAAACTACAAGCAGATTGCAGTTTTGAATAACAGAAACATTGTTTAATAACATACATTGATTACCCTAGATATCAAAACTAAATGAAATGTGGACTATGTTATTTGCAAGTAAGCACTATTGACATTTATGATATGTTTTCAGATAAAAACGAATTAACAACGGAGAAGTCTTACACAACTTCCCAGTGGACTTTCTTCCAATCTACCACCCCTTTCACATACAACAGCCCCAAAGATGGCGATACATTTCCGTATTTCTACATAGCAATTCCAGTAGCTGTTTTATTTGTACTACTACTAATATTTTTTATAAAGAAGAAATACAAACGTCCCATTGCACCAAATGCCACCAATGTACCCAATGCCACAAACAAGACCAACACACCTTCAGCACACCAACAACAAACGTCAGGCACACCCGCTCAAGTTCCCACTATCTCAGAACCGCAGCCCAGTGGCAGTGCGCAACAACATAACATCCAATCTTCTCATAGCAATGTTAGAAAGGTGCAGTTTGGTCAGAATCTGCCACATACTCAACAAAATCCACATGCATTGCAAGGACCCAGCTCCATTCCCAACATGCACGCTTCTATGATGAATCCTGTATCTCCACGAACTCTTCCACCAATCGCACAGTTCTACCCAACAGAGCCTCATGCTCAGTGGAACTACCAAGGAATGTACAATCCACACGTGAACAATTTTCCACCGATGTACAATAATGGCCAGTTCAATCAAAATGCTTATGGACATGGGACCCGGGGTACTATTGTGGATACAGTACCGCAAGCTCCACCTCCGTCATATGAGGAGGCCATCTCCGACTCCAGATACACCTCTGTGGATCAGCAACATTTGGATTCAATGTTCACGGCATCTTCTTCGCAGAGATATTGACTTGTCTATCACTCTATGTGCATACTGCCATATGACCATAAATCGTACGCGTGTACATACACGATTCGTCCCCTTAACATTTTTGTAAATGTAACCTGTGATATTTTTTTACTTTCATGAACATACTGTACCTGTGATATGTGTGCTTTAAATCAGAAAATTCGACAACATTCATTATGAACTTGTCTCAATGTACGCCCAGCTTGCCTGGTCATTTTTTCAATCAAACAGATAGCATCCACGTGTCTTACTTATCTATTGTTTTTGGATGGCTTTGTGTTCGGATTTATATGATATCATTTCTAGTGCTGTTGACCGTGAATTCAGGGCCAATAAGCTTGATTGCTTGATTAGTTTCTTATGAAAGTAGGTAAGCTTTGGCCTAGAAAAGTGAAAGGCCAAGTCTGGTGGGGATTTTCAGCCCATCTAGTGGCATAAATTCTGTACAATGTACACAGATGAAGGCCAATATTGCACCTATCTCTTATACAACATTTCCCCAGCTCATAGGTCACTAGCAAGTTGACAATGTGACAGTAGAGAGTCAAACATCTAAAGGGGTTTCAAGGCCTGCAGCTGCCTTTGTCGTAATAATATATGTACCGTTTTATGTAGGTTGTCATCACATGATTCCAATCTCGTGTATGTAGCATTCAAATCATTTTGTTTGTACACACTTATGTTGAGTCCAATTCTGGCGAGTTGTTTGAATTTTGGGAGTGTGATAGTTATAATATTACAGGTCATCTGCATCTTCATTTTGTGCTGATGAACAATGGGAGATGTTGTTTCACTTACACACTAACTTGGCCACAGGACGGGTACCAGTTTCACACTTAATTGCCTTCAAGCAGACATAAACTTTCTCAGAAACGTGTATATGCTAATACTTTATTATAAATAATAAATACAAATGTATTGCATACTTGATATTTGTAATGTATGCCTATAACTTAAGGGGGCGATTAACTTTATAAGGGAAAATAATCTATTGTCAGCATTTTAGTGTTTATTGTACTGTAAACAATGAAGAACAACATGTTTTGAAAGAAGACTTTTTTCATCAATAGTTTTCCTATTATAACATATTTTGTGGACACCATTCGGTGGGAACAGATAATTTAATATCACATTTTTAATATTAATTATATTATAAACGTTAAAGAACAATATATATAGATGAACCTTTTATCATCAATAGTTTTCCTAATATGATCCATTTTATTGACAACAACTAGTATTAATATATAGTGATTTTCAATGTAAAGGCCAATATCTCAAAACTAAATTTCTGTAGTTTATGTTTGGTACCACATTTCTATTTAATGATGCAACTGTGAAATCGAGTGTTAAACAAATGTTGATTTTCTTGAAGATATATGCCTTCTGAAAACCACCTTGCTAGGGATTTTCATTTTTTTCTTTGCATAACAATACGATATGTCAAAGGCATATTGAGGGGGTACGGAGGAGGGATGCGCCCACGTGTCATCCATAACAATTGATTTACATGAAGGTCTTGGGATGTCTGCTAGCCCTCGCGTGCAACAAACTTTTGTCTGTGCATCCCCATTACCGAAAACTTGGATCTGTCAGTGTCTGAAATAGAATATGTTATGTATTATCATATGTAGATCCAGGGGGAGTGCCCCCCCCTTTTTTCCCATCAAAATACTTCATGTTCATAGGGTTATGTCCGCTATTGGTCCCATGAAATCCCCACTACGCCCCCAACCCTTTCCAAAAACCTGGATCTGCCATTGTATTATATTTAATGCGTCAAGAATTCATATCCATAGCAGTCAATGACATTATTATTATTCAGTCATCATTGGATTAATTATCAATGATAGTCCTACTTTACCTTTTCCTTGATATTAGACTAAAAAAAACATATGTAGGTATTAAATCGGTTTAGAGGTTATCTAAGGGTATGCAGTCCAATAACGTTAGAATACGTTTATTTCAGCTTTAACACATTAATTCTGTGATGTATTAGAATTCAACTCACCGTGACATCACCAATTAAAAAAATGCTTTGTCATAATGATTTTCATTGTTTTCCACTAGATCCATTATGCATCCTTTACTTATAAACCGCATAGTACTGTTGCGTAACACTTGTAATGTGATCTCCATGTCTCAGTGGAGCACCAACCACTCCACTTACCTGCTTACAGTGGCGAATACTAATTAAAGGGGGGTTTACAGTAA
The DNA here is from genome assembly GCA_019095985.1 of Streblospio benedicti. Classification (NCBI taxonomy): domain Eukaryota; kingdom Metazoa; phylum Annelida; class Polychaeta; order Spionida; family Spionidae; genus Streblospio; species Streblospio benedicti. The sequence continues at coordinate 10,258,573 of CM032664.1, read as the reverse complement.
AATAAATACGGTTATATAATTATCTATATGTGTTCGATGTCAATGCTTGGAAGGAATACAAGTGATAATCACAAGACTAACTCTTGATTTTGTTTACCTTGGGATCCGAGTATGCACAAGGGTTTAAAGTCTAATATTTGGCTTTAATAGTGATTTGCAGAAATAAGGCGACGTAGTTTTAGTTGTGGTTTGGCATTAATGGTGTAAGGCAAGTGGGGAGCATGTATCATGTCTGAGACTTAGCATTCGGGAGTAAATAATAATTATCTATATTGCTTATTACCATACATATATTATTACCAGGAGTACAGTTTACCATGAACAACCGAACTGCATTTGAGGAGTTTTGTGGAGGAACATTTTGGGTAAGAAAGTATTATCACATAATATATGTTTATTTGATACATGAATATGATATTGCGTTTTGTGTGTTATACAATCATTGTGTGTTGCCTATTAATCAAATAAACCGAACTTGACTAGCTTGATATAGTCCAATTAATACCAGCACAAGCAACTGGCATGACATAAATGTACTTACCCATACATTTAAGGTCTGTTCTCAAGGCCCTGTTACTGAAGTGAAAGTCATATGTGTAGGAAAAATAACTTTTATCGTGCAATATGTTAATATATAATAATCTTATGATTGTACACCTACTAAAGAGTGCTTAGCCCCAATATTAATAGTATAAGCAGGCTATGTATAAGTCCAGACAGGAACGAGCCATGTAGTATCGTCGCTGCTAAACGTCGTAGTCATTTTAAATACCTTATGACAAATCCAGGTCAATCAATGAGAAGACCCTCATAGCTTAGATTCAACAAAGATCCAATGTATGTACAACCCTCTAATGGCATATGCCTGCTACAGTGAATAGAATGATTATACATACGTGTATATGATTAAGGTGGACTTGTTCCTAACTCTTGCATGGTGTGCCGAGCGTATATAACTTACATTGTGTGTGAAACATGAATTCATATTGCGCTACCAACGTGATTTTGAGAGAGGGTGCTTGTTCATGTGTATTATAGAGAGCGAGAGAAAACGTATATGCAACCACATGACTTTCATATGCTCCACCAATTGACGTCCACTGATATACAGTATATTGGAATTGCATTAGTATAAAAGGTTCAGTCGGCGCGTACATCAGCCAATGGCATTGCCGATTCACCATGACTTATCACCTCTTGAAACAGTGATATCAGACTAAATTATGTCAGCTTGAAGTTCGTATCAAATACGAACATAATAAGATGTGCATCTAAACCTGAAACAACCTGGTTCAGCATAAACTGGTCTAAGCAATTGCTGACTTCATTATAACTCCACGGGGGCATATCTAAGGGAACTATCATTTATTACGGCCAATTAGTGTTCGAAAATTTCAGCACCTACCCCCACTAGCATTATTGCTAATTTTCCGGGACGCCACACGTGATGTGCCTAAGATGATCAAGCCCAAGCCTCCCCACCCCCTAGATTTTTCATATCCCCTTAACCATGATAAATGGTAGCCCCCTATAAGGAGTGTGCAACAACACGTGCGATAATATAATATTTGCAACAGCAAGGATAGAGAGCGCCATATCGTATTAGTACTTTAGGACAGTGTGACACTTTAAGTAATTATATATGTCAATATGCTAACGTTTCCAAGTCTGCTGTCTGTAGTGCCCTGCAAGTGTTTCCAACACCCTGTCTTCATATAATCTACGTATGTACACACTAACCCCCAATCCACAGGGATGATTTAAGATGCAAACATTATCAGTGTTGATCTAGATTACGTCCAAGTGAATAAGGGCAGCCATCAACCATCCTTTGTAGTTCAACCAACAACTTTCTTACATTATCAAATTAAATAGAAACTAGTTGGCCTAGAGTGATACACAGCATTGATACCATTGTTACAAAACATAATCATCTAGTCTCCTAATCATATACAGGTTTAACACGATTTTTTTCATGATGATGTACGTACTATGGTAATCTTAAGGATACAAGAAAGGTTATAAGGAAAATATAATCAATTTTCAGATTTCTAATGGTTATTATAGTATAAACTATAAAGAACACAATGTTTTGAAATGAACTTTCGTGTATTATCATCAATAGTTTTCCTTTTTGTAGATAGTCACCATCACTTAAGATTAAATAATGACTCAATCTTTGCCGTAGTATGAGGTTAGATAAATAATCACTTTTCACATTTGTTATGTTTATTATACTTTAAACTGTGAACTACAACATACTTTTGAAATGAAACTTTTATCGCCAATAGTTTTCCTATTATGATGCATTTTCTGGATACTAAATCGTAGTAATATATAGTGATGTTCCATGTTTAAACGAGCCCTATCTCAAAACTAAATTTGTGCAGTTAATGAACGTTTCGTACCAAATTTCTCTTAAACCGTGAAATCTAGTCTTTCCAAATGTTGATATATTTGAAAATATATGCCTTATGAGAAAAGCTACTCGGGATTTTATTTTTTATTTTGTTGTTCGAGAATTTTAAGGAAATCACTGTTTTCCGAACTTGAAATGCATGTAAAATGGTCAATTGAATAGATGTAAAAAATGTTTTTCGATGATTGCGATTTTTCTTCTCTCCTTTATAAGGTACGTAAGACTAAGAAGTAATATTTGCTCTAATTGCTTCATAACAAAATTTGCATTGACCTGTATATTTCAAACCACATTATGTCATTAGATAAGATTATTTCCGGCAGAACTACGTGTAATGCATGAAAATTGAAGCAATAATAAGAGAGAAACTCGAATTTTAGTAAAACGCCTAAAACAACCTTTCTTGTATCCTTAATGCCGCGGTCGTGGGGATTTGATTAAAAAATATAGCACTGTGGGTGCTCATGATACATTCTGGACAACTAAAAACAATATATCAGCCTATACATAAAAGCATGGATCAGTTCAAATGCTTTTTAGACAATTAAAAGTTATTGAGCATTGCATCATCAATGTCGTTTAAGTATTGTATTGTATTATTGTATTAAGTATTGTATTATTGTAGACTAATTATTTCTCGATAAACCTCAGGTCTGCATAGACCCAGTCAGTAGGCCTACACATAGGCCTAGATGCACTCTTACAGATTCTAGCGTTGGAACTTTACCCTGGTGAATTATAACTCTTGGTGTCAAATATGCATTTGATCTGACACTCCAATTATGCCATGTCCAAGCACATGACGAGTAGTGGGTCTATTGTCGTGAATGGTCAACATAATAGTCTGTCGCCTGAATTGACCTCACGCGCTATAAACACCGCTTCATTCATCGTGCATCAATGACAAGTTAAGATCATAAGTTTCTTTTTTGTTTATGTTCATAACCATCAATAATGAATTTTAATGAGTGATATAGTTGTTAAACACTGTCATGTTCAGATTTGACCGTTGTACGTAATGACAGTCAACTTGAGTCAACTTCTCAAGTACACAATTTTGACATACAAACAGAGCATCTTGTAGTCTTCTTGAACCTGATGTATGAAAAGGGTTTGCTCTTTCAAATTAATAAACAACAAATTCCAACATCATATGACAAGCTTTATAGACTTGCGAATCACGTGCCTTCAACTGGCGTGAAGTTAAGGGGCAGGGATGCCATGTGCAAATGCCAATATGCGTGTTTAGAGTCATAGTTCTCACGTGTTCTAGTTTGGTCTATTCAGTTCCGATATAAAAAAAATCCATGACGTCTGTGCAGTTATCTGTAATGATATACAGGTGTACACATACACGTTGGTAACGTTATCTATTAGAAAAAGCGAAACCCCGCTATCTCCTGGGTTTACTTTTATGCCCCTTAACTTAAGGAAGAAGCCATATGATGTACTTGTCCTTGGGAATTCTACGCTTACAAATTTACTATCAATGGTCAAACGGCTCTTTTGAAGAATAGATCATAAAGGACATACTAATATTATCCTAACCCCTCACTTTCAACAAGTCATTTGCTTATCTTAAGAAATTCTCACTGAGAAGAGCTTGTATTCTTCCCCTCATCGGTTTATCGAGAATCAATTTTATGTAGGAAATAGCACGTCCACTTATTTCTTATGAGACTATGGACTAGAGGTAAATGTGTTGCACTCGTTTGAAATATTGTGAATCAAATGCAGTCACAATTTGCAGGTAAACGTCATATATGGTATTTATTATTTCGTGCATTTGTTTTCAGTAATGCAAGGTGCGATTATAATTGTGCTTGTTTTATCAGGACTTTTGGAGTCTTGCCCCCACCACCCCCAATGGTACATTTGGTATTAACTGTTGCTGTAAGAGAACATGCTCCATGATATTCGCAAATCGCAATTCATCAAAAAATTATTTGATAACCAACTGCCATGACACAGTTAAATGTTCATAAACATCTCTATCAGCGTAAGTTATGCGTATTTAATATAGAGAAAACATCCTGCCCCCATCAAATAAAAGTCGCCTTTAATAGACACTTTCTTCATTTTATTACACACACGTAGCTGGCAAGCCCTGGGAGCTTAATTAATAGTGGTCATAGACCATGGGAAATGGTTCTTAATAGAAGGTGGCTATTTGAAAGAGTGAGGCGATGCTACGCTCCACGGGGTTCATATAATTTGTGCCAGTCAATGAACGAGCCAGTCACATGGTCGGTCCCTGCGTGGGGTTAACTGGACATGGCATAATGCTTGCAGCTTCCACCAACCAATAAAATATTACCTGTATATTTGGTCACAGCGCGCGAATCGCAAGGTTCGGAAACCTCGTCAAGAGGCGTGTCCCGTGTAGAGTAGAGTCACCCCCCTGCACCCAAAAGAACTCACCTTGCTTGAAAACGATAGCTAGTGTGATCCCTCCACAAACCGAGACCCCGTAGAGGGTTATCATGGTCGCCGAGCACAGTCACATGCTCTCCAGCCTCAATAATAAATGCACACAGCATGTTTGATATCCATTTAAAAGATTTATGTCTTATTTTTCTATAAACACCAATTTTTGTCTTGTCTAGATTTCTAAAATTACTACTGCCATATCGCACCGAAATGTGTCTAACCTCTCAAATATGTAGATATGCATGGGGTATTATTTCTTTACCTCGGCCATAAGTGATCAAATGTTCCTGGTTCTAAAGCATTAAGCAGCATAACCATTGTTATTAAAATATACTTCTGTCGGGATAGCCAAGTGATCAACGTGCACCGCGTCTACCTTGCTTGTTGCCACAGTGGTAGTTGTCCAGAGTTGGAGACGGGATTGTCTATTGGCAATTGAACTGTGTCAAAATATTTCATTTAACACAATTCACTTTATGAGGAGAATGTACATAATATGGTTCTTTGAGATAATTCATATTGATAATGATTTCAGAATATCATAAATAAAACACTATCTTAAGACATCGTCCTGTACACCAAATTAACTGAATATTGCATAAACTATATCTAACAATTGCCATAACTACAACAAACCATCCATATTCATCTCTTAAAGCGATTGATGTGGTTAACCCCCCAAAAAACTAAATTTGTATTTACCGGACATTTTCTTTATAAAGTCTGTACGTTTTGGTATGGCAGTTTCACTACCTGGGCATCTGATACACTTGTTCACCTCACCTTGGAAATGATGCGATCGCACACTTTCCCTTTCCACGGCTGTGATGTTCACGGTGATAGCGTAATGTGCCGGGGTTTTGTAGGGCAATGGCGGGTTCTTATTTGCGGGTCGTTTCACTCAACCTAGAACCTCGTCTCCAACATCCTATCGTTCAATCTAATAAACAAATTTTATGAAGTTGTTTAATTTTGGAAAGGAACCTGTAGAGTTCAAAATCGATACAAAAATATGTTTAAAATTTGAAGTATAGAGTTATTGTTTTTAAGAAAAGCAGGCAAATACATTGAAATAATTGAATCCTGTCATTCATGAAGCTTTTTGGCCATATGATTTCTGCGGATGTCTGTAAGCACTATGAGATTTATTTTCACCACGTCGAGTAATATAGACATTGAAAGAATTAGATGACTCTGATTGACATCTCTTTTGGAATAGAGTGTGTACAAGAGGCTCTAGTGGCAGCGCTGGTGTTGGATGCTGTAAAGACGATCGTAATAAAACAACCCTTCTCGTATCTAATACTATCTGTGTGTGGTTTAGACTTCAGAAGACCTTATATCTAATAGTTTTTATTTCTATTATTACATAAACCACTCATGTCAACCATATATTAAGTGCAAAGATGAAGAGCAAGTACACTTGTGACAGCCTCTATTTCTAATAGATATAAGGACGTTTATGAAACCCTGGGAATCCCACTGATATTAAACATACAGCCTCGAACATCTTGGCCTGTTATAGCCTTTATAACCAGAGTATTCACTAGAAACAGCTGCTGAAGCAGCAGCATGCATGGATGATTTACCAGATAAGGATCAACCAAGCCATTATGTAATTCATCTGGATCAAAGCTTCCCCATTACAAACAAACAGTACCACATGCTTAAACGAGAAAATACCCAAATACTGCCCTGAAAATAGATTGCTGTTCTAAAATAGAAGTCAAATAGAAGCCATGTGCTTTTAGTTAATGACGTCATGTTAGCTAAACAATTGGCTACATTTGGACCATAGAAAAGCTTTTAGAATAGACCTTCTTGTCAGATTATTTTAGGGCCTTGTGATAGGCTAGGTTTAGCTAGAAGGGTAGAATGCTTTTAAGGTGCAATAACACTGACACTCGCTGAGGTGGTCACAGTCTAAATATTTAATAAATATGGGTTAATTGAAACCCTGGTATAAGTAATAAAAACTGCAAATAAAATGTAAGGGCTTTAACCTTTCAGATAGATCAATAAAAGGTCCTAACACGTCGCTAATGTCTAGGGCACATTCCACCGCAAGGTGGGTCTACAGCCAGTCTACGACCAAAAACTCAAGGAGATCGTAACAATCCGTGTGTGTGAAGTGCGTCAAACGTAGGTTTTTTTCAAGGCAGTACGGGGGGGGGCGACCACCCTACGTCATGGTCTGACCGTAAGGAGGCAGTGCGGAGACCTTACGTCAAAGGCAGAGGATTTACCCGCACGTTGTCGGTACAGAAACAGTGCCGGCGCGGTGCGTTCCCTGTACCATGAACGTTCGCATGCCGCACTTTAGTAATCACACAGTGCGTAGAGCGTAAGTTATACGTGAGTACAACGCACGTTTGATGCATGTTGATTTCACGACCACCTCAACAAAGCCATTCCCAGTGCCGACGCACTCCTAACGCACGGAGCCCATGCGTATGTGCCAACAACTGCCCTTTTGTCACTCAGTGCGAAAAACGTCGTAGACACGCCCCAGACCTCAACACGCCTTGCGGCGAACACACCCGCAAGGTGGAATGTGCCCCTCTCTTAATGAAAAAGAGAGAGGTCTTAGAAATTGTCACGGAGAAAACGAGGGTTGGACTTGGGCTTTTTAATAGAGTGACCAATCCAGTACCTTCGTGTGCAATGGAGGTGTCCCCGCCTCCCAGCAATGGAAAGCTATGGAGTGTGCAAGGAAGAATCTGCTTGCTAGATCCGTATGTGCGTTAATAGCGAAACCCCCATCAAGGGTATTAATTCTATTTTGACACAGGTGGTACCAATCCCACAACCTGGTCTGGCCGTGAATATTGCAATATATAGATGACCTTAGATGTCGCTTCATATTATCCATGTTTCAAATGTATTCTGCGTAGCTGACCCTTTCTTACTTACAGGTGCATGAGTGACAAATTGAACGCAAACTTTCTCTCAAGGACACGAGGAAATTTGAGGCAGCAGATCTTTTGAGACATGTCGCATTCGCTCTAATGTAACCCTATGGGTTCACACCATCTTTCATTCTTTCATACAAATGCAATCAGTGAAATTGGAAGTCTTTCTGTCACATGTAGGACTCTCTATGTTTACAGCAAGACGTACATTATGTCCCAAACTAACATTGCACTATCTCTTTATAATTTACCCTCACCTTTTAAGAACATCCAGTATGACCATAGGCCCTTTTAAAGGGGGTCGATGGTACAAACATTATAAGTGGAATCCTTCAACGAGCCTTTTCATGTTTACCTAAAAGGGAGAGGCTGGTAGAAAAGAAAGCCAAAGAAATTGCACTCGCTGGTGATTTCATCGTTGGTTTGGCTTCATCCTCCTTCTCATCAAGCTCGTAGCTATTTTGCATAGACTATTTTTATGACTGGTATACGATTGTTGTAGGGCCGTCAACAGTCGCAAGAAGGACATAGGACGGTTTAAACTCGTAGCCCTAGCCGATCATATTAAGATTGTGTTGTCGTCTTAAACCCCTTTCACAAAGCGCATACGCCTCAGTTAGGACGGCTTTAAGACAAAAGTACATAACAATATTCAAAATGTGTACGCAAATCCTGTGATCGTCATACGCTTTTCGAGCATCCTACGCTTTATAAAATACCCGTCTTGACACGCTGTCGTAGAGTTTTGAACATACGGAAAGCGGAAATTATCACAAATTGCGACGTGTTGAAGGTTCAACACGTCATAAATATGACGTCGTCCATTGAATGCAAGGCGTCTTATTTTTGCAACGTCATATGCCTACAACCCCTTATATTCATTCACTCCTCGCTGTGAAAAAAGTTCACATGGCGTCGTAATCAAAACCAAGACGCCGTATTAATGTGGGGAGAGCGGGGCTGGTTGAGACTGCGGGTTGGTTGAGATACAGGTTTTAATTTGAAAACTAGAAGCTAGATCTGGCCTCTGTTACGTTGCAAAGGTGACATGCATGTAGATCTAACACTGTTTGTAGCGGCTGGGCGCTTGAAGAATGTGCCTTACTTTGTACAAATAATTCTTTTCTGTGCCAAAACTATGCTAGAATTCGTATTGATTGGCTTTGATATTCATTTTGTATGCTAGAACGGTAGATAGGATGAGACGAGGCCCTTCCATAATTGACATTTGAGCTTACAACATGAAATATCAAAAGTAAAACACACAACTATTTTTACCTTTTTACTTATCGCAAGTGATTCATAAGTATTTCTGCAACATTTTAACTGAATAAAGCTTGGAGAAACAATGTCTCAACCAAACCCATTGAGTGTGTCCATCAACACCGTCGTGGGATTATTTGAAGCATCCTAGGCGACCAAATTAAATCTCTTTGTTTAGAAAATAGTTCAACCCTCCAATTGTGAATATGTGATATATTTGAAACCAATACATTAACAGAAATTTGTGCTAAAACAAAAATATCTAGCAATAACTATCTATTCGCAAATTGATAAATACTAAAAAGTGTCTCAACCAGTCCCGTTCTCCGTCGTGTTCAATCATACGTGCATTATAACAGCACCTGTAGCTATCAATCGTGGCGTTTTAGATTGATTTATAAAGAGGTATTATCGTTTCAAATGTACAACGCCTTTTGTGTATGACGTGGCATTTGAAGTATAAAACGTCTTAAACACGGCGTTTTATCTAAGAAACGCCGTTTTCAAAACATAAGACGTCGTAATTTTTGATAATTTCCGCTTTCCGTTATGCGCGGACTTACGATTGATGGAAAGCGTGCATCACTCCCAATATGATCCTGAGACTGTTGAGAGCCTGTTATAAGGTTGGCATACGATTCTACTATGATTTTAGAGTGTCTTATGTTGTTAAATTTGTATGCTCGTCCTATGATAGATGTTGCCCGATCATATGACCGTCCTATGCTTGACCTACGATTTAACACATTCTCATGTGCATCCTATGCCCCTCCTGCGATTTGTGCAAAACAACCCTATGACTTTCTCCCTTTCTTATGACAACCGTACAGCATTCTTAACAACATTCCAATTTCTATAAAAGTAGGGTTCATTCAGAAGACTCACATATTCAATTTTCAATTCAAACATGTCACTTCCACACGAGAGAGTCCAGCAGATATTGTTACAGTTACAGCTCCATAGACAACAGGAAATAAATGGCATCATATTGGGCGCTGAAATATTCTTACAAGTATCATTAATGATTTGATTGCAGAATCAAACTAAAGGGAGGCGTTGATAAATAAATAAACTGGCGTAGGCATATCGCAGAACCAATGTAGGTACGTCATAGAACAGTCGTACGCTGGCTGCAACATGTCAAAGTCATAGCACAATCGCAGAACGGGTGTAGAACGAGCATGGGAGAGTCCTATGTCTAGAGCAGGACATTACCACGATTATACAACTGAAGAGCATAAATCAATCGTAGATATAACAAATCGTTTGTCACAGGTCTCGACGCAAGATCTGTTTATGTTACGACGTTGCTATGATTTTATTACCCTTTACGCTTCATGCGCACAAGAAAATCGTAGGACTGTGGCGGCCTACGCGCTTTGTGAAAGTGGTTTTAGAACACTCGTATATGAGCATATCACTTTGATTGCCCAAAACACTCCAAAATCGTGGTGAAATCGTATGACAATCATACAACAAACATACAACAGTCACACAGCAGTCATATGACCATCGTAGACGAAGCGTACGATATGTATCGATCATAAGTAAGCATAAGTGAGAGAAACGTTTTTTTTCCATACTGACTACGGGCACGGGCTCCCGTAGCTTGAAGGATTCCACTCTTCATACGGAACTAATTATGTAATACTGATAAGCTAGGTGCATGTGTGATCAATGCAATATGAGGTCAGTTGAATGGTGGAAATGAAAGGCAATCGACATATGCGTGCCACGCGTATGCTAGTTAGGGCAAGGAGGGTTTAAAACATAATTCCAAATAGTATTATGCACGTCCGTAGGATCTACATGTATATTACAAAAATGAGTATTCTACACAAATGTACGTCAGAATGCTCTATTTCACTCTTCAATGTTTCTTTTGATGTGACAAATACTTTGAAATTCAAGTTTTAAGAAAATCAACTACAAACCGGTAAGCCTAACATATATAGTGTGCAAATTACTTGAACAATATAGTCTAAGTGCTTCCAACGTATTATCCCACCTTAACAATCCCCATACATTGTTGGATTAAAAGTTTTTTTGTATGATTGTCATAGTCGACTGGGCTAGCTCAGATTCTGTAACAGTAGACTCGGGTGTACCTCAAGGTACAGCGCTAGGACCATTGCTTTTCTTAATGTTCAAAAATGACCTACCAGAATGTGTAACATGTCCTGTGAGACTCTTTGCAAATGATTGTGTCACATGCAACAAGATAAAGATGTCGACTTACTGGAAAATGACCTGACAAACCTCGAATAGTGGGAGCTTACCTGGATAATGGATTTCAATCCACCTGTGGATTTCAATCCACCTGGAGAAAAATACAACGATCAACGACTATGCATTGAAGGGAACAGCCCTGGAAAATGTTGAGAAATCCTCCTTATTAGAAATGACCTTAAATGGAAAGATCACATTGACACCATTACAATGAAGGCTACTAGACTTCTTGAAGAAAACACCGGGCCTAGTTAGGCAGAATATTAAGACCATAGGCACATGCTAAATATAATTTACTCATAACATAGTCAATGGGCCCATGATTAAGACGAATAAAAGAGAGTTGAAAACTAGAGCATTCACCACCTTAGTCAAATCAGTGCTAGATTAAGCTTCTTCAGTGTGCGACCCGTATCAACAAGGAGACATAAACACAATACAGACTGTCCAGTGCAGAGTTGCTATGTCGCTAGTCGTTTCTACAACACCAGAAGCCCCACTTAGATGTTATTGGACGTGAACTGGGAATCTCTGGAAGCAAGAAGGAAGAAAACAAAACTACGTGTATGTACTTTCTACAAAATACACAATGGAGTACTCAACATCAGACCACCAACATATGTTTACCTTGCACCCACACGTATCCAGAGGAGTCGACTCATCCATTATCATATTTTGAATTCGCAACATCTGCTGACTACTGTAGAAAGTCTTTCTACTACATGTATATATACATGTACTATAGTATTATGGAATCGCTTGCCAATAGACTTGGCCACTGCGCTATCTTTAAACGCCTTCAAGGCTAGCCTTGCTATGGCCCTTTTCTAATCTTTATCGATATTCCCTTTTTACCCGGCATTACTAACACTTGCTAGGGCCAGTATTTCATAATTAGTCCTGTATCAATAGTGGAGACCTGAAAGCTCCGGGAGCCCGTACCCGTAGTGGCAGCCAAATTTTTAACATCTTCAAAGCTCTGTGACATCCAACCATAAGTAGGTAGACACTCTTCTGTTAGCTCTATTCAGTTATTCCTATTGCCACAGAACTGGGGTGCTCTACGGCGGTTTACGGCGTCAATCTCCGTTGTAATGCTAGATTAACGTACGTATATGCATGCCAGGCATACGACACTCGTTATTCCATATGCATATATATTGTCACAAAATCATCCTCATAAGTACAGTTCGTGTGGTTCATCCACTAAATGCTATGAGGCCGTAAAATTTACATGTAACCAAATAAAATTGTAACCGGTCGCATAGGCAGATCCAGGGGGCGCAGGGGGCACTCGCACCCTCTTTTCCTTAAGTGCACCCCCCCCCCCTTTCCGAAAACCTGGATCTGCCTATGGGTCGCAGTCTAAGAAACTATGCATATGCAAGTTAACAAAAATTATATAGTGTTCTACCTGTCGTCGGGTTGTGTTGCAAAGTAGGCTAAACAGTCAATGGAGAAAACAATATACAGTACGTGTATTTACTTTTTTTTCAGAACCAAACTTTGACATGGGACACAGACCAGCCCAACTTTACGCCATGCTTCAAGAACAGTGTGCTGGTGTGGGGTCCGTGCGCCTTCCTCTGGGTCGTCCTCCCCTTCTACTCCTGCTACCTGAGCTCAGTCAGGGCCATGCCTATCCCGGCTAACAAGTTCAACATCACAAAAACAGTAAGTCGTTGCTACCAGACTTATTTAACATTATCAACATAGTGTGTGTCCTACTATTTTATTATGAAATGATACATGGTTGAGTAGAAATTTAAATCATGTGGTAACTATGTTTCACTTGATATATGTGTATGCTTACTGTATTATTATAAACATTAATATAAATAATGAAAAACAATGTAAAATCTAGATTAGATGCCACTGTGCATATTGCTTGCACCTATTACATGATTTGTTGTTAATTGCTCGTGTCGTGCAATGTGCACATGTATTTTTTCCAATTCATATCCAAGGGTGACTTTAACATCAAGTCATATAACCGTTAAAGGCAAATATACATAATATTTCCTTTAATGTTAGAATAAAAAATGTCACGTGTTTGTACATGAAATCGTCTTCAAATTAGGCCTATTTACAATGGTCATACTATGAAGTATGGTGGTAAGTAAACTTCTCAAACGTGAGTAAACAAACACCTATCAGATCAATGTCAATCCATCAAGGGTAAAGATTCTGCAGCCATAGTAGATAATATACATGTATCACCAATCCAAAAATTTATATGGATTTCATATCTTGATGTTAATGTACGTGTTTTGTCGTGAGTGGGGGAGTGGGGGTGGGGGACATTATCAGCTCATCAATCCCTCAATCTCGACCCTTGGTCTGCCACTGCCATTACAATTACATGCTCTCTGCCCTCAAGCTGCTGTCACTGCTGCTGGTGGTGGTGAGTGCCGTGGACCTGGTGTGGGGTGTGGTCAGCTGGCGGGCCACAAACTCCACAACGCCGCTTATACTAGTCGTCTCCCCCGCAGTACTTGTGGCCACCTTCGTGAGTACATGTTGAAGCGATTTTTGCACATCTGTTTATAACTATTTCAAGTTGCCTTAGTTCAAACTTAACTTAAAGTGATATGATGTAGACTTTGGTGTTATATTCTCACTTGCTGTTCAAATATACACTTTAAAAGATGTTTACTGTCAAAATAGGGTGATCAGACTTGGGGTCTATTATAATTGTAATTGGTGTACATGTAATTGTAATTGATTACACTTTTCCCCATAATTGTAATTAACCTTTTCCAAAATGGTGTAATTGTAATTATAATTGTAATTGACTTTTCTATGTGTGTTGTAATTGTAATGCATCGTAACTATAATGGTTTTGTAATTGGATTTTTGATAAGTGACTCACTTAATTACGCTCCAATTTCCATCCATGTTGATTAATTAAAATCACCAGTTTTTCAGGTAAACTTAATGTATATGAAAATCAGTCACAATGCATAAACACTGTATATGTTTACCAGTGCCACCGTATAGTTGTGGTCTCTTTATGAGGTCTATCAAATCTAATATCTCTGTATAATCTGTATACACAGCATATCAACATATGCATGATTGTCTGATTGACTGCATTTATCCATTGTCTATTGCCATGTGTTGTCCAGTCAGTGTTTATACATTTGTTTCATCATTTCTCACAAGTGTTCTTCAAAGCAGTATGTCATCCAGCTAGACTATAGATTTACTTCTCATCATGATAATAGAATGTTCAATTTAATAAAATTCTTATATGCTTCACTTGTCACCATTGTAATTGAAAATGAAATATCACAGCTATGGATAACAAATGATGTTATTATTATTTAGCATCAAGCTGTAATTGAATTGTAATTGAATTACTCCTTGTAATTGTATTTGAGATCAAAATTTTGTCTTTAATTGTAATTGTAATTGAAGAAAATATCAGCCATGATTGTAATTATAATTGTAATTGATGCTGAGAAGTAGCGTGTAATTGTAATTGTAAATCCATTTCAAAATTGTAATTGACCCCAAGTCTGGTACTGATGCTTAAAATACGAGTTTTAAATTGAACACAAGTATTCTTTTTTAAACCAATCATAGCCATCAACCTCTTCACCTCCTTATTTCAGCTGCTCAGCACAGTGCTCATTCAGGTGGAGCGTGTCAAGGGCTTCATCACATCGGGCGTGCTCTTCCTCTTCTTCACACTGCTGCTTGTGTGTGGCATCGTACCCTTCTACACTAAGCTGCTCGACATGAACAATGCAGGTGGTGTCATCGATGACTTGTTCCGCTTCACCACCTTCTACGTGTACTACAGCTTTGTGGTGCTCATGTTCCTCATGATGTGCTTCACCGATCAGCTGCCGCAGAGGACACTACGCCATGGAAAGGTAACAGTGTAATGTTGTTGATAATATTCAGCATCATAACTGTCAAAGTTCTGCATACAGCTGCCTTTTATTTATTTATTTCATTATTTTACTTAAGTATCTCTGATTCTTTGTCAAGGGTAGTTCTATCAAATCGGAAAATAATAGAAAACATCACAAACTGTATTCATCTTTTTGTCTTCAAACCAGAACATCTAGTTTAAATTAAAATGCATGCAATGTTTTTTATATTTCTTCAACACTGAGCTTTATTTCATGACTTTGACGATTCCCCATATAAGATGCCACTTTGTGTAATAAAAGTTTGATGTCAAATATTTAACACTGGTTATCTTTTTTAAAGCAAGTGTGCCCGGAAGTAGAGGCATCGTTCCTTTCTCGTATCACCTTCTGGTGGATCAACGGCCTGGTGCTCACTGGCTACAGGAAATCTCTAGAAGAAGATGATTTGTGGGATTTGAACCCTAGAGACCAGGCAGCAACAACAGGCCCTTATTTCGAAAAAGCATGGCAAGCTGAAGTATCAAAATGCAGTGGGTAGGAAAATATTAGTATATATTGCCAAATTGCCTAATTGCCTAGTTGTTTGGTGCTTGATTTATTCATTCATTCTGTCATTGATTCATTGGAACAATACTCGTTTATTGTCGCATTCAGATTACCACATCAATAATTAGTATTTGCATTGTTTGGCTTCATAGAAGTAAAATATAATATGGTAACTTGATTTGCATTTACATTTATTCACAGCAAGACTAAAGGTCAGTTATTGGTTAACCAACAATCTTCTGATGAGAAGACACCACTTCTTGGAGAATCTTCAAAGGGCAAATATGGAGGAACTGGAGCCAGGATGAACGAGGTACATGTGCAGAAACAACTTTTATATTTTCATAATTATATTTGGCTTGTGATACTCATATGTATTATACATGGTAAATTGGGAAATATGTTGGGATTTATTGCAGTGATAATAGATTTATATATTCATGAATATTACTGACAGTCAAACTTTTTTATTGGTTGTGAATGTTAACCGTATGGTTAGAATTTTACGACTCAGGATGATAAATTGATTACTTCATTGTAAGCATAATTTTTAATAAAATTTTTATAGGTTGAAATCAAAGACGGTGCAAAAGAGAAGTCTCCAAGCCTTTTTAAAGTTCTTGCCAAATGCTATGGACTGACTCTACTGCAAGCCCACGCCTGCAAGTTCATGTGTGATCTACTTACTTTTGTGGGACCCATGTTGCAAAGGTCAGTTTTTCAAATGGATGGGTGTATGTATTTTTTGAGTTTATGTTGTAGTAAATATGATTTATAGTAAACGTTCAGGTTTTTACGATTCTAATAATAAATATTCATATAAAACATATAGAGCCTAAAAAGTTTGATTATTATATCAGATATTTTCTAGATCTTTATGTTTAATATACAATGTATTTGGCAAAATATGATCTTATAATTTGTGTTAACTTGCAGTTTGATGATCGGTTACACAGAAGACCCCAACATGGAAGAATGGAAAGGCTACCTGTTTGCGTCTCTCTTCTTCGTCTCTGCTGTCATCAACTCATTCTTCTTCCACCAACTCTTCCATATTGGAATGACACTAGGAATGAGAATCAAATCTGCAGTTATTGCTGCTGTTTATAAAAAGGTAATGACACGCACTGATAGAAATATTTATTTGAAAAGAAAAACGAACTTTGATTTTTTTATAATTGGAACTAAATAATTAGAAATAATAAGAAACTGGCATAACAACACATGATTGCTTTTTTGATATAATGTTGTATGATGTCACATTTTCCACTGTTATTAGGCACTGGTGATGAGCAATGAAGCCCGCAAGTCATCCACAGTTGGAGAGATTGTGAACCTGATGTCTGTTGATGCTCAGAGACTGCAGGATGTAACAGGCTACTTGTGGATGATGTGGTCTGCTCCTCTACAGGTAAAACCCTCAGTACCAGCTAGTCTTTGGTGGAATCGGGTTACTAATCTAATAATGGCTCTAAATAATTGTGTTTTTGTTGTTGTAATAGCTGTTGTTGTTCTTTTAAATAGCAATTACCAGTACTGAAATGAAAGTCAGTGAGATACATCTTTGGAATACCTGGTAAAGGTATTGGAGAATCGTGGAATCGAACTCACGACCTTCCAACCATGATTCAGACCGGTCATATGTCATAGTTGAATGTGCAGACCACTACACCAATTCCCCTAGACGACTGAGACAAGCTTCGTAACTTGCCTATATGCTTTCAGACACACATGTCTGACACCTGACGCTATATTTAGCCTTAGCCTTTGCCTTTAGCCTTGATCGACATGCATCCACTAACTTTGTACCGAGTACGTTGTATCAATGCAGGATGCATTGTGCTCGTTCCCCACTTCACGTTTGTTACAGTACCTTATACATTAATCCATCATTCATTAGTTTGCATTGCTGTAAGCAGTGTTAAATTGAGAGTCACTTTACTACTCCTATTCCACTCACATGCTTACATTTATGTCAAATAAATGATACTTAATTGCACAATGACTTACATTATTAGAATGAGTTTACTTATTCAAATTTCACAGATTGTGATAGCAGTGTACCTGCTGTGGGGTATTCTAGGACCATCTGTTCTAGCCGGTCTAGCTGTCATGATCCTTCTCATCCCAATCAATGGAATCATGGCCACTATTCAGAGAAAACTACAGGTAAATACTGATTTTCATTAACTTGCTTACATGTACATCAACATTGTATTCACATTACATTGTGAGCTATCAATGATAATAATGACACCAATTTTTATGGTTTTGTTTTTTTCATATGTTTATGTATCATTTTGTGTGTGTGCATGAATCTGGTGAATATTTCCATAGCTCTAACCTCCTTTGCTGTCCATCATTGTGATACTTTACCACAAATTTATGCCCTTATTTTTTCCACACAGATTGCTCAGATGACTCAGAAAGACCAGCGTATCAAACTGATGAATGAAGTCCTCAATGGAATGAAAGTGTTGAAATTGTATGCCTGGGAGCTGTCATTCAGGTGAAATGACATTTTCAGTATGAGATTGTGGAATGATGAGTTGAAGCACATGCTAATTCTTTAAACAGCAGCTTTGGTCTCATTTTTTGCCTCTCTTATTCTCTTTCATTTTAAGAATAATCAGTTGAAAGTTAATAATTTTTACAAGCTATTATCATTTTTTATTAAAAACAAATTGATTGCTATTAGACGAGATAAAGAATAAATTGTCTTTAGGTCTTTGGTTTGCTGGTGATTAATTCTTAGTCCTGTATATATATTATGTTATTGTTGTATTGTGTAGCACTTAAGTTGAGTCGTCAAGTAACAACTTGTTTTTCATTTCTGCAGAGACAAGGTGAATGCAATCCGTAACATGGAGCTGGACACCCTCAAGCGGTACGCCTACCTCAATGCCGTTGGAACTTTCACGTGGACCTGTGCACCATTTCTGGTATGATGTTTGAAATATGGCTTTTCATAACTGTATACAAACCTCACATTAGGGCAGGAGTTTATATGCATGTTGGAACACTACAAACAAGGTTTTTTTCACAATGCACCAAACATTGGAAATAAATGTCCTCCAAACAGCATAAAATAATTCCAATAAGTCAAAAAGAGACTAGACTTTAAGACAACTTTCAGTATGTCAGATGTCAGGGATAGCTCTACTGGTTTCCTGAAAAGAAAATATCAGGCGATGCAAAAATGTCATGTACATGTATATAAGAAGCAATTTACAATAAAACAGAACGTTATGTTGGGCTTCCCAGAGTCAACACTTGTCAAAATATGATTTATTCAAATCTTAAGAATTATGTTTTAGAGTTATTCATCATGCTGATTCATCATTTGTTTAATTCATCTTTCTCACAGTCGCGCGTAAGTACAATCTAGTCAAACAATCTGTTTACAAGCCCCCATAATGTAGCCCCATCACTGCACCAAATACATAATATACACAGTGCTCCTAAGTCATCCTCACAGAATCCACACCTGTTATACCATGAAATATAACCAACCATAACAGGCCCTCAAATATGACTTAACTACCATAAAATGCAAACACAGTCGATTGTAAACACAGTCAGGAATCTCAGTATGTCATATTCTCTGGTGTAGGCCTAGGGCGGAGGGACAAACCCCAACAGAATGAGCTAGAAGAGTAGATGCTGTTTGTTGTATTCCACTTTTAAATACAATGACAAGTGGTCGAGAAACACTGGGATCGAGTTCACATCTCAGTTGTGCCTGTCCACTTGTTGGCTTGGTACAAGACATGAGGTTCAACTTTGATAATTGTATACTTGATTTCACAACTCCATATTGGTAAAGTCAATATTTCAATGTCATGTAATGGTTTAATCTATGGATAACACCTCATTAGCTTTGCTTGCTTTGATGGGAATTGTGTTGAATGACACTAGCCACATAGAGAGAGCCTGTTTGTTCAAGCCTTGGACAAGTTTGAGCCTGTGATACCTGGATATCAGTTTGGAGGATTAGTCCAAGAAATCTTGGATCTTCCACTGCTACGTGTTTTAATTCATCTTTCTTATGCTTGAGCATAAATATGACTTGATCAACATATGCTTAATTGCATGCATCTAGAAATAGTAGAAAGTAGTAAAAGTAGAAAGAAAGCACCCTACACATGATCTCATGAATTTTGCTAACACCATCAAGACAGAGGGCAAGTCCAGATGTTCCACTACCCCATCTCCTCATCTTCTTTTCACAACAACTGAGAAAAAGGATAGAAGTGTTCAATTTTCCATCATTTAACATTCTGTACATGTACATGTATGCAAATAAATCATAAATGGCTATTGTGACCTGCGTGGGACACTACCAACGTTTACAATGTTTATTATAAGTGTACATAATTCATCTTTACCCAACTAGATGTAACTTTCAATATATTTAGGATGGTGCTCACATTGGTCATTTCAAGCCCCCATAGATGACAAGTGTACTCAAGAATAGATTCCTACACACAGGTAGTCGTAGTATGGTAACTTTTGTCTAACCCTGTAGGTGACTCTGGCGTCGTTTGCGACATACGTGACGACCGGTGGGGTGCTGGATGCCAACAAGGCCTTCGTCTCTCTCTCGTTATTCAACATCCTCCGCTTCCCCATCAACCTCTTGCCCATGATGATCTCCTACATTGTTACAGTAAGTACTTGGTAGATTATGATCTGCACATAGTTATTGTAATTATATTATAATCTTCATCTAATGGTGAGTACATTGTGATGTCATGAATACAATTGTGTTATCATGCATAATATGCATGATGGTTAATGTGGTATGTACTACATGTATCAAGTTTTGTTGAAACATATTTTTGTTTAAAGATTAAATCACAATCTGTCTTGGGTAGATGATAACACAACAATTATTTTACTTGAATTGATAAGCTGTGGTTACTCTTATATTATTTGCAGATTTGTTATTATAGATCTGTTAGCCATCACCTACTCTCTTTGAAAAATATGTAACGTTTGATTTATGGAAATGTACAATTTCAATTTTCAAATAGGAAATTTCAAAGGCAGATATGTAGTTTTAACACAAACAATGCACTCTATATTTATTCATGAGTTATTTATTTTTTCTTTAAAAACTCATGATAATAAATGATATTAGTTACTTTATTTGTTTGATTAGAGATTAAATATTCCAATATCAGAAACTCAAGTTAAAAACTCTTATAACCATAATGCAATATTGTTCTTCATGGTAGAGTATTCATATTCTTCTTGCATTTGCTCTCATATTATTTTTTAGGCCAGTGTGTCAATCAAGCGTTTGGGGAAATTTCTGCAGTATGGCGAAATCGACCTCACTAATGTTCAGCATGATCCTAGATCAGGTGCGGCTGAGTAGATTTATGCTTTCATAAGTAAATGAGCACTGGCTAAAATTTACAGTACATTTGTATCTCACCATTTCGTAATAATGTCTAATGATGCTGCTTCATCTTCCAGACAACCCCATTAGCATCAAAAACGGCACATTTGCGTGGGGCACAGGAAAAGATGACCAGGTCACATTGAAAGAGTAAGTGTTACAATTTTATAGATATTTCAGATACTGTTTCTGTATAAGATTTTAACAAATCACAGGACAGACAGTCTGTACAATAATGTGAGAAATTTTGTTTTAATTCTATGTTCTATTTAAAAATATCAGTTATATTTTAATTTTGGCAAGAGAAATATCATTTTGTAAATAATGATTAAAATTGAGAAGGTCTCTATTGAGATAAAAAGCTTTTAAAATAAAATTATAAAAAAGAAGAAGTTTATATTGTGTTTCTAAAACACAGTGGTAAGGAACTACAATTCAACAAACATGTATTATATGAACTGTTTTCTGAACATTAACAATACAATCTCCACGTATAAGAATGCAGAAACCTACTCAGATGCTAGATTCATCTTCCAAAAGACATTTTGCCATCTTATTATGGTGAATCCAGATGCTAAGAAATCTTTACTATATGATAATCTACTGCAGCATCAGTGTGGAAGTGGAGGATGGTGCTCTTCTGGCAGTGGTGGGGCAGGTTGGTGCCGGCAAGTCCTCTCTACTCTCAGCCATGCTTGGCGAGATGGACAAACTCAGCGGCTCCGTCAATGTCAGGGTATGTTGCTCACATGTACATGTGTACATGTAGGCCTACTGTCAATGGCATGGTATTTAGTATCTATTGTCAATTGTAGTGTGTACATGTAGGTCAGCTAATTACTGTTAATATCAGGGCATGTAGCTTACTATTTTCAAAATCAGTGTACATAACTTGTTGGAGGCTCAATGTCAATGTAAATAGTTTTGTTGAAAGTAAATTATCCAGATACAAGTCTGGTTATATTACTGACCAGCAGAAAAAGTATTACTTAGCAAATAAATCTACCTATTTGCCATCAACTACTCTCTTAGGAAAATATGCAACGTTTGATTTATGGAAATGTACACTTTAATTTTCAACACACAAAAAAGGCAGATATTAACACAAACAATGAAATATATATATTAGGTGTTATTTATTTTTTCTTTAAAAACTCATTATCAGCTCATTAGGTAGAACCTTTCTGTGTAAATATTACAACTCAGCTGTCTGCTCAGTTCAGAATCTCTTACAATTTGTACCATAAAATTTTGTTATTTTATTCCAGTACATGTATATGGTATATATTTTAGGGATCAGTTGCTTATGTTGCACAACAAGCTTGGATCCAAAATGCAACATTGAAAGACAACATACTCTTTGGAAAACCATTTGATGCCAAGAAGTACGACCAAGTTCTAGAGGGATGTGCTCTTAAACCAGATTTGGAAATTCTACCAGGAGGCGATCAGACAGAAATTGGTGAAAAGGTATTATGATTGTTGCTTGTTTCCCACTTAGCTAAATTTCTTTCTATTCTTCATGTTAAGCTCAGTTTTAAGTTTCACATGTCGCATTATGATATATCTATATATCAAATTTCAGGTTTTGAAGTTTACCATATTACATGTATATAAACATATTGAAGAAATCATATGATGCATTCACGATCAGCAAAGTACAAGTTTAAACTTAATTTTTACCCTACAATGTAGTGAATTCTTTATACCTACAGAATCAAGTTGTCTACAATCGTCCAAGCATTAGTATAATTAATTTTATATTATGATTTATGCTTGACCAAATAAACTTTTAATTTGATTTGATTTATCATAATCCTATGAAGCTAATCTCAACACTGCTAACGTCTGTCTCCAGGGCATCAACCTGTCAGGTGGTCAGAAGCAGCGTGTGTCGCTGGCACGTGCCGTGTACAGCGAGGCTGATATCTACCTGCTGGACGATCCTCTGTCGGCCGTCGACTCCCACGTGGGAAAACACATTTTTGAGAACGTCATTAGCCATGAGACAGGAATGCTGAAGGGAAAGGTATGAACATTATTTTCTTATCATGGCTCACCCACATATTATTATAATAAACAGGAATGATCAAGGGCAATGTGATGAATACCAAAGATGATGGGAATACCGTTCATTTTCTTTCCATCAATGACTTGTATTTCAAGAATAAGATGTCTGACGTAACTGAATAATTGATCGGACATCAAATGAAAATTGTTGTTCAAAGGGATTACATGTATCTAATATACCAATCACCATGGGGTACTGTCAGACAATAATAATCATGGACTACAATGTACAAACGTACATAGCTTTATTTACAAAATACCCCACAAAATACCCATTGTTACACATATATCATAACATATATAATCAGTATTAGGTATGTTTAAGATTTTCAGTTATGATGTCTTGTTTATTTGTAGAAAATTTAAGGAAAAAGAATTATTATGAATGATTCTTTATTATGATAATGAATATGATAAATGAATACGAAAGATTGTCATAAAGTATAGAAAGTATTGGTGTGAGGACGCACACAAGTAGTATAGATAGAACTCTATATAGTTATAGACACTATAAGCCGATAGTGGCTGCCTCCATTGACATCTTCTTTTTATTACGCTCATGTATAATAGAGAAAAAAATGAAACAAGTTGAATAATTAGTATAGAGCTATATAACATCTGTCTGTCACACTTTCATAGCTGTCAATGATGGCTGATGTAAGTCCACGTGTGCAGGTTCACTTCACTGTACATGATTCGTGATTTATAAAATGTTAGCACTATGGGAATACCAGCAGAGGAACATAGGCCGCAAAATCCAGCCTCGTAAGTTCATATTCAGTATCATTTTTTTTTTGTACAATGATGCTTGCACGGCACACGGACAGATATTTGGTTTGTGTCTTCTAAAATAGTTATTTGATGACGATTCAAATGTCGGGTCACAGATAAGGTGTTTGGCAGCAGTCTTATGAAAGCTGCATAGGCTCCGTATATCATGTGTTTCTTTGAAAACGAATAAAATGATTGTGTCAACTACGTAGATATTTTGCCATTCCGCGAATAAACAACCAATGTTTAAAAATGTTTCACTCAGAAATGTTGTAAGTAAACATCTATTATGCATGAAATCGGATTCAGTAGTAAATTTTACCTAGATGTATGAAGAATTACGCAGTTTTATAAGCTCCACAACCTTAAATATTAAACTATTCCCGTTTTGATAAACGTACATCCGCAGACGGTGTAGACGAAGGCAACTGAGTATATCTAGCAAATTGATCTGAATAGTTTTGATAAACGTACATCCGCAGACAGACCACCGGTTTCAAATGGCAACGTTCAGTGGGATAATGACAGCTAGTATCCACATTAAACTGTTTTTATTTGTGTAATTATTTCTCCATAGCCGATGAAAGTGTTACGTTATCCATTATTGAGTACAGTAGGTGCAACCACCACGTTTATCAACGTACGTGTGACGTAGTTATCTGAACGTGATGTACGTCATTCGTTCGGGGTCACGCGTACTAACACGGGGTCATCCGGTGCATTTTGCTGAAAAAACGTACTGAAAATCGTGCTGAATTCTGAGTTGAGTTCATAGCCTACAGACTTCGTGCGTATAGTCTTAACCAACCCAATCGGGGCTTGGGTATTATGCAATAAAATAACACAAAAAAGTACATAAAGAACTTCCTTTTCAGCTATTAAGGCGAAGAAAGCAATATTGGAGAGAGTAGCATCAATCGCCCCATCAGAGGAGTTAACAGAGGCTGCCACGAGACTGTCTGACAGAGGATCACAGACTGGCTCACAGACCAGTAGAAGGAGGTGAGGAGCTCATTGTGCACATACATGTACTCTTATCTTATCATGTACAAGAAGGGATATTTAAAAGTTGGAGGATTATTATTATATCTTAACAAATGCTGGAAAACTGTTAGATATGGCATGAAGCTAAAAATCTTTTCTTTTTTTTTCAATTATTTATAGGCTGAAGCATTGAATAGAACAACAAAACAAAATTTCAAAATATATTTCAGGTGTTGATATTGAGTTGTGTAGGTCATTTTTCCATGTAGAAAATTATATTATTTAGTTGAATTTTGATGGATGAAATTGACACATTGTTGCAAACAATTGCATGGTGCTGTCTCATAATATTCCTCTTCATCTGATCATTGATTTGTAGTTTTACTATCCAAGATTTTCAGGCTTATGCCATATTAATCTCTGAATTGAAAACAAAGTCATTTATCATATGAGCATTAAAATCTATACAAACCGTACAGATTTAAGATGTCTGTTAGTGGACGATTTGCACAAGAACATATCTAATTACCAGTAAGCATCTGCATGAAAATGGTCCATACAATGCCATGCCATTGTTTCAGGAAGCGTGGTGGGTCGCGGTCGTCACATCCAGGCACCAAGCCGGGCAGCAAACACATGTCGCGCCTCACATCACGCATGGATGAGAAGTCTGACTTGGAGAAACAAGTGGAGAAGAAGAAGAGTGAGAAACTCATCCAGCAGGAGGTCAACCAGGAGGGACAGGTATGGGGAGGTCATGAGGACGTTATGCAGCTATGCATTGATCAGATAGTTACTTTCGATGAGTGATATTAAAATCACAGTTTTAATTAATATAGTACAGCTTGAACTTTAAGCTGTCATGTAACTTATTACATGTATTTGTCTCAATAATTGTGAACAGGTACAGTATACATGTTTGCAAAAGTAGCAGTTTGTAGGTTTAGAATTATTCGTTTGCATACCGATCAGATTTGATAGAGGCTAAAATCCAAATTCAAACATTTTTAAGCAACTACTTAATAGTAAACCAATACATGTACTTCATATCCCACTTTATTTCTTGTAATACTTAGTCTGGAGTGAATTCAACATCAACCAAAAACAAAACTTGCCACCTTATAAACAAACATTTTAATACTATATCATCTTTTTCCTTCACAGGTGAAGTGGTCCGTGTTTTTCTCGTATTGTCGGGCCCTAGGTGCTTTGAATGCCGTGCTCTGGTTTATCTTTTTCCTCATCTTCCAAGCTGCCTCTGTTGGCTCTAATGTGTGGCTCAGCATTTGGACTGAGGATCCCACGATCCAGAATGTTAGCATTGTCAACACCAGCTACTACGTGGACACACGTAACATGTACCTTGGCGTGTATGGAGGCCTCGGAGGGGCACAAGGTGTGAGACTTTACTTTTTGATGGATCTTAATCATACAGGTTTTCATTTCAACTGTGTATCAATATCAAATAGCACTCACCTAGCATATTTCTGTATTGGATTTTATTGACTTCTCTTTATGAGTTTGACATAAACATGGGGACCAATCAGGCCTGGTTTGAAGCCAAACACAGTGGTCCATCAACAGACCAGAAAATAGCTCTATTGGGTTCACTACTAGATTGCCATAATCCAACTTTGTTTTGTTGCACAGTAACATACCAAGTATATTACCAATAAAAAAGTAAAAGTAACAATATTTGTGCAACTGTAATACACCAATGGCGATGGGTTCTGCATCAGCACAGTTCCTTGCTCCATCTTGACCAGTTACCCTCTGGTTATTAATGACTCCATGTAATGGTGTTCCTGTCTCCTGAAGATGTCATTGAAACAGCCTGTTTGAACCCTTGTTCTTTTTGTATGCATGCTCGCTCACTCACTTATTTAATCACTCACTTACACTATTTTTAAACTTTGATTCCAGCCGTGTTTGTCCTGTGTTACTCGCTGGTGACTGCAGTCTCTATGGTGCGTGCATCGCGTATCCTTCATGATGGCATGTTGTACAACGTCCTTCGTGCGCCAATGGCGTTCTTTGACACTACACCCATCGGTCGGATACTCAACAGGTAAGTTTGTGGCTAATCAAGGACAATATATGTATATGCATATACCACACTCAAAATCACTTTATCAATATTGGTAGTTACATGTACATGTGCACTGGAAACTCAGTAGTTAAATATTATTCAATAAGCTTGGAAAAGGGTGTGCTGCTTGTTCTCCCATTTTTTAATACTGTAAATATCTCACGTTTCTTCCAAACAAATTATCTCTCATGATAAGGTTTTTTTTTCAATTTTTCAATTAATAAGTTTATAATTTTTCAATTAATAATTCTCTCTTGGGTTTCAAATGACACCTGTTGCAACCTCAACCTAAACAGCAGTTTGAGTTTCAAAATGATAGAAAAATCAAATCAAGAGGCCAATTTTAATCTAAATGCCCAATTACTTCCCTATGCACTTATGTAATTATCTTTTGAAGATATATAAGTCAAGAAATTAACAACTCATTTTCTTGCCAGGTTTTCCCGTGACATCGAGACAGTTGACAATATCCTACCCAACCTGATCCGGAGCTGGCTCAACACATTCTTCTCAGTGATCTCCACTATCGTGGTCATCTCCTATTCCACACCCATCTTCTTGTCAGTCATTGTCCCACTTGGACTCTTCTACTACTTTGTACAGGTCAGTAACGAAACTTATGTCAGATTTCTTCTGTATGCCAATAATTTATTTTTCATATATTTGATTTAAAACATTATGTATACATGTTTTTCATTTATTTTTCTTTTGTTTTGATGATTATTACCCAATTACTCTCTGTCTTTCACTGACCACTCATTTTAGATGTTAAAAGCTTTCAATGCTTTGTTCCAACAACAAACAAGGAGCAGGCCATGCTTCTCGCCTTCATATTTCTAATCTACTCAACAGAATAGTCCCGTTCACTCAGAGCTTGAAACACTTGGATTTCAGGCATAAGAATTCTAAATTGTGTAGTTCTTTCAAAACAGATACCATAATATAGAAAAATTTCATATTTATCCGTGTTTCCACAGCGGTTCTACATCCCTACATCACGGCAGCTGAAGCGTGTGGAATCAACCACTCGCTCTCCAATCTATGTACACTTCAGCGAGACCGTGAGTGGAGCGAGCACTATTCGAGCATATGGGGTACAGGACAGGTTCATGAGTATATCCAATGACCTTGTTGACCACAACTTGACCTTCTACTTCTCCTCTATTGCATCCAATAGGTAGGTGAACAACTTGCAAGTAATTGTAAAAATCATTAATATACTTATTATATCAAGTTTTTAGTCAAGTCATAATGTTAATTTTACAAATTAATCCTTATCTATTACCAAGTCAGTTTTAATCTCAAGATCTGCTTTTTCACTATGGTTTTCAATCTAGTGCTGTATGTGATGAGTCAACAGACTTGCACTTCAAATAAAAAATCACTTCGATGAAAGGTGTTTTCTGATGAGAAACTTTATCAGACAAAATAAGATTTATTTCAGTATGTTAATTAAACGTATAAATATTTCTAGATGCAATAGCACCTGTTTTCTCTAATATTTTCTAATGTCCATCAAATGATCGTTAATTAATTCAAAGCAAATACTAAAAACAAAGCCATTTTTACAGGTGGTTGGGTTTCCGGCTGGAGTTTGTAGGCTCCCTCATTGTGCTAGCGGCTGCTGTGTTTGCAGTGGTGGGCAAAAGCACCATCAGCGGAGGCATTGTCGGCCTGTCCATCTCTTATGCTCTTCAGGTAGAGGAATTTCTCATGTAAAAGCTCATTGTTTAAGTTTAAAAATATGCATACTCGGTAGTTATGCGGGTGCTGGAATAGATTGGATGAATGAAAGTCCTAATAATCTTCTATTATATGTACATATGTGTTTAGATTTTACCTGTCTTTATATTTTCAATAAAATTATTTTTTTAGCATTCTGTCCAAAATCAAGCTAAATTCATTACGTTTATTGTTCACATTTGCAGATTTTTTAAAAATCCAATGATGATATTTTCACGAGTTGCTGCCTTCTATCTATGTATACAACTGTAAAATAAATAAACCATATAATGTCATACTTGTATGTCTTTATTATGTTCCTTAGGTGACACAATCACTGAACTGGATGGTGAGAATGACATCTGACCTCGAATCTAATGTTGTCTCGGTAGAAAGAGTGAAGGAGTATTCAGAGACACCCACAGAGGTAACTAATCATAAACAGACTGAACTCTTACATGTAGCAACACAAAAATAGAAACCAAAATTATCAAAATAAAAATAGTCAAAGCATTACTTGCAGACTTCTCACATAAACGTCCTTCCAAAAAACCTTAAAGTACTGTTGGAGTTAATAAAAATATCATCTACTAAATTACACAAATGACTGTTTTAGTGTCATAAAATTAGGCTTTATCACACATGAAAATTGTTGAAATTCGATAGGTAGATAAACAGACAGAATTTGCATTATTCCTATGCCTGATGATATTAAGATCAAGTCCCAATCTTATTTTCTTCAGGCTGAGTGGTTCGTTGATGAGACCAAGCCCCCACGCTCTTGGCCAGATGAGGGCAAGGTGGCCATTGAGAACTACTCAACACGGTACCGCGAAGGCCTTGAACTTGTCATCAAGGGTGTCACGGCCAGCATTGGTGGTGGAGAGAAGGTAATTAAGCATATCAAGAATAACATGTAAAAATTTAACAATTTAGAATGCACAATCTAGAATAGCTATATTTTTTGATAATGGTTTGTTATTTTAAAATGTCTGAATTAAGATTATGTATTATATTTTCTCTTTCATTGACTTTAAAAATTACAGCTGCATCATGATGTCTATCTTCATAAATGTATAGGCCTATATTCGGTCAGAAGAGTGTGTATTGTGTAAAAGAAATATCACAAAGACATTGACAATTGGTAGATGTTAAAGTGCTCATAGTTTATTTTCATTGAAAATGTTCATTTTCACTGTACACTCTACCATGGGTCTTAACATGACAGCCTAATCCTCATAATGTTCCCTGCACCAGGTGGGCATCGTGGGTCGTACTGGCGCCGGCAAATCGTCACTGACTCTCGCTCTGTTCCGCATCATTGAGGCAGCAGGTGGCAGCATTATCATTGATGGAGTCCACATTTCAAGACTTGGGTTACATCAGCTCAGATCCAAGCTCACCATTCTACCTCAGGTAGTGTTCATGCAAATGCAGTTTCATCACAATAAGAATGTTAAAACTATTTTGTTAAAGATATTGCCAAAAGCAATATTTTCTAATGGTTAACAGAATATTTTATTCTCGACTTCTCTCTCCCTTTTCATATAGTGATGTTCATATTTCCAACATGCAACAGAAAGGAATATTCCAAAGACATTATTTTCTTTTAATCAAATCTAATCAAAATCCATCACCCAGGATCCAGTGCTATTCTCTGGCTCACTGCGCATGAACCTTGACCCCTTTGACCGCTTCACGGATGACGAGGTGTGGCGGGCGCTCGAGCATGCTCATCTCAAGGACTTTGTTCAGCAGCTTCCTCAAGGCCTTGAGTACGAGTGTGGCGAGGGTGGAAACAACCTCAGGTAGGGTGCAATGATTTTGTCAATTTTGATAAGCATATTTTTGTTAATTATGCATACAATGTATCATTCTTTTCCTCTACATATTTACCTACTTCTGTATGTTTCCATTTATTTGAAATTTCATCAAATATCAACAATGCAATGTACATGTATGTGTGGGACTATTTGTATGTGTGCACAGGTATGATTTGATGTGAGATATAAATACTTTCACATACTCTCAATTTCATCCAAATGCAGTATCTACATGGCATTGACTTCACATTCCAGCGTCGGTCAGCGTCAGCTGGTTTGTTTGGCGAGAACATTGCTGCGCAAGACCAAGATTCTGGTTCTTGATGAGGCCACAGCCGCTGTGGACTGGGAGACGGATGAGCTGATCCAGAAAACAATCCGTCAGGAGTTCACAGACTGCACTGTGATCACCATCGCACACAGGCTCAACACCATCATGGATAATGACAGGTACATGTATATAATGTTTTATGTATGTTTTTTTTCCATATCCTTAACTTGAAAACAATTAGTGAAGAATCAGCAATTCAGCAGAATTCATATACATGTACATGTAGCCACCGTATTTTGTTTGTGCCTTTCGGTGTAGATGTATACTGGTGCAGATCCTTTATTTTGTACCGGGTAAGTAAGAGGGTACATTTGAACATAGACAATTTAAACAAAATTTTGAACAATGATATAATTAATAACTGCTTAATAGTACATTGTATTGTGAATAAATCTACATGTATATAGTGAAAAACAATATGTGCTTAAATAGGTACATTCATGCAGTTCAAAATAACTACATTGTTAAAGCTGTTACTATTGTTTACATTTCCTTTGTAGGGTTATGGTTTTGGATGCTGGAAAAATTGCAGAATTCGACAATCCTCAGGTTTTACTAAAAAATAAAGACAGTATTTTCTATGGAATGGCAAAGGATGCTAATATTCCACTCCAGTAGTGTATTAGCTAACAGTGTATGGTATATATAGGCAATAAACATTTAGTGTGATCTCTGGTGGATTCCAAATGAATGTAGTATGCGAATGAACTTGTATATAAACAGTATCATATTGTTATTAAATACATTTGTTACTAATAACTTTTGTTAATAAATATTAAATATATACCTGTTTGTTGTTTTAAGAATGTATTGCTATTTGTTTTTAACTTAGCCAATCATAGATTTCAACAAATATTATCAACTTGAACATGTGAGTCATTCCACCTATATTTAAACATGATATGAAATTCATCACTACAAAATACATGGATGATGCAAAATACTGTACGTGTACGTCTGCTAAATGAATGATGCAATAATAGTGTGATGTGTCCATATATACATGGCATGGCTTTGGTAATACATTTGTATTAAATGAATTCATGAAAAATATTTACAATTAAAGGGTATATGTACCAGCAACCCAGATGGCTGCTATATGTAGTTGGTTTACCGCCCTCCATATTCCACCATCTAGACCTTGACCAAGTCAAGACTTGGAAAAAGCATGGATGTTCATGGCATGGTCTCTAGAAATATGCTACGTTTAATTTTTGTCACAGAAACTTCTTTCCCATTCCATTAGCCCTGATCCCATAAAAATGGTCCAGACATGGTCTTGACATGGTTTTGAGAAGGCTAGAACATGGTCCTTATATGATACCAAGAAAATAATTGATTTTTTTGTCTTGGTAGAAGCAGCCACAAAAAAACACGTTAGAAGGGGTAGATCATCAACTTTTTTGTCTTCACAAAACACGTAGGTCCCTGGTAACTCTTTGGCAATTAAAGACTGCACTAGCTCCTAACTAACATGACTAGAAAAGGATAAGCTCAAGACAAGGTCCCAAAAGGTCAGGACAAGGAGGTGATCATGATTAGTAGGTCATTAGTGGAATTGGGGTCTAGGGGCAACAATTTGTCATATACATACACAGAATATATAGATGAAAGAATGCAAGTAAGTACATAAAATGTATTTGCAACAGTTGAAATCAACATAATAAAGTCTAACTTTATCATTATAACAAGGATGATTTCAGCCATATCATTGTTAAAATAAATCATGTCACTATCATGGAACTATTTGCAAGAAATAGTAAGAACTTTGAACAAACATATATTCGATTGTGCAAAGTCATTATTACTTAAAGAAGTATTTCAAGGTCTTATAAGTGATAAGTGATACATTTTGTGACAGAAGTAGATATTATCAGAAACCCAAAAGAGCAGCTCTTATGGGTTTCTTATTATGTTTGTATTATGTATTATGTATTATGTATGTATTTGTAAATTGTAACTTAATACGCAAGCATTTACTCCATTGAACTGAGCTAAACATTAGATTCCACCAACGATTGGTAAAAATACTAAATCAAATGTTTAGAGCTGTGTTTACTAGTTACATGTAAGTGTACATGTATTTACAGATATGTATACGGTTTTAAAACCATAAGAATGACTGTTCAATCTATGGCTGAAATGTAGAAAATTGATCCACTTCGTAGGAGTGGATTGTTGGCACACCGCCAACAATGAAATCCCTTCTTTAAATTCCACATACTGATATCTACATGTATGTGGTTCCACATAAGTGTGTACTTCTAAAGCAAGGTCTGGGGTTCAAACTTGAAACACTTTGCACTCCAATTAAATCAGTGTCACATGAAATGGGCAAAATACCCTTATCATACCATGAGGGGTTAGAAAGATTTTTTAAATAACTAACAACCTTTAATTCATTTCATTGTGCCTAAAAGTGTAGTTATAAATACAAATTGGCAATGATCATATATTAATCATAGATGTATTCTGTTAATCGGAGAGAGAGCATTAAATCTGAAATATTTGCAACACATGCGTACACATTCAGTACCTCCAGATCCGTTTCAGCTACAGTAAAAAATATAACGTCAAGAAAATGGAATTCTGATAAATCATGAATTGTTTTAATGAATCAGTTGCTTCTCTATATCTGATTTCTATACTCTTGGCCGAGTTTGTTGGCCGAAATTCACTGTGCTGGTTTCACACAAAGAACGGGACTGACAACAGAAATCACATATATGAAAGTATCAACTGGATTTTAAAAACACAACTTGAGGTAAAAATAAACTCTGTGTGTTTGTGCATGACGAAGGCCTATACATAGACATGATGACAGTCTATTACATGAAACCTTTGCCATCTCCGTGTGTCCTGCAGCTTAACCTTACTACTATAGCTAAATTGCGTAAAACAGTATGATTGATAAGGAAATATCAGATTATCAATGTACTATGATAAGTCGTGATTATAATAGAGATGCATTGATGTTAGCGGTCCAAATGGCCTTATTTGGTTGCAAGATCAAACCAGGCAAGTGTACATATTTGTTATCAAGTACACACTGCCACTTCTATCCTGACCTCACAAATACATTAGAATAAAAGATCTCTTGGCAATAAAGCACTTTAAAAAACATTGTCAGCAAGAAAGGTTATATTTTAGCTTAAAGTAACATGGACATGAATTAGGCATGGATAGAAATTTAACCAAATTTGAAGAATTTTGTGGAGGTCAGTTCTGGGTAAGTAACATGTAATGGATGGAATATCCATTTCTAAATATCACAATCAGTTATAATGATCCCAATACATTGTTGACATGACTTAACTCTTAATGTGTGAAGCCAGGTAACAAATTCTATTATATGGCAGTCATTTTGACAGCAAATCTTCCGACTGCGAATAGAATATATCACTAGCTGCTTTCTGTATAGTAAAAAGTCTAACAAAGACAAGTTCATTGATGCTCAATTAAGTTAAAAACTTGTTTTTACTTACTACTGAAAACATACACACTATATTGACATAGCTGAAGACACATCTTCTATTTGACTATATCAAGTGGCCCAGACGGAAAATGCGAAGAAATTAGAACTTCCAAAATTTCGGTCCACAGGTGGGATTCAAACCCACGACCTCCTGGTTGAGATGATAATTGACCAAGTATGTAGGCAGCCTGGGGGCTACAGAGACAACGGTTCGTCCATGTAGCCTTTTAACAGCTCGATCATTCTGGTCTCACAACCTTGGGGTTGGGAGTTAGAGTCCCGTCTGGGCCACTTGATATAGTCAAATGAAAGATGTCAATATGGTGGGTAGGAGCTTGATTTGATTTGATTTGATTTGATATTCTTCAGGAACTAATGTTCCTAGGATAGCACATGAAAGCGTACATATATATGTAATGCTTATTTCCAATGTGGTCCTTGTTTGTTTGGCAGGTTTAGGTAACCAACTGAGCCAAGGGTAATGGAGGGATCACACTAGCTATAGTTTTAAAACTAGGCGAGTTCTTTTACGTGCAGAGGTGTGGCTCTCCTCTACACGGGACACGCCTTTTAACGAGGCTTCCGAACCGTCTAGTAACACTGTACGGTGGCGACGCGCTCGGTCGAAATCAGCAACTCAGTGGCAGACGTACGACGTAACGGTTTTGGCGACACTGTGTCTGCCATGACCGGGCCGCGAACTTACGACGCAAACACCTCCTGTTTTCAAGTCGTACGCTCTAACCACTGAGCTACTGAGGACTTGCTTGCCATAGAAGAGAGAGAGAGAGAATATAACATAATTACTGTTGCAAAGGGCCATAGAGAAGGTGTACTCACAAGTGACATAAACACGAGCCTTACATACATACAAATGTACAACCAATTGACTACATTAGCCATGTATATAGTAAACGTTTTTACATTCGTACATTGTAAGTTGACACTACTTGTATACTATCATCAATTAATTGACTAATTGCAGGTAGGCTGTCAAAAAAAACTAATATAAGCATGGCAATTTAATTGATGTTTGGACTCATACCATTCATAAGTTCTACATAAACCTCTGGTGTTTGATAACATGCAAACACAAAATAGGTACATGTACAGATATGTTTTAAATCATACACAGCTGAGTAGACCTGGATATCCAAATAATAGCGCTAGTGGCACTAGTGGTTTTCGGGGGCTAATAGCTGAGAAAAGTGATAATGACCACAAAGTATACCTGAAACATCTACATGTAAATATTTATTCTTATTATAAAATTTTGCTCTTTTATTCTTCCTATGATGTCTAACTTCTCTTAGATAAACATGACTAAAATATCTATACTTTATCTTTTTAGTAAAAATTTTAACTCTGAAGAGCTCATGCTTACAAAAAGTCATAGTTAGCATTGTCATGCAGGTTTTTGTATACAAGTACATTTGTATAGTAGTCATTGACGAACAATGTGAAGGATCTGTCCTTCATTATGAACCACATTATACTCTGCTTTTTATGTCACTCCATGTCACAGCTAACGGATAGATTGGCTGTGTGCCAATATAATATCCACGTCGTTAGTTTTTACCAGCTTTAAAAAGAAAAACACATGTATAATATCACCATCATATTAAAGAGTGGCAATTGTCACAGAGGTATTTACAATTATAACTGTGTTCAAGTCTGAGGAGCATATCTTGGATACCAATCACTAGATCGCATTAACACAACTATAACTAAATATGGTAGCCTCATTGGTAGGCGTCGATCAATAGGGCATAATACTCTCAAAAACACACACACCAAAAGAAGAAACAAAAGCCATACAAAGATTATCAAACCACTCCCTTCCCTGCTCACAATTTGCAAGCCATATTTCTGGAGCCATCGCTGATATGTTAAGTATACATGTATACGCATCCAAGTAGCACACAGAATAACACCCAAATGGAATCTCGGTATACCCAAATGCTTCCTCGTGTAAAGATCTCATGGAATCCCTGCCACTACTATACAAACATCCCCTACCCAGCATTGCATAGACTGTCTGTTCATCAAGTTAAATGGCTAACTCAAAGGAATTATAATCAACCATCTTCATCAGCCTATAAAAGCTATAATAATGCATAATTTTCAGGACCTGAACCTCACGTGGTACACGACCCAGCCCGACTTCACGCCGTGCTTCCAGGCCACAGTGGTGTGGTGGGCGCCGGCTGCCTTCCTCTGGGTCGTCCTACCTTTTTACTCCTGCTATTTGAGCTCAGTCAGGGCCAACAGACCCATCCCCAGCAACAGGCTCAACATTGCCAAAACAGTGAGTATACAGAAAATGGGAAGGATGTGATGTCTGTCTCATGCCCACTTAACCTTGTACAGTGGTAGGTTTAATATATTGAGTTCATGCTTCCACCACAGTTTGTTTACACCATGGTGGAAGCATGAATTCCATAAACTGACACAAAACATTTGTAGGGTCTATATGGAATGAACATACCACTATAAAAGTGCCCATTTTTGTAGGAGTTCATTAATTACTATATTCTTGAAAGTGAAAGATTTATTTATTTGAAATGGCAGTAACTTAATTACGATAGGCCTAACTTTTAATCATTCATTTGTTTATTGTCAAAGTATGGATGAAATAACATATATTTACATTTATGAGATGATCACTAATTATTCTTTAATTAAAAATTAATTATTGTATTAAGATAAAACTTTTTTAATATTTTGTTGAAGTACGTTGTACAAGTATGTGTGATCTTACATGTAAACGTGCTAGCAATAACACGTAAGCATAAAATATAATAGTTTAATTCTTTGAACTTCATAAGAATATTCTTCTTTACAAGCCAAAAAACCATCTGATTGAAAATATATTACCATAACTTCAATTCTTTACAAGAGTAGTATACTAAACTTATATACAACACAATATGAATTAAAATAAAGTACAAATATGAAAGGATGAAAGGTGTGTTTATGGTTTGCGAACTATATTCATATATTCATGTAGGTAAGAGAAAATATAGGACTATTGCAAAGGAAGAGTATAAACAAGGTGAAGTAATGAAATTAAAGTGTACACATTGGCAGAAAGAGGCTACCAATGTGTCAAATCAAAATGATAAACAATTATAAATATATTAGTAGAACTATGATGCAATGAACATGAAGAATGAAAGATGATATGAACCCACAGGGTTCCATTCAACTGTCTTTTTTCATCTTCTTGTGTGAAAGTGTTTGTGCGTGTGTATGGAGATGGCTCATTTAATGACTGAGTCGCATTTTGCCATGCTGAATCCTTTTTCATTTTTTTGAAATAAAATATATTTAAACCAAGTGTAGATGGTCAGTCCAGTCATCTTGCAAGAAGATGTGATGAGGAGTGTGTGGTTTTGCAGTGGATCGAGAAGATTTACATTATTTCCCAACCATTCAACATTCCACCCATGTGCATTGCATAGGCTGGGAGTTCCAAGTGAGCCTGGCACTCACAACAAAAGAAATAACAGATAACAAAAGTTTCGGCATAGTTGGTGTAGTAATATTGTAAATACCTTTTCTATTCAGGCATAATTATTTGTTTCAAGCCTTATTGTATATCAAATGCCAAGACATAGCAACACATTTGAAGTTTCATCAGTTATACTAATAGTTTGGAATTGTCCTGTAATTTCAGGTATTAGCAGTCTTATTAACTGCCTTAGCTGCTATAGAGTTAATCAAGGGTATCATTGATGTGACCAAATATTCTAAAGCCTCAGTGTATGCTGTGACACCAGCTATACAAACTGCCACATTTGTAAGTTTTGTTTTCTTCTTATTTTTGTTTATAAATGAAGAATATATAAGAATTTGACTTGTGTTTAGATCTGAAATTAGCTTGTCAGCAGAAACATCGTGATACATTACTGTAAGTGAGTCTGCCTCATGGTAAATTCTTGAAAAAGTCAGTTTCTAATGCATTCCACCAGTATTCACTTCATTTATTTGTACGATTGATAATATTTTTTCCAGTTTACAGTAGCCATACTTATTCAGCGAGAACGAATAAAATGCTTTATCACCTCTGGAGTACTTTTCATATTCTGGACATCTCTAGTCCTTTTGGGAATCATCCCTTTTTATTCCAAAATACTGCAAAGACAACGTGATGTAAGTTGATAGTTTAGAAAATATTACACTATATACATATCATATTATGCAGAATATTACACGATCACTTCATTTGATGAAAGTTTGATAAATAGCAAAAAAAAGTAAAAAGTGTCACTTTTGATCATTGTACATGTAAATGTAACAATAATGTACCTGTATACTAACTAAAATATTGATCAAGTGTTCTGCATAAGCCATAACAAAACTACTGGTAGCAAAGCATTGTGATACCCCAGGACATACATGTAGTCTAGTTTAAAAAAAATATATATCTATCTATTTGAACCCACACTACTCATGTCAGTCA
This sequence comes from Streblospio benedicti, assembly GCA_019095985.1. Taxonomy (NCBI): domain Eukaryota; kingdom Metazoa; phylum Annelida; class Polychaeta; order Spionida; family Spionidae; genus Streblospio; species Streblospio benedicti. Next base: position 10,219,753 of record CM032664.1, on the reverse strand, counting down.
GTGATCATATAATAAGCCTACTGAAGAGCCAATAAGCATAGGCATCCTTGATGCTTTACCATGCATATTCATGTCAGATGCCTATGTGACATGTTAATGGTCCTCTTGCCTTCTCCATGACCAGGGTGCATTCACTGATCCATTCTCTGCCTCCGTTTTCTACGTGGAGTACGCACTCATCCTTGTATCCTTCGTGCTGTCATGTGTCGCCGACAGGACGCCCTGGCCAGAGCTATGTGCTGAAGGCAAGGTTAGTCTCATCTGATTTATTTGAATGTTTTATGAATCCATGCCACATAATATGCAGATCTACGTATTGGACCATCAGTACACTTTGTCAGGGATTTTAGTACATTGTCTGTGCCAATAGTTCATCCTTCATACAATCAACTTCTGGATGTTTTAAAACAATGATTTTGAGAAGCATACATTAAGAGAATGTGGCATTTACATGTAAGTCTAATATGCATGATATGCATTGATCTTGGTTTCCACAAGGAGCCGTCTCCAGAAACGAGGGCATCTTTCCCGTCCCAAATCAGCTATTGGTGGATGAACGGCATCATGATCACAGGCTATAAGAAGACCCTGGAGGAAGGTGACCTGTTTGACCTGCACCCCCGAGACAAGACCGAGACCACTGGGGCATACTTCAGACCTGCATGGGATAAGGAGCTACAGATATACAGGTAGGTTACTGTATATATGAACATTTGTCTGCTAATTCTACAACAATCACACACTTGTCAGAGTTCAAGAAGTGTTGAATCTAATATATGTAGTCTTTCAAGTAAAAGGAAGCAGGTAGTGATAAAACATGCATGCATTATATGTGGATTATATGTATACAAGAAACATTTGTCTTAATTTTTGTCATTTTCCAAAACATACAATCACACAGATTATCGTGATTGATTACACTTTGGCTTCATACTAGTAGAAGAATTATACGTAGAAACAATGTTAGATGCATGCACAGCAACCATCATTTCTTTTTAACTTTCTATTTGATTGTATTGCTTACATTTTTGCAGAAAATTGACAGAAAAGGAAAAGGAGAAAGAAAAGGTGCACTCAGCAGCAAGAACAGATGTAACGGATGAAAAAAGTCCATTATTGCAGGCAGAGGATGGGGAACAATATGGGAGCACTAACACGAAAGAAACCACTGAGGTCACTCAGCTCAGACATGTTCTATTTTTTTCACCAGCTTTAATCAACTTTCTAATGTTAATATGATTTTGTTATTGCTACATAAAATGCTTGCTGATTTATACATAAGGAAGCAAAGTTTGAAGTTTTGAAATTTGTATAGTATAATGTTTTCAAAATTTTCTGTATATATTCTCTCAATTATTTTTTGCTAAGGCTTTTGTTTTATTGAACAGAAGGAAAAGCCAAAATCCAAAGTGAAACCACCAAGTCTTATGAGAGTTCTTTTGCGAGTCTATGGAAAAGTCCTGTTATATTCATACATCTGCAAACTGATCAGTGATCTCTTAGTTTTTGTTGGACCCACACTTCAACGGTATGATTCATAATGTAGAATAAAACACACCAGTATATTCATATTCATCGTCGGTTTTCACGGCTTGATAACTCACACTGCCATAAAACCTTGTTCATACCAACCCATGGGCCCAGTTGTAGCTTTTATGTGGAAAAATGATTTTCGGTTAGACTTACGTCAAAGACAAAATCAATACTCGGTTTCATCTTACTTTTATAGCGAAATCGTACGTTTGGCGTTTGAATTCCCCACTGGACATTTTGGCAGTGGGCCTTCTGATTGGTCGGTTTCTGAGCGTAAGTTCCGCAGAATTGGATATGGTGGTATCACGGCTATATACCACTGCGTATATATAGTCGTGAGATATGACGATGATTCATATTGTCAATTATCACTATATGCTAGCTCTGAAACATATCCAATCAAAATACTTTAGGGACTGTAAAACTGATGTGAAGGCTTCTGAATCTAGATAAATGCTACAGTTGCCATAAAATGCAGAGACCACCTCCCTATTGAAACCATACATGTAAACCTACCTTTTTCGTGATAAAATAGAGCTCAGATTTTACAGTGTACCATATTTCAGATATTTGATTGACTATACTGAAGATCCATCAATCGAGCAATGGAAGGGCTACTTATATGCATCCCTCTTCTTCGTCAGTGCGGTGTTGAATGCTATATTTGTCCAAATGTGCTCGCACATTGGAATGGGACTCGGGATGCGAATAAAAGCTGCTCTAATAGATGCTGTTTACAGAAAGGTAAGTCATGCTAGAAGTTTTCTTTGTTTATAAACTTGTTCATATTGCTGGTGTTCTGTAACCAATGATTTGTGGAAATCATGAAGCATGTCTTTGTGACCACAATGTATATTCATAAGAACAGTTCTATCTTACAGGCACTAGTCATGAGCAATGAAGCACGCAAGGGGTCAACCGTGGGAGAGATTGTAAACCTAATGTCTGTTGATGCTCAGAGGATGCAGGATGTAACGGGCTACTTGTGGATGATGTGGTCTGCTCCTCTACAGATTGCAATTGCAATGTACAGTAAAGCCCTTACATTATGCATTTTATTGATATTTATCAAGCAATTTTATTGATATATTTGAATATTTTTCTAACTATAAGTTCAAATGCAATTATCATTGTTGTAATTTGATGTAAATTGTATGAACAGTACTGTTACCCAATTTGGAAGTTCCTTATACATGTTCTACCTCCACAATATTGATGAAGGTACATGTACATGTACTTCATGATCAGTAGTCATCTACTACATAAGGGTTGCATGCATGATTTTGGAAGGTTTCATGTAGGGTTAAGGACCTTCACTTCATTTTGAGCTCATTTATTTCTCTTTGAACAAGATATGTGTCACTGGAACAAGGTTCCGGCTGCAGAGTGGACTAGTGAGTTAGCCTGAACTAGGCGATTGGGTTCCGTATGGTCATGGGTTCGAATCCCACTAGAGACTATGTGATATAGTCCTAACCTGACTTGGATTCATAAGTCTAATGACTTAGTAACATTACATATAGTAAATAAGAATGGTTGTTTTCCATGTTGATTACATAGGCGGCCTCCTTGCGTTGTTGTGCTATTAAAAACGTGATACGTTCTAAACAAGCACATATATATGTCAAACTAACTTAAGTAGCACACAAATACTTGAAATAGCCCCTGTTTATACCCTCAATTTGTACTATCATTTTTGCTATTACATGAAAACTCTACTAGTATGTGAATGTCATGTTTGTAAGGATAACATGTATTAAAGCTTTTAAGTATTGTAAATGTAAATAACTGTAAACTATAAATGTATAGTCCATGTTCTTAAGTAAGTCTGCATGGGAAAGGGTTTGTCTATATATTCTTATAGAAATTCAACCTACATGTACTTTACGAAATTAGGCAATGCCTATTTATATTAGATGTAAGAACATTGTTCAAAAGTTAGACTAATATAAATTTACAAATATTTCACCTGAAGTTGTGGATTTTTCTCTTGAAAGCACCCACCCAATAGCTGCAAGTTGTAATATGTTTTGTTTGTTTATGAGTATGGTATATGACACTGACTTCTGTGTTTCATTTCTTTAGGTACCTGTTGTGGCAGCAGCTGGGCCCCTCTGTCCTGGCAGGTCTCGCCGTCATGATCTTCCTCATCCCCATCAACGGCTTCATCGCAGGCATACAGCGCAAACTACAGGTACATGTACATTGTACACAAAATGGAACTCCCGAGTTATCCATTTTAGAATAATTGTATGTTTCATCACAGCTACCCAATAGATACATGTACTAGGTGATGGGTAATTTAAAATCTTATTACTGTGTAGTGTATGTACAGTGCTACCAAAATTTATACCAAATTATTAATTCTAATTATATAACCCTCATTCCCATCAATCGATTCACCTCAGCTATACAGCAGAAACTCACTACCGGTCTTACTACGCGTATCGCAATATATTGTTGCAATTCAAAAGAAGCTGAATACTTATTCCTCAATATTGTACTTTTTTAATGTCTCTATGAAGATAACCCTTTTCTGTGAGCCTGAAAAGTGTGGGTATCACATTTACAGGCTCACCCATATGAGTCCAAAGCCCCGACTATGTTAAGCTGTTAAATTAATCCCTGCTTATATTGATGTTGAATATTTTTCAGCTTCGCATGATGAAGCAGAAAGACCAGCGCATCAAGCTGATGAATGAAGTTCTCAACGGTATCAAGGTATTGGGCTTGTGATAATGTATTTGTCTGATATAATGTTTACATTCAGCAGATGCTAATTGATTCTAGAATGTGCATTACAAATCACTTAGGAGCTTATTAGTCACTGATATGATCACTGCATACACATAGAGACTAGTTGCCGCCAAAATCAGACTATTAGTACAAGTTGGAGCAATTTTTACTTTTCATCAAAACAAGCAAGAAGAATTTCATTTTTAACCATGACCATGATAATTAAAACATTACATTGTATATTATTCTTGCAGGTGTTGAAGCTGTATGCATGGGAGCTGTCCTTTCAGGAGAAAGTGAACGCGATTCGGTCACTTGAACTCGACATCCTCAAAAAGAGCGCCTATCTGGGTGCTGTGGGAGGGTTTACATGGTCGTGTTCACCTTTTGTGGTAAGTGTTGGAGTGTGATGGTATCTGTTGGTGTTATGTTAGAAGTATATTTGCAAACTTGAAAGATTTGCAAAAATAGAATGTGATGTTTTTCTGTGCTGTGTATATTTAGTGTTTGTTTCAAATGTACCAGATTACAATGTATGGCTTGTAAATATTTGATCTTATGACCATTTTTAAAAAGTTAAGATGTTCACATGAATTCCAGTGCTATGAGACACAATGGATTGGTTTACTGTAAATGCTGAGAGTTCACACTTGTATATATTAAAAATATTTATATTTTCTATATGTTATACCTGTCATAATGCACTACTGTCCTTGCAGGTGACTCTTGCCACATTTGGCACCTTTGTTACCACCGGGGGAGTCTTGGACGCACAGAAAGCATTTGTTGCTCTTTCTCTCTTCAACATCCTCAGACTTCCTATCAGTCTCCTACCAATGATATTGTCCTTTGCCGTCATGGTTGGTTTTTATTTATTGTTTTCCATTTGTAGTTATGTCTGTCATAAATGATGTAGGATCATTATTGTGAAGATGAATATGATAAAACTATAAACAGCATTACTATGTTATGATAAACTTTTATCAATAAAGTTTTAGATATATTTTATTATCATGCAAACCTTACATGAAATTCATAATCTGTTTAATAGGCTAGTGTATCACTGAAGAGGTTGAGTGAATTTTTAATCACTGGAGATTTAGATGACAGTGCTGTCACACATAGACTTGATGATTCAGGTACATAAGTATATTTTATCAGTGAATGAATATTATTCTTCTATCTTGGCTAATCGGATTGTTATGATCTGCATAATCGCTTTTCAAAATAATGTAGTTGGATTCGCTGTATAGGAATTAACCGAAATTTCGACATCTATAATGTTGAATACAGGTTATTCCCATAGTTATCCAACATCAAAATTACGGAACCATCATAATAATAGAAAAATAATACATGTAGTTGTTAAATGTTAACACAATTGTTAAACATCCTCATTAATTCTTTGTGTAGAAGATCCTATAACTATAAAGAATGGAAGCTTCTCCTGGGGAAGAACAGAGAATGATCCAACTGTTCTCAAAAAGTGAGTGGCACAAAATTGATACTAAATTTTACAGATAGAATGGAATCTCTTTTTTAAGCCATGCTCAAGTTACATGTAGTCATGAATTACTAGTATTTTGTCCTGCATAAAAAATCATATGATTATAGACACTCTTACTGTTTTACATTTCTTTTGATTCCTAATTCTTGGGTTCTTGATTACTTTCTTCCATTCATGTCTAGCATCTACTAACACTGGTTAGCGCTTCAAGTCATTGAATGAAAGGAGAATTAGAAGTAAATAATAAAGTTGTTGGTTTAATATATATATTTATATAGCAATTATCCAGAAAGTATATTATATTAAGGACTTTTGCATAATAAAGTTGTTAATTATGATTTACATGTATCACTGTATATTTTTCATTTTAAAGTGTGAACATGTCTGTGAAGGAGAAAAGCCTGTCTGCCATTGTGGGACAAGTAGGATGTGGAAAAACCACACTAATCTCCGCTATGCTGGGTGAAACGGAAAAAATAGCAGGAGATGTCAATATCAAGGTAACTTGCCAATTCTTTTTTTAGAATTGTAACCCTTTGAATGTGTGTGCTAGCATTTATTTTCTACATCAATCAAAGTTTGTTATTTAGGTCCCCACATATACACGTATAGGTAAAACATTTGAAAAGCAGTAGTACAACTGAGTGATCGATTTTATCCTTACTTCACCAACTCCTTCCACAGGGCACCATAGCATACGTTGCCCAGCAGGCTTGGATTCAGAATGCCACGCTACGCGACAACATCACATTTGGCCGTGCCTTCTACCAGGAGAAGTATGACCGCGTTATTGAGGCATGTGCTTTGAAGCCTGATTTGGACATGCTGCCTGGAGGAGACCAAACAGAGATCGGAGAGAAGGTACATGTACCATATAGGATGATTAATATGCACAAGAACTGTTTTTAGGTTGAAACGTTGTCAATTTAGTGGATCAGCTTTTATATAAACAATTGTGGTCAAAATCTTATTATCATCTCAAACAGAGTAAAAAAAATGACAGCTACATGTGCAAGTACATGTACATCTATTATTTCGGGTCCTATTGTTACAAATTCGGGATCATCAAAATACATGTACAAGTTTTCACCTGGATCATAGGAGTGATTTAATATGATAATGATAATTAATCTCTATCTCCAGGGCATCAACCTGTCAGGTGGTCAGAAGCAGCGTGTGTCGCTGGCGCGTGCCGTGTACAGCGAGGCTGATATCTACCTGCTGGACGATCCTCTGTCAGCCGTTGACTCCCACGTGGGGAAACACATTTTTGAGAACGTCATCAGTCATGAGACAGGAATTCTCAAGGATAAAGTGAGATTTCCATTTGAGATATTTTTGTAGACTATTACATAATTGCATTTGTTGAAAGTCTTTTCAAATGCGAACATTTTCAGCAGATATATATGTGACAAATATAAAAAAATTGAACCCGCATCCTCATAAGTTTGCATGTAGGTGTACCCTGTAGATTAAAATGTAGATGCACTTTTCTTTTTCTTGTTCTCTCTCTTTCTCTCTCTCTGTTTTCTATGGCAAGCAAGCTCCTACCACTGCATTGAGGTTGCTGAAAACAGGTATTACAATCCTAAGCTTCCTTTTGACAATAGTAAGTGGGCCTGATGGGACTCGAACTCAAGACACCAAGGTTGTGAGACCAGAATGATACTCTCATCCCAAGTAGTGGGGTTGTGAGTTCGAGTCCCGTCAGGGCCACTTGATACAGTCAAATGGAAGCTTACAGTTTTAAAACCTGTCTTCAGCTATGTCAATACAGTGGAAGAACGTTGCTTGCCATAGAAAAAAGAGAAAGAGAGAGCGAGAAAAAAATTGAATCCACAAGCATACCTGAAAAAAATACGTTTAACAGAATACAATGTATAGATGGATAAATAGATAAATTATCTGCAATAAGGGTCAAAGGTATCTCTTTTGGCAGATAGTAATAAACATTCAATGATCAAATCACACTTGTAACAAAAAAGAACATTCACACTATTTTAAGGTACATCTCTTATGTTTTTACCATTTGATCCAGACGCGAGTGCTTGTGACTCACGGTGTGCAATGGCTTCCCAAAGTGGACAACATCTTTGTGCTGGCAAAAGGCTGTATCGCAGAAACAGGGTCATATGATGAGCTGTTGGGCCATGATGGGGACTTTGCACAGTTCTTGAAGCAGCATTTGAATGCCAGCTCAGACTCTGAATCTGAAGATGAAGAAAGTGGGTCTGATTTCAGAATTATTTTCTCAATGACTAGATTGCCAAAGATTTTGTATGGTGAATGATTAGCTAAGCTGTTTGAAACTTTTTGTGCTTTGCAATATAAGCGTGTTAAGTTCATCTGCTTTTGGTAGTGATATTCAAGGGACAGCAAGATCATTTTAACTGTTCTGCAGTTGTTTACATTCCAAATAAACTGATTAGGATCAGTCTGTATCACTGAAATGTTTATAACAGAAGCATAACAAAAATAAATATCTATGAATTATTTTCATTCTTTTCAAATTGTCATCTGATTACACTTGATATTGGTCCCACTTATTACATGCAGTAAAATCAGCAAAGAAGGCCATTCTGCAGAGAGTTGAGTCTATAGCTACAGACGGGGATGGATCCAAACGAGATTCTGCAGACAGTAGATCTCAGTCTGCCTCGCACACCACCAGCAGAAAAAGGTATACTCAAATATATTCTTTCAAATAAACAAACATTAAAGCATCAGCCCTTTCCTTAGGTTTTTGTAGAAAAGGAACTTTTGGGGGTTCTTTCTTCTCAGGATGGAAGACATGGTGGCCAGGGAAAAAGGTTTCTTTTGGTGGTTTCATGAGAATTGAGGGGAAGTTCATCTGGGTTTGGGTATAAGGTGATTTGATGACACGCTTTCAATCTTTTCTAGATTGAAAAGATGCACACAGTCAAACAGGAGGGTCCTATTTTCTACTTTATATTTTGCCTGATATCAATATGTTGGTAAATTAAAGCTTGACGATTGTCACACAATAACATTGTACACTAAGAACATAGTGTGTCGAGTGTGTAAAGCTAATATTTAAAGGGATCAATAATTTTGATTCACAGAATTTGAAATTAATATTGTGTAGTGGTTTATATTTTGCTATGCTCTCATTTGAGATACTGCTATTTGCATTAGATATACATATGTGGACATTCTAACTACGTAAGACTTGTTTCAGGAGGCGAGCGTCGTCCTATAAGTCGGGTGACGGGCGCAAGAGGACATTGTCCAGAGTCGTGTCTCAGAAAGCCTCTGAAGTAGCAGACGTCAAACAACAGTTGAAAAAGAAGGAAGATAGTAAACTGATTCAGGATGAAACTTCCATGACTGGGGGTGTATGCATTTTGTTTTATTATCTTAATTTATATAATTCTGTAAAGTGAATATTAGACAATTAGGAATGTTTCAGGCAATTGAAACATGCCGAGATTAATTAGCTTGAGTTAATCATTCAACTACTATGCTACTTTTTACATACAATAGGTAGGAGAAGACAAATGAAGTGTAATGATACATGTACCTAGATGGGGGGAAAAACCCCAAAAATTTTTTTTTTAAAAAAAATTTTTAAAAAAGTTTAAACCCCCTGGGGGTTTTTTTTTTGATTTGGTTTTTAAACCCCCAAAAAAAAAAATTTTTTTTTTTTTTTTTGGCCCCTTTTTAAAAAAATTAAAGGAAAAAAAAAAAAACCCTTTATAAAAACCCCGGAAAATTTTTAAAAAATTTAAACCCAAATTTTCCCAAATTTTTAAAAAAAAAATTTTAATTTAAAAAAAAAAAAATTAAATTTTAAATTTTTTCCAAAAGAATTTTAAAATTTTTAAAAATAAAAAAAAAATAAAAAAATTTTAAACCCAAAAAATCAAATTGAAAAAAACCCCCGTTTTTTAAAAAAAAATTTTTTTAAAAAAAAAAGGAAAAAAAATAAATTTTTAAAAAAATTTTTGGGGGGTTTTTTAAAAAAAAAAAAAAAAAAATTTTTTGGGGGAAAAAAAGAAAAAAATTTTTTTTTAAAAAAAAAAAAATTTGGGTTTTACCCCATTTAAAAAAAAATTTTAAAAAGGTTTCCTTTTTTTTTCTTTAAAAAAAAAAAAGGGGGCCCCCAAAAAAAACAAACCCAAAAAAAAAAAAATTTAAAAAAGGGTTTTTTCCCCCCCAAACCCCCAAAAAACCCCCTTCCCCCAAAAAAAAAGGAAAAAAAAAAAAAACCCCCCCCCGGGGTTCCGGGGCCCCCCAATTTGGGGGCCCCTTTTTTTGGGGAAAAAAAAATTTTGGGGGGTTTTTTTTTTTAAAGGGTTGGGGGCCCCCCCCCAAAAAAAAAAATTTTTTGAAATTTTTTTAAAAATAAATTTTATTTAAAAAAAACCCCCAAAAAGGTTAAGGGTTTTTTTTAAAAAAAAAAATGGGAAAAAAATTTTTTAAAAAAAAAATTTTTTTTTAAAAATTTTCCCCCGGGTTTTTTTTTCCAAAAAAATTTTTTAAAAAAAAAATTAAAATTTTTAAAAAGGGGGTTTTTTTTTCCCAAAAAAAAAAAGGAAAAAAACATTTTTCCCCCTTTTAAAAAAAAAACCCCCCTTTTTTTTGCAAAACTTAAAAAATTTTTTTGGGGGAAAAAAACCCCCCCCAAAAAAAAAAGGGGGGGAAACCCCCCCAAGGAAATTTTTTTAAAAAAAAAAAAAATTTTAAAACCGGTTTCCCCCCCCCAAAAAAAAAAAAAATTTTTTTTTTCCCCCCAAATTTTCCCCCCCCCTTTTTATTTTCCCCCCAAAAAAAACCCTTGGGGGTTTTTAAACCCTGGGGGGGTTTTTTTTTGGGGGGGTTTTTTTTTTGGGCCCGGGGAAAAAAATTTTGGAAAAATTTTAAAAAATTTTTTTTAATTAAAAAAAATCCCCTTTTTTAAAAAAACCTTTTTTAAAGGCCAAAATTTTTTTCCCCTTTTTGGGGAAAAAGGGGTTTTTTAAAATTTAAAAATTTTTTTTTTTTTTAAAAAATTTTTTGGGGGGTTCCATTTTCCCCGGGCCCTTTTTTTAAAGGAAAAAAAATTTTTTTTCCCAAAAAATTTTTTTTTGGGAAAAAAAAAGGTTTTTTTTTTTTTGCCCTTTTTTTGGGGGTTTTTTTTTTTAAAAAAAACCCCTTTTTTTTAAATTTGGGTTAAAAATTTAAAAAAAAGGGTTTAAAAAAAATTAAAAAAAAATTTTTTTCCCCAAAAGGGGAATTTTGATTTTTTTTTTTTTAAAATTTTTTAAAAAAAGGGGGGGAAAAAAAAAATTTTTTAACCCGGGGGGGAAAAAAAAATTTTAAAAAATTTTTTTGGGGTTTTTTTTTATGGGGAAAAAAAAAAAGGGAAAAAAATTTTTTTGGGGGAAAAAAGGTTTTTTTGGGGGCCCCTTTTTTTTTTGGGGGGGGACCCAAAAAAAAAGGGGGGGAATTCCCTTAAAAAAAACCCCTTTTTTAAAAAAAGGGTTTTGGGGTTCAAAATTTTTTTTTTAAAAAAAAAAAAAGTTTTGGGTTTTTAAAATTTCAAAAGGAAAAAAATTAAATTTTTTTTTAAAAATATTTTGGGGGAAAATTTTTTTTGGGGGAATTTTTTTTTTAAATTTTTTTGGGGAAAAAATTTTTTTTAATTTTTGGAAAAAAAAATTTTTTTAAAAAAAAAATATTTTAATTTTTGGGAAAAAAAATTTTTTTTTTTAAAAAAATTTTGGGAAAATTTTTTTTAAAAAAAACCCCAAAAAAAATTTTTTTAAAATTTTTAAAATTTATTTAAAAAATTTAAAAAATTTTTAAAAATTTTAAAAAAAACCTTTTTAAAAATTTTTTTTAAAAAAATTTTTTGGGGGGGGGTTTTGGGGGTTTTTTTAAAAAAAAAAAAAAGGAAAAAAACCCCAAAAAAAAAAATTTTTTTTCCAAAAAAACCCCCCCCAAAAAAATTTCCCCAAAAAAAAAAAAACCCTTTAAAAAACCCCCCCCGGGGGGGGGGTTTTTTTGGGGAAAAAAAAAAAATTTTTTTTTAAAAAAAAAAATTGGTTGGTGGGGGGGCGCTCAGTTTGCTAATGTCCATATGGGAAGGGCAATTTCAACGTAGAGGGTTAGGGAGGGCGTTCAATTTTTTTATCTCATCAATATCAAATGACCGCCCCCCCCCTGTACAATTAATGATGGTCGCTCCCTCAACTGCAGCCTATTATAGAGCCAGTCTAAGATATACACCAGAGCCCTGCGCGGGGCCCCGCGACCTGCGGGCCCCGCATTTTCACCCGCGAATATGCGGCCTGCGGGCTAAATTGGATGTTTTACTGCGGGTGTGGGTGTGGGTGTGGGTCTGAAAATTTCATGCAGGTGTGGGTGCGGGTTTTAATCATGAAAAAAAGTTACATTGCGGGCTCTTTGCGGGCTAAAAATCAAGAACAGAACCCGCATAGAAACCCACATTATCTACTTATTACAGTTTAGGGATCAAATATTACACATCAACTATTATGTATCTCTTTCACTAGATGCATATAATGATATTAATAGTGTGACATGATTATGATTGGCTTTATGGCCATAGTTAATGTGAATGTATTCCAAATGAATTATTTTACAACTTACACAAGATCATAGGCACACACGTTCACTTCATTGTTGGGTTCATGTTCTTATACTAATCTGAATTATGTGATGATCTCCTCAAGTGAATGCACTTGAATGAATGTTTGTTAGTATTCATCAAAAAACTTGCTCTCATGTAGGTGAAAACTTCATGTTAAAAAGAAAATTGTACAGATATTCGATGTAGTTTCCAATACAACCTAGGGCAATCATATCTCCTTTCATGGCCACATGTTATATATAGCATATAAGGTGCAAAAGTCCGGATTTAACCAGGGCCATGAACTAGGGCCGTGTGAGAAACTATGTGCTATACTTATGAAACTTTCACATATGTCAGAACAATGTTTTACAAGTAGATACTGTGAGAATTGCATTCAAACACATTTCATACATTTGGAAACAATCCCTTAATTCCATTAAAGTAAAACATACAAATTTTACCTATTCTTAAGAAAATGTGGATGGTTAAAATGTAACCAACAATTCTTTATCTAAAAGCTAAATTACTTCACATTGCATAGTTCTTATAAATGTTCTTTAACAACAAGTTTTAAGACAACGTTGTACAGAACAGCTTATGTCAATGAACACTGATGAAAATTGTCATAAAATTTCTGAATTAAAGTATGTATTATTGTAATGTAGCTTATACACTATCATAATAGATATAAACAAATTAAAAGTGTCCACAATATACAAAATGTGGCTATCCTGTTTATGTGTGATTGAGAGTCTCTCTGTAACACGAACAGTCTCTCTAACAGGAAAGGAAGTACATGTATTTGCTTTCTACTTAACTGTTGCTAATGAGATGGTGGCCACTGGTCACAATGGACAATGGACAAACAAATATCACTTCAAGCTTGTGAGTTTATTTGTTTGGTCAGATAAGGCTTTATAGCAAAGAGATGGAATATCTTTTTGGGCCTTTGAGACATATCCTGGGATGGTGTGAAATATACTACTATGATACTACACCCATATATAAAGTAAAGGTGGCAGTGTTTGTTTACCTACACGTATTAAGCGAATTGCTTTACATATGTAGCTTCAAAGAGAATGGTTAATAGGATATATTTAATTGGCATGGTTTTGGCTAAAACATTTTATTCATCGAAGAGAGTGAATATTAATTGCTAGAAAAGTGCTATGCGTAACGGTCACCATCAGCACCTAGTAAAAGGAATTTTAGTGTTGCTGGACAACTGCTCTCAGATAGACAATCCCGTTTAGGATCAGCTAACATGGATGACATTTTATTCATGAATTCTGCTTTAAAAAAGTAGATAATTGACTTGTGTGAATTTTGAACTGTGAAAAAAGAACATTTTATAGAAGTAGAAAAAATAACATTTCCCTGTGATAAATGTTTTTGATTAACTATAAATTCTTGAAAACAATGCGGGGTTTTGTGCAGGTTTTGCGGGTATTTCTGCAGGTTGTCTTTCAGTATCTGCAGGTGTGGGTGTGGGTGCGGGCTCAATTTTTATGAAACATGCTAGGTGTGGGCTTGGGTGCAGGCTTCAATAGTTTATATGTGCGGGTGTGGGTGCGGGTTTCACATTAAAAACGTGGGGCGGGTGTGGGTGCAAACTTATAACCCACGCAGGACTCTGATATACACATACAGGCAATGGAGTTGAATTCTGTATGGATGTTTTGATATGAAGGAAACTAAATAGAATAACTAAATATCATACATGTATATCATAGCCTTTAGAAAGGCTGAGGTTCATTTTATATATGATATAATATCGAATGGGAGAAAGGATATGTCTCCTCGAGATGTGTCTACATTAGGCAGGTGTCAGCTATGCCATTCCTTTGGACAGGTCCCACTGCATAAGATTTATGTGTAATACAATGTATCTGCGATTCCGTGGATTGTGAAGGGAAAAATGAAAATTACCCACCACAGTCAATATCAAGCATGGCCCTCACCTCTCATCAAAATATGTTTATTACAGAGATTCTACATATCCACTGCTCGTCAGCTGAAGCGTATTGAGTCGACCACGCGTTCCCCTATCTATGTACACTTCAGCGAGACTGTCAATGGCGCAAGCACCATCCGAGCTTACGGTGTACAGGAGAGATTCATAGAATCATCTGCGCAGAAGGTTGACCATAACCTTGTCTACTACTGGAGTGGGCTTGTTTCGGCAAGGTGAGATTCTGTCTCTCTGTTGCCTATTTCAGTCCAGTACAAGGCATGTAAAGGGTGCAAAAGTAAAGTAATTGTTCCATTGACAATTTTAATGATTTTTTAATCTTTGTGTATTCTGTGTCAAAACACAAGATATATTTTGAGTATCAAAATGCATTCCATAATCATTGTACTGAAACATGATGCATCAATATCAACATAAGAATTAATATATAATTACTGACCTTGCTTCGAAAGCGGCGCCCCCGTAGTGAATCTCGAATTTCGGACATTTTTTACCCACCAGTGCCGTTTTGCGCTTCAAACCTAGACGCCCGTTCCCTGCCTTACTACTATTTCAATGTTCCCATAATCACTGTGCGTTTCAATCTCTCTTAATTTAGAAAACTGCTTCCCCTGATGTCGAAGTCGACAACGGGTTGCGCCGCCATATTGGGTGTCTGCGTGGCGTTCGTAAAAACGACTGTCCCGATAATAGTTTCACAACGTCCCCGCCTACCAAAACCACACCGACTGTTGAGATTAATCGTCGTGCTGTTAAAATTTATGGACTATCCATTTGCGTCCGTAGGACGCGGGACTGCTAGTTAATATATAATTACTGACCTTGCTTCGAAAGCGGCGCCCCCGTAGTGAATCTCGAATTTCGGACATTTTTTACCCACCAGTGCCGTTTTGCGCTTCAAACCTACACGCGTTCCCTGCCTTACTACTATTTCAATGTTCCCATAATCACTGTGCGTTTCAATCTCTCTTAATTTACGAGAAAACTGCTTCATAAATGTCGAGTCGACAACGGGTTGCGCCGCCATATTGGGTGTCTGCGTGGCGTTCGTAAAAACGACTGTCCCGATAATAGTTTCACAACGTCCCCGCCTACTCGACACGAAACCAAAACCGCACCGACTGTTGAGATTAATCGTCGTGCTGTTAAAATTTATGGACTATCCATTTGCGTCCGTAGGACGCGGGCCTGCTAGTAGACATAATTCCTGGCCATAGTTTTCAGTAATATTACATCTACTTTATTGTGACAAGTCATATTGCACAAGCAGATCCAAGGGTGGTGTAATTTTTGGAAAAGAGAAGTACAGCCAAAGGATTATCTGAGTTTAGTATGCTCAAAGCCTCACAATATGCTAAATCCAACAAGAAAAAGACATTTTCTAGGGGGAAAAGTGGGGTCAAATGTCCCCTGACTGGGATCTACCATGGATCTGCCAGTGAGTAATCACCCATTGCCCTTCCCTCTCAGAATTTCATATGTACATGTAGGTTGGTTTTCAGCATTTTACGCAGACATTCATGCACACTAGGCTTATAAAATTCTGGGTCATGTGCTCTCTTACATTTACCAAAATCTTTTGTGTGTCATATCATTTCAGAAGCTTAGCAACTATTGTGTGATCTCATTTAGAAATGGAACGTTTACCAAATAATTGCTCATTTGTTTCTTAATGAGAGATTCTGAAGAATATTTACTACAAACAAACATCAAAATGACATTTACCACCTTGATTTACCATTATTGAACTCAAAAATGTGCTTTGACATGAATGTTTAAGGCAAGCATTGTGTTTCAGATGGTTGGGGGTCCGTCTTGAAGTCATTGGTTCCCTTGTGGTTTTTGCAGCAGCCATATTTGCTGTCATTAGCCGAGACACGATCAGTGGTGGTATCGTTGGACTCTCCATTTCATATGCACTGCAGGTTTGTTCATTAACTGAGGGAATTTTGATTTAAATATATCATTTTCTGATTTGGTCGTCTATTACATGTACATGTAATGAGCTAGAATGTGCAATATAGGGAGATAAATTTGTTATAATGTATGTAAAATTTCTTATTTGCTTTCACTGTATTGATATCTATTATAAAATTAATAATATAATGCAATTTTTTTGGCATTGAGACTCATGAAATGGGTCGTCATGATAAATGATGATTGCACTATGATTCACTTACTGATTGCCACAGATTGTGACACATATTTTGATATTGTTCTATTTCATGTTATATTGAATTGAATTTACTCTGTATAACATCCATTAAAATTTAAGTATTTTGCACTAGGTATATTAACTATTAAAATGTATCAAACCCATATTATCTAAACAGAAAATCACATGATAACTGTTCCTTGGCGATGATTTCTATTACAGATCACACAATCCATGAATTGGATGGTTCGCATTGTGTCAGATCTTGAATCCAACATTGTGTCGGTGGAGAGAGTCAAAGAATACACGGAAACTCCCGTTGAGGTTGATTTTTTAATTTTGAGTACCCAATGATGGTCAAGTTTAGCAGTAATGAAAATTATTCCTCACCACAGTAACATAAAACATCTTAAACATTACCAATTTATAAAATCGATATGATGTTTTTAATATGATTGCTATATTGGAGAAACAATAATTTATTTGATGAAGAATATACCTTTTTGGAATATACCAATTCAAATTTAACAAATTGTGTAATGGGAATCATATCATTTGGTTTATCTTTGTCAATTAGATATTTCTTATAAATGATAAAATTAATTACACTTAATATATTATTCAAAACTACTTCATTTGCTATGCTAAGTAGTATATCTTGGGAAGTTAAATTTCTTTTTTCTAGACAGCTAAGTATATTCCAAATATTTTCTATATGAGGACATCTGATGAGTAAGTGAATTGAATTGTGATCTACGTCCTTACAATATATACAGTATGGGGATTCAGCTTTTCCCCACCTAAAAAGATTGGACATAGTTGGTAATAGGTTATTATATAACTTACAGTTAAAATCTTTTATCTTTGGATCAAAAATACATTTCATTTTGTTCAGGTAAAATTGGTCATTAGTAATATCTTCATCAAATAGTGCTGACCATTTATTACAACTCTTACATATTATCAATTATCGTTTTTGAAATAAGAACCTTATAAAAATCTTTACATTTTCCTTTTTCATTTTGAAATCTATCTTTTCCCTTATCTACATGACTTACACTAGAGTTGTTCAAAAATCTTATTTCTTTGTATGGTTTGAGACAACTCTTTAACATATAAATAGTTCTATAATAACTTTGTTTGTTTGATAAATTTATAAAAATATCATCTTTAAAGGTGCCATCAATATTTAGTACATATTTAATGTATATATACCTGGATTCTATAAAATATTTATCAAACATACATTACTGTATTCAATCTATTTAAGAAAAAAAAATGACCTATAATGACCGACTGGAATTTACACTTAAATTGGCAAAGTACCAAATAGAACATAGGTGGTGGGCACTGGGGATGTAAGGATTGTGCCAAATTTGAATGTTTTCTCTTGAGCAGTGTTAAAACTATTCTGGCAAATGTAAAAAAAATGGGACAAAAATGGCCATGTGCAAACCAAACTTTGATTGGCAAGGTGCCCAAAATTAAATCACTGCGATGTTGCCTCATAACTCATGGTATTTTTAAGTTTGAACAAAATCAGTTATTTAGCTTGTCCAAAGACATACAGACATGGAGACATACAAACGAAACAAAAACAAGACTTTCCTTTCAACTAAAGCAATGCAATAGTAAAATTGAATACTGCCAGTTTATCAAAATGGACTGTACTATGGTATGCATCACATTTTTACATCTCAAAGAATGATCTACAAGTAAGAGGGGGGTGTCACAGGGGTCCTGAGTTCCATGTTCCACTATTTTTAACCCTCATGTTCCATGTTCCACCATCATTTTGCCCCTATGTTCCATGTTCCACTGTGATTTCTCATGTTCCATTTTCCACTATGAAAATGATCCCAAGACAACAATTTTGAACACATTTATCAGGAATTCTTTACAATATGTGGACACGAATCAAATATTTTCTATGGAAGTCCTAATATTTAACCAAATCAAATAATCTTCAGTCCTGATAAAGGCAAGATATAGGGTCATAACTTCTAAATAGGAAAAGAAGAAAAACTAAGCGGATAAAAATATATGACAAAAAGTATACCCTTGGGGTACGAACGGACCGATAATGTACTGATTAGTGTTAATTCTGTGATGCATAAATGAACATTTGTGTTGCTATGTGCAAGTACAGAGAAATATTTTCTAACTTTTTTGGCATTCTTATCTGATGTAGTAGTACTTGTTAGGTACCAGAGCGATCAATACATGTAGAAGACAGAAGCCTCTACCTCTATACTACCGGTATCACTTTCAGCAATGATCGATGCTTCTTGTATTGATGACACTACAATGATTTCGTTTATCATTACCAAGGGCGTAAGAAGATTTTTGTAATGAGGGGTTCACATTTGCAAGGGAGCATATAGCGACTGGGAAGGGGGGTGGGGTGGGGGAAGGAGGAAATAGGAGGATATACGGGGAGATAGCTTTCAGCTTATGTAGAGCTAATGGAACGAAACAAAAACGCGGATTTTGCTTCATTTGAAGTGACACAATTGATCTTTGCATATCACTGTTCAGTTCCATATTATGGGTATGTAGTAGACTGAAATCTGTCAACAATTTTGCCAATATGCATTTATGGGGCCACCCCAGGATGTAAGCGAGGGGAGAGTTAAGATGCGCAAACAATGGTGATAAATGTGCTATGGTAGGGAGGTCTGGGGGCATGCTCCCCCAAGGAAATTTTGAAATTTTATGTGCTTACATGTGCAATCTGAGCCATTTTTTGGATCAATTTTTATTATATAAAACTTCTGTAATTTCAAACATAAACATCTTTTAAAACACATTGAGGATGAGTCTGAACCTTCACAGCCTTATTCTAACCCCCCCCCCCCCCCAGTCCACATCCTTTGTGCAAAGCCATTATAAATATGGATACTCTGAAATTGTCATATTGAAGCTATGGAGTAGGGGTGCAACTGTCTACGAGCACTTACTTAGTGTTCACAATCAGCACTGTAGTGTATACGTGCCAATTTGGGCTGTGTAAAAATGTTGAGGAAAAATGTGGTGGTTCATAGTTGTGATCCAAGTCTTGCTCTTACGACTTTACATTTTACACCAGGTCATTGGCACACTTATGCTAATTACTCACACAATCACTCACTTACTCTTTTAACCCAATGACCTGTACCTAATTAACGTGTAGGTGCCAAAGCTGTGTGCAACAATTTAGGTATGAGTTTGCTCAACACCCACAAACAGAGCCGACTGGCAAGGGAACCCACGACCTTCTTGTCACTAGTCTAACTGCCTATTCACTCAGCCAAAGAAGGACATTAGGTAGATGCTGTAGAAACCAAAAATTGGCTAGAGGATTGCCACGATTGTGAAGTGTAGGATATCATAATGACCGACACTGCAAGTCTGCAATACTGCGTTGTCCTTATTGTGCATTCGAAACCTCTCCTATTTAACACTGTAAGTAGCATAAAATTGAGTCAAAACACCGTAAAATCGCGACAAAAGTGCAGAAAAAATTGAGGGAATTGCCATATTCCATGTTCCACTATGACTTCCTATGGTCCATGTTCCACTATTTTTTTACCCCTATGTCCCATGTTCCACTATTTCTTTGACCCCATGTTCCATGTTCCACTATTTTTTTGATCCCATGTTCCATGTTCCACTATCCTGTGTCACCCCCCCTCAAGTAACAAGATTGCCTCAACCTGATTCATCCAACTTAACTCTGAAAACCCCTTGAACACCTCAGGCTGAATGGTATATCGAGGAGAGCAAGCCGAAGAGGAGTTGGCCAGATGAAGGCAAGATTGCATTTGAGAACTACTCCACGCGCTACAGAGCTGGTCTGGAGCTGGTGGTAAAGGGCATCACAGTGAATATTGCTGCAGGAGAAAAGGTAGAGTCCATATCACTTTTCAATGTATATGTACTAAGAGGTTGATGCACATAGAGCCAACAGACTGTGCTTCTGGGTATTTCCAAATTTTTATGGCTTTACTATTAGAAGCATTTCAGACTTACAAAGTCTTATGTTTGTGAGTGTGTTATTGGTCATATCTCTTTCCCGTCAAACACTATCATATAGAATTATTCACAACTGACGTCATCACAGTTTTGTGCATTTCTGACACACACAGCCCTCAACCACCACTCAACCCACACACAGTGCGTGCAACGTACATCCTTTAATTCTAAATATCAACAAGATAAAACACTTCTGCAATCATTAGAACGAGTTTTTATTTATTGAAAACAAAGATCATTCCTAGCGTCATTTTTTGTTTGACCATTCCCCCCCCTCATCAGTCGTCATTATTCTCCACCCCTTCCACCTCCACTGTAATAACTAGCTCATCAATGTCATGTGTGAACAATCACATAGATGACAGGAGCAAATTGGATTCTCTACATGTATCCTATACTAGTACTTTTATATAGTCAATGAATAATACAATCTATGAACTAAATGTACTAAATCCTCATCATGTTCCATGCACCAGGTGGGCATCGTGGGTCGTACTGGCGCCGGCAAGTCGTCACTTACTCTCGCTCTGTTCCGCATCATTGAGGCAGCAGGTGGGAGCATTATCATTGATGGAGTCCATATAGATACGCTCGGACTACACCAGCTACGGTCCAAGATCACCATCCTACCACAGGTGATGTTATCAATTGTCATACTACCCCACAAAAGAAACTTGAACTTGTGTTATATAAGTTGCATATTAATATAAGTAGAAGTGGAACTTTTATAATATTTATATTCATATTCATATTTATATTTATATCCATTTATAGACATTTCAATGTACACATAAAATCACCAACTGATCTCATCCTGGAAGATTATTTTCATATTAGTATGTAAACGTCATTACAGGATCCAGTACTATTCTCAGGCTCTCTACGCATGAACCTGGATCCGTTTGACAAGTTCACAGATACAGAAATCTGGCGTGCTTTAGAGCATGCTCATCTAAAGGAGTTTGTAGAGTCTCTCAATGAGGGCATGGCATACGAATGTGGAGAGGGGGGCCAAAACCTTAGGTATATGGTTACAATGTCATCTTATATTACATGTATATTCCTTAGCAGCTGTCATTTGACCATGGAAAAATATTAGTGGTTTTAAATTAACAATCATTGATTGATAACCTACCTATGCATGCACTATTTTTGATAACAATATTTTATCGTTTGAACCACAAGTGTTTTCCATAAACATTAATTAATTTACAGCGTTGGTCAGCGCCAGCTAGTATGTCTGGCCCGATCGCTGCTGAGGAAAACAAAGATCCTGGTCCTGGATGAGGCCACTGCAGCAGTTGATCTGGAGACAGATGAATTGATTCAGAACACAATCAGATCAGAGTTTGCCGACTGCACCATTTTAACAATCGCTCACAGACTCAACACTATTATGGACAGTGACAGGTTGGCAGATGTCACAATCATATGTTCATCTACATGTATCTTAATGTTTAATTATATTTTGTATGATTTTCTCATACGGTATATGTTTAGATCTATGCTAGAACACTATACTAGTACTGTAGGTAAAACAACAACGCTCTTTGATATGATCCTCTTGAGACTTGGCTTATGATAAATTTGACCAACTCCTAATGCCTATGACATAACATTGTGTTCTTTCTCTATTCAGAGTCATGGTGCTGGATGCAGGGAAAGTAGCTGAATTTGACAGTCCCCAATTACTTCTGCAAGACAAATCTGGTGTCTTTTTTAATATGGCTAAACAAGCCAATTTGCATCATACTGAGTTTGACACTTAGTTATTAAACAGTTATCTGTGATATACCATGTATAAGTGCAGCATTTAAATATTATCGAGTACAAAAAGTGAGTGTTTGAAATGTTGCCATTATTTTATAAGCTTCACATTTACTTATATGTAGTAGGACCAATTGAAAAGTCCAGACTTACTTCCTTGAATTATAAAGTACTTTAAAAAGAGTACATGTTTTAAAGTGTTCTGTGGTGGCAACATTGTAAGTTAGAACTATGTTATTGCCTATTTAATTGTATAAAAATACAAGTAACATTTGTTGATATCTTATTTCATTTACAACAGAGATGCGAGACATTGCATAGAAGTATTTTAACGGATTGGGATGGTCAATTTCTCAAATGTGTCACACACATCTGCATGTATAAGACACTTAATTAAATGTCAGATATTTTTCAGAAGAATATGGCTAATAGTGGTTCACCATATTGTTAGAATGGGCTATCCTACATGTACCTCTTTTTTACTCATTCTAATACAGTAATCAATGATTGATTGATTGATGAAAAGATTTATATCATATAAATATTGATGCTTACATGTACGTCAATATGAATTATATTCTTTGTTCGACAAACCTGTTAAAATGTCTGGCATAGACAAAAACATGAATTTATGATTTTTCTTTTCTTTTATTGGGGAACCTTTATAAAATGCATACTTTTAAAATGCATAGTATAAGCATGAAAAAAAATAGAAATTTCGGATGTACGGTAACAGTAGTTGTTTTATTTGTAACAGTAGTCATAATGAGAAGAAATCGTAGACACGGAAACAATGGTATCATAATTATTAATTTTTTACTTGCATTTCCGTCCGATACATCCGAAGGTTTATTTGTCAATTGCTGCGGGTGTCCCAGATATTGTGGTAGGCACTTGGTGGCTGTGTCTGGTGGCTGTGCTTTGACACATTCCAACCAAGTCTTACTCAGCCTCCCCTCTACCCAACGACTAGGGATCTCCATGTCCATGACAGAATTGATGCAAGATGAGGATCATTTCACACGTCCGTACCATCAGAGATGTAGAGAGCGCAGTTGGGGGACACCTCCAGTATATCCCTAATATTTTGTGAAGCATATGGGAAGAGGTATCATCATTAGATTTCACTCACAAATCCAACCTATCATAGATCTGTCATTGTGACAAAGTCGTTGAAGGTCTGCCCAAGTTCCACTACCATGAACCAAGGCAAAACGGGCACATATAACAGATTGAGAACATTCTCCAATGGGTTTTTAAAGGTGCTTCATAATGCAAATAATGTAGTGTATTTTTATGTTTGTAATGTATTTCACACTTGAAAAAATACAAAAATATTGCCTTCATGTATTATTAATTAACATCATGTTTAATAACAATATTATATAATCTAGTGCGGTTGCTCTTATCAACTATATCCCACCAATTTCCATAAAAAATAGGGTCTCCCTTCCCTCATTAATGGCGCTCTCACTGTGTCCAAAATACAAGTAGTCTAAAATCAATCTGAAATACCAGAGAAAACATCTAATGATAGTATATATGGGTATATTTTCGAGCACATTTAATTGACCAAGTTTGACCTGAATCTGAGTAAAAATGCCACCTCCTGTAGTAAATAGAGAAATTGCCTACTTTTGACCCAAGAGTCTATTATACTGAACTTCTGACATGTATTTCTAAATTGGGATCCATTCAGCAACCTCTGTGCTACAACATACCAGATGTTTTCCCAGAAATCATTGATAACAAAGATATGCTGGGACATTTACATTTGCATTTGCTTCCTACACCACTTCTGAAAATCAATCAAGTGATACAATGTACATGGGCATCTGTTATATGACAGCTACACATTTATTGTTGGCAGGTGAAATGATTTGTTATTTATACATATAAATACATAGATCTATAGTTATTGTGATTTAGTTCAATTGCATCGGAAGACATCGTACATCGTGTACATGTAGCTGTTTTATGACAGGTATTATTGGCTGGTGAAATGATTTGTTACTTATGTATATATATAGTTATTGTGATTTGTCGAATTGCATCGGAAGACATCGTCATATCTCACGGCTATATACCTCAGCTTTATACGCACTACATAGCTGTGATACAACCATATCCATATTCGTAGAACTTGCACTCAAATTCCAACCAATCAAAAGCACCACTACCAAAATGTTCAGCGAAGACATCAAAAGTCAGATGCATATGATCTTACATTGCCAAGTAAGAAAAACCGTGTATTGATTTTGCTTTTGATATAAGTCTCGCCTGGTAAATATTCCCCGCTAAAAAGCTGTTTGTTAATAACCCACAGGTAGAAACTATAACCACAGATTAGTGAAACAGTTTAACTAATCTGTGCTATAACAGTGAATGTATGTGCTGTGTGAAAGAGATTCCCGTAAACTGACGATGATCAGAAGAGTGCTCAACATGATAATAATGAGTTAGTTCATTGTCAATATTATTATATTTATATATTTTGTATTTCATATACATAATGTAGCTTGACAACTGTTGGCAGTTTTAAATGTGAGGCATATTCTTCATGGCCAGAAGAGCAAGAATTCTTGCACAACAATGGTGCCTAGTAAAACTGTATTTAATCGCCTTTATACACAGAATTACACACACACACACTATTAATGTGTTACTATCACAAACTGTTTTATGAATATCAAAACTTTCAGTCAAATACATCAATTGATGCAGACTTAAGAAAATTAAAAAATACATGTGTAATAAAAATAAAAATTTTATTCTTCCAATGCCTATTTCAAAAGACACTTTTAGAAGATCACATCAACTGAATCAGTGGCCTTTAAAAATATAAATGAATTATTTAAAATGACTTATGATTTAATGGACTTGGGTATATCTATATATATAATAGAAAAAAAGGAAGAAGCAATGTTTTTGGTCACAAAAGGCTTTTTAACAAGAAGACGTACACACTCCAAATTATGTATGTACAATCCGGACAACTTGGTGGTCTTTATAATGTCACATTTCAAACCAAATAAATTGTTTTTAATGATAAAAACAAGAAAAAATAATTTTTCAGAAATGTTCATCATGCTGCTTACAGCGCCATGTTTTTTTTAAACGTACGTAATACATTAAACGTTTGTGTATGTCAAAGGTATGTTGCACATCACACATACAGACACACGACGGTGGTAATGGAGGTACATCTTGTCTGTTGTGGACCTGTTTTGTTGAGGGTTGGTAGTAGAAAGGGTATGTGTGTGTTCATATGGGGAGGAGGGGGGTATGGTTGGTGGTGAGAAAGGGAGTAGCATTTGATGGAGATACATTTAGTCTGTTCTGGACCTGTTTAGATGGGGATGGGGTATAGAGGGTTGGAGAGAGAAAAAGGGGGTGGCAGCGAAAGGAAGGGTAAGGGAGGGTGGAACATTTAATCTGTTCAGCACATGTTTAACAGGGGTAGCAGTAGCAGTGGGGAGGGATATTAGAGGGATCCATCATTGCCATATGCATGTAGTGTGTATATTGGCTGTGACATTTGACGATGGGAGAAAGGTTATGGAGGTGGGACAGGGAAGGATGGCGAGGGAAGAGCATTTAATGTGTTCCGGATCTCATCTGTTTCAGCCCGAGCAGCACCGGGTAGACAGCTAGTATTATTATATGTAACTAGCTGTTTACCCGGCGTTGCCCATCCTTCCTCCTGCACGACATCCTTCGAACCAGTTCTCGTCAGTATACAGGTCTGTGGCAGATTCAATACACCTCCATCACTGTCCTCCCATCGTCATATGTTAGCAATTTAAACACTAAATGTACTAATTATGGCAATGATTGATCTGTCTAATATCCCTCCCCAGCTACTGCTACCGATGGTAACCCGGGGATGGTAAACACGTGCGGAGCAGATTAAATGTCCCACTCATCCCTACCCTTCCTCCCACCGCCACCCCCAACCCCTTTTCTCTCTCCAACCCGCTCATCCCCATCCCCATCTAAACAGGTCCATAATTAATGCACCCCCTTCCTGCTGCTGCTCTGGTTGAAACGGATGAGATCTGGAACATATTAAATGCTTCTCACTTCCCATTCTTTCCCCAGTCCCACATCCCTCACACCGGCTCCTGCCACTATACAGCTCTGCGAAAGATTAAATACATCTCCCTCACCTTCCTCCCACAGTCATATGTTTCAGCCATACACACACTACATGTATGTGTCAATGCTTTATCCTTCTCATAACACTCTTTCCAGCTACTCCTACCCCTGGTTAACACGTGCAGACTATTAAATGTGCATCTCAATCACCCCCTTACTGCTGCTGCTCGGGTTGAAATTGATGAGATCTGGAATAAATAAAATGCTCCTCCCTGCCTAACCACCAGCCATGTCCACCCCCCACCCCACCCCTCGCCATATGGACACACACACCCTTTCTGCCAACACCCCTCCTTAAAACAGGTCCAGAGCAGATAAAATTCACCTCCATCACCATCACCACCCTCCCCAGCTCCCTGTTGTATGACTGTACGTGTGACGTGCAACGTACGTTTGACATGTAAACGTTTAACGTTTAACGTACCTTTAACAAACATGGCCCTGTAAGCAACCTTTCTAAAGATTCTTTTTTCTAGTTTTTTATCATTTAAACAAATTTATTTGGTTTGAAATGTGACATTATAACGACCACCAAGTTATCCTGATTGTACATATATAATTTGGAGTGTGTACGTCTTGTGGTTTAAAAGCCTTTTGTGACACAAAAAATCGCCTCTTCATTTATATATATAGATTAGGTAGACAGCTAGTATTATTATATGTAATTGATAAGTCATTAGACTTAAGACTCCAAGTCAGGTAACTTTATCACATAGTCTCTGTGATAATTCCAAGAAGACCAGTGTGGTTTCAGTATAACTCTCTAAGAAAACTGTCATTTGAGCCATGGATTTTAACCTGGCTCCGGTGGCAGAGTGGACTAGTGATTTAGCCTGAACTGCTAGGCGATTTTATGCCGTATGGTTGTGGGTTCGAATCCCACCAGAGACTATGCGGTATAGTCCTTACCTGACTTGGAGTCATAAGTCTAATGACTTAATTACATATACAATAATAATAAATGAATTATTATTTAACTTAAACATGATCAGGCTTTTTGCAACATTAATTAATATTCCTTTATATGGTGAATACTTTTTTAAAATGCCTACAATGCATTTTTATGATCTCCTGACAAATAAAGTGCATGAGAGATGCCTATATATATAACTGTATCTGTGTCTTGAAAGTTACTAAATATTGCCCAATCATATTATATTACATCACTATATGCCCATCCTCAGAACACCACTTCTGTTTTGAAAATTTTTCATCACTGATGTAGGTCTTACATATTTTACCATATTTTAAAATGTTAAACATGTTACCACATTGATTGTTTTCACGGCCATTATTAGAGTATAATGATGTGTTCAACACGATACTTTAACTCACATTTAATGGTTACGTGTAACTATATTTTTCATTATTTAACAGTTTTGCCAACTTTTCATTGTAAGGTTTGTAAAAGTTGTATAAAGCATCCATTGTCTTTTCGCTAACTCTTCCAAACATTTCATATTTTTTGCTAGAAACTTTGTTGGAAACACTCATCCTTTGCATCCTGTCAGCTATGCTTTGATCCATCGGTTCTGAAATGCAAAGAGATGACCATATTTCATATTGCAAAATTAATCATATAGAGGCAATGGGTATTAAACAACTTAAATTTGATCTAATTATCTTCAAAATTGACAGAACAATTTACCAATGTAACCAGTCATAAATTATTAACTTAATACATTTTATGTTTGATAAAATTGAATGCATTCTCACCCAAATGGAGAAAAGTGAAAACTTCATTGAGAATTTGCATGCGCTCTTGGGCATAATCCTCCATGCGAATGACTAGAATTTGTTCTCTAGGGAAAATGTTGAACCAATCTTCTAAAAATTCTGAATACATTCCCAATCGCAATCGTACCTTTTGAAATTCAAATTGCAATATGAATTAGATCTACAGACCCTTAAGTTGGAAATAATCTATAATGTATTTTTCACATTAATTACATATTCATGGAGACTAATAATTTGAAAGATACACCAAAATATAATATCATCATATTAATGGTCATTCAGTAATGGTGAAAATTGTTGCCATCTGTACCGGTAATAATGAGGCTTGAACATAAGTACATTGTAGCTCTCATAATAAATGTAATATGATATATAAGTCTAGGATTTTCTTCCTCTTTAAACAAGTAAAGACTTTTATGTGCTATACTATTGAAACTCATTTCATTTACATAGAGCGTGCATGCTTGTCAAGAAGATCTATAACGCAAGGCAACTGTGTGATGAAATAAAAAAATGCTCCACATTCCCTTTCTGTTTAAGTTTTTCACCTTTACATGCATGTGCATAGACTATTGTCTTACCACTGGCTGCCAATGACCACCTCGAGGTGAACCTGCCACTTTGCTATACATGCACACACGTCGGCTGTGTTTGGAGAAACAGTCTGTCAACCATGCGATCCCCTCAGCTATCCTCTCCTCAAAAACGTCACTATCACTGTGTCCAAAATACAAGAAGTCTGAAATCAGTCTGAAATACGAGAGAAAACATCTAATGGTTATATTCCAATTGACTTTTATTTGTAATTTAGTTCAGCATTAAAATACATTAAATAAAAACATTAATTTTTGTTCTCTTGTAGAAGTTACAAAATAGTTCAAATTATTTCAACACACAGCTGATAACCATCTGATATCAGTTGATGATGGGTAATGATAAAATGGGTTTACAATGTACTTCTGTAGCAAAAAGGAAATCTTTCACGTCCATATCTTTTCATAATAAATTCCCAAGAATTTAGTCTAATCAGAAACCTTTGCCTAATTTTGTAAATAAAATATTTTTACTTGGCAATGATGAAAATAACATATGATAAACGATTAATATGTATAGATAAGCACTTGCTTAGCCCAAACCCCTCATATTATGCAAAAGTGTTTACATATTACGGTGTAGGTATTATTTGATAGGTGGGCATTTTAAGGCCGATCAAGTATGCTTGTAGAGAACCATCCATCAAAACCCATCAAAACAGGTGAAGCAGCAAAATGTAAACGGAATGATTTTCGCCAGACGTAACTATACGGTGCATGTTAGAAGTAATCTATTAATTGTGACGTCTACCTTTGGAAATCCATGGTACGGTTGGTGAAAATCATTCGATTATGCAATTATCATGTGACCTTGTGTTTTAGCTAATAAGACATGGTGGCATTTTTATAAGTGTAATATATAATTCAGGTGAAAAATATTTGTATTATTTTCCTTACACTTCCATTGGAATAGACATCGTTTATTGGTCCTGGAATTTACAGATCACTTATAATTTTGACTGAGCATTATCTTTAATAGCATTTGTCGAGCGCACGTAGTAATACACCTCTTTGAAACACAATTTTCCTTAAATGTTGCAACTTATTGATGACAATGTCACTAATCCAACATTGTAACATAAAAGTGCACTGTTGGGTACAGTGTTGAATAAATGATGTAAACCAGTACCGTTGGCATAATATTTTAAATATATGTTTGAAGTGAGAAAAAACTGCCTAAATACTGCCTGAATTCTGATTTGACTTCATAAGCTTCCACCTTACGTGTATAGTTTTAATCAATCCCAACTATACTCTTAAAGATAAGTTATCCATGATTGAGTTTTGCAGGTGCACCGTCCACGTCTAGCAACATACGTGTGACGTTATCTGAAGGTGCTGTACATCATTCGTTCAAAACCTTATGCGAAACTGCGTCATCGATTTGACTGAATTTTTTGTGAATTTTAAGTTGAGTTAAGTCTAAATTAGCCAACAGACCTGTCATGTGTATAGCCGTAACCAACCCAATTGGGGCTTGGGTATAAATGAATGTCATATGTAAATCAGGGAGGTAGCATAGCATACGCACAGTGTGCACATCAGCATTCTGTGCAGTCAGCTTTTGGCATAGTTTATCCGAGTCCCGACCACATCATTCCAATCACATGTCCCATGCGACCGCACCAAATTACACTTTTGTGTCCGTATCTACACCTCGACCCCAAGATTTTGACCACATCCACACGGCGACCGCATTACCATTATAAGAGAAAATGCCCGCAATTTGATCGCACTATTACAGATCATCAGCAATATATCCACAACATTATCAGCCATCATAATCATTATAATTTACCAAACATTGGATTTTTTCTTTACCATCCCGAAGATAGTTTTTTGATACATTACTTAATTCCATTATCAAAAGTATTCACTTATATTCGAATGATTAAAGATTATACAGCACATTATATAACAGATATAACTCCAAAGTGAACTGATACTGAGTTCTTAATTACATCTTATTTATAGGGGAAAGCACAGGTAATAAGACAAAGAAACCGCTGATTAATAGGATCAAAGTGGTCGAAAGGAAATCATGCTGGAATCTATATTTATTTCATTACAGCTGTTGTAACGTACTACTCGATCTTGTATCTATGTTTATTATTCATCCCAACTGAAGCATACAATCAGCCATTCATCTCTTATACAAAGCCTACCACCATCGTCCAGTCCTCTGGACTCACTCCATTCTCAGTCTACTGGTGTAATCTCTTATCACTCTACCACATCATAACTTTCCTTTCTTTATAAATTTGCATTATTAATTTTAAAGTATAACTTGAAAATTATATACTGTAAATTTATTCAATAACAACATTCTTTACTTTATATCTATATATTGCTACCTTCTCGTCTTTAAAGAATGGTGGTAGTGTGTTTACATTAATATATACTGATGGTGATGTATGTATTTAAGATTGTATTTTGACAAACCTATCTAAAGAGATGAACTAGCAAAAAATATAAAGCATAAAAGAAGTTTACAATAAGTAAATACATGTTTTGGTGACAACAAAAACATGCAACATAAATGTATTAATAGTAATGATATAACTGAATGTATGTTTGATTCATCCTGGGTTTCTTTATTCATGATTTAAAGAATTTATTGGATACCAATAGAAACCAAAGTTAACCATTTTGGGCGAGACTTTCGTTGTTGAAAGCAGTGCTCAAAGACAATGGTTACAAACCGTGGATATTTTAATTACCTAAGCCCAAGTCCAAGGAGAAGCCAGAGGACACAACCAGTGGGGCGAAGGCCAGTTTTCCGATTTGTTTGTCTGTCTGTCTGAAAAACTGACCCATATTTTTAGACAGCACGGAGTGAGCACATACCACAAGTTGCTCTGTGGAATAATTAATTGACATTGGTTGTGTGAGGATATTGTCACATTTTTAAAAAGATTGAAGACACACCTATTCAAAATTGCATATAATTGATAACTATATTTGTTTATAAATTTGTTCAGATATCCAGTTTATCCTACAGTGCCAGTGAGCTATTGGATACCGGCAAAAATATTTTTATTATTATTATTATTATTATTATTATTCAATACCATCAAAGCTCAGTTACCAGGACAAGTCACCAAAATGGCTCCAAGTGTGGGGTGGGGTAATCTACCAGGTTCAGTGCCCCCAGTGCCAATACTCCTATGTAGGAGAAACTGGTAGGACCTTGGCAACACGCATCAAGGAACACTTGAACCCCAAACGGACCCCAACCGCCATTGGAGAACACATGAGAGACAAAGGACACACAATTAGTGATAAGGACTTCAAGGTTGTGGCAAGGGAGGAAGAGGAGTTCCGCAGGAAATTGAGGGAGGCCATTGAAATCCGCACGCGCCGACCCGAGCTGAACAGTGACACCGGCTACGACTTGCCCCCCGTGTACTCGACACTGCTGTCACATGACTGCCGCCACCATGGTGGTCATGTGACCCTCTGAGATTTTGCACTCGGCCCGATGAAGTTGTTGCGTAAACAACGAAAGTCTCGCTAAAAATGGTTAACTTTGGTTTCTATTGGTATCCAATAAATTCTTTAGATATGATATAATTATAATCCAAGTGTATGAAGCAAGTTTGTTTGTAAAACGACACAAGTTATTTGAACATACCAAATACCTTATTGATTTGACCGAATTTGACAAACGTTTGAAAAAATATATATCAAGGTTAATCATGAAAAATAATGGTAGGAATACATTAAGCAAATCATAAATTTTGTAAAGAGTAATTCAATTGAGTAAAATCTTATTAGTGATAACAAGACAGCTATTGTAGAAACAGATAATAATAAGTGTATAATAAAGTGTAAGATATGAAACCATAGGTTAAAATTACAATACAATGTATATTGGTTTTAATACCAATGACTTAAAAATCACAAGACTATTCGATCACTTAGCGCATTAGTTGTAATCCCAAAACAACCCAGCATGTATGTATATCCACATTTAGAACTAGATGTTATATGATAAGAACTGAAAATGAATGCAGAAAACTATTTTTCAAACATCCCTTTAACCTAGATAAAACAGGTATCACATTGTTGGAACAATGCTTCACTTCCCAATAAGATTTAATATTATTATATAATTCCTTAGCAAATGTACATGTAAAGTTTGATGATCATACTAAACAGTAGCAGAAGAAATGAATACAAATTTGACATGTAACTTTTGTGTATCAGTAATATGGCTTTTGCGTATAAACAATACACCACTGAATATTCAACTCCATCAAAATCAAGTCTCTCTTTTGTTCCCTTGGTGTGAAGCCAAAATGGCAGACATTTTTTAGCCAAGAGGAATGGCACAAACCTCCAACTCTTCTTTTTAAGAATGTTTATGAGATCAAGAATGATTCATGTGGGAGATGTGTTTAATAGTATATAAGCCTTCCTAGCTTTTGAAATGGACTCAATCACTTTCCTAATTATTAAAGCTGATTACATCAGAATTGTTTTTCATACATAAAATGTTACCTTTTTACGGGATCTCTGACTATGACAATGATCCTGGCAGTTGGCAGCACATCGTGTATATAATGTGGAACCAGAACTTGAATCTCAGAGTGACCACGATTCTCTGGCAAATCTATAATTTGCCAATTATCCCAGATGGTAGTAGCACTGCCTTCACCTATTTAGAAAAGGTATTATTGTAAATTGACCATTCATAGTGTTTGTTTGTATGATAGGGTCATCGCTATCAATATCAAACGTTATCAAATATCAAATATATAACATTCTAGAGTCTATAAGCTCATAATTTATACCCAGTTATTGGTACACACACACACATACATGTATTAGCTGTTAATAGAAATTAGCTGAGCGACATTAGAAAATTACTTCAATCCTTTGTTCGAGTAGAGTCCTCAGCAGACCCTGGGGTTAAGGGTACACTCACTACGGCATGCACTGACAATCAATCTCTCTTTATCCCAATCAAAATAATCTCTATCAATGGGTTTTCAGCACAAATGCACATACATGTACATGCACACTATGTGGTAGATCTAGAATTCAGGTATTGGGAGATTCCAATTTAGGGAATCTATGATATATATTTAAGCAGGAATAAATGATTTAAGTAAGTTTAATGACAAAATGAAAATTAGTGTAACACATAGTACAGTGAGTTATGGACAACTTGTGTTTGTTTCTTTAATTTCTGTGTATATTGAACTTTATATGTGCCTTTACTAATGTCGCTCAGCTAATTTCTATCGACCGAAGTGACAAAAAAGGGTGGATCAGTCACTGGCGCCGATTCCGACATGTGGCCTTCCTGTCGGACAGCAGATGGAAGAAAGTCGGGGGGATGCTCCTGCCTTGGTTGAGGTTGGGCTTGGGCTTGTGTTGGAAGATCTTGATGGCTTCCATGATCTTGCGACGGTGGGAGTTATCTTCTCTGCCGATGACCTTGGCTACTTTGCCCTTGAACTTGTACCCACCACTGTTGGTGTGAATCTGTATAGCAGACTGGATGCTATGAGGATCTAAATGTTCCTTCAACCTAGTCTCCAGGTTCCTACCTGTTTCACCAATGTAGGAGTCATGACAGCTGGGGCAAGTAATATCGTACACTACGCCACAGAGTTTCTTGGGGGTCATCCTTATCCTTGGGTCTAACAAGTAAGCTCCGAAGTGTGTTGAACGGTTTGTGGAACGATGGCACTCCGTGGTTTCTGAATACCCTTTGGATCGCTTCTGAGGCACCTTTCACATAGGGTAGCTTAACAGAAAACTTCTTGGGCTGGTTGTCTACCTGTTCAGTGGGCTCTTCTCTCTGTTTCTTGGGTGGGATCTTAAACGCCCATGGTTTGTAGCAGTTGATCCTGAGCACCTGCTTCACATATCTGACTTCTTGCTGTTGGTCTTCTTCTTTAGTCACAAGGTGTTCTGCTCTTCGCAAGATGGTTTGTGTTCCAAATGGTGACTTGACTACCAGTTTAGATACTGGTCTGTGTAGGTGGGCATTCGGTATGCTGTGATCTTCAGGAAACAGTCTTCCTTCCTCTCTATGCACGTATCTAGGAAACCCAGCTTGCAATCCACTTCTTCCTCTATCGTGAACTGGATACTATGGTTCTGAGAATTCAGGTAAGTTGCGAATTCATCTATCCTGTTCTGTGGAAGGTCCATCGTGAATGTGTCGTCCACGTATCTGAACCACACCGAATGGGTGACAGGAGGGTTCTGGAGCACTTTCCGTACAAAATCCTCCATCATCAGATCCGGGACCGCAGGGGACACTGGGGAGCCTATAGGAGCGCCTTGAATTTGTCTGTAGAAGAACTCATTACAAACAAAGTACGTTGTTTCGAGTCAAAATCTTAAGATAGTTATGATCTGCTCCACGTCTAACTCGCATCTATAT
The DNA here is from genome assembly GCA_019095985.1 of Streblospio benedicti. NCBI lineage: Eukaryota > Metazoa > Annelida > Polychaeta > Spionida > Spionidae > Streblospio > Streblospio benedicti. Next base: position 10,184,580 of record CM032664.1, on the reverse strand, counting down.
GTTTCAGAGCCTCATCTTCTTGTAGTCTGTTGCTAATCACAGTGATGGCCTCTTCTATGGGGATACTCGTAAACAGGGTGGAAACGTCATATGACACAAGCAATCTCGAGGGAGGTACCTCCAGGTCTCCGATTTTATTCACAAAATCTTTACTGTTTTTGATAGAGTCTTTAGTTTTACCTTTCAATGGGTTGGGGATCGTGGACAGGTACTTAGCTGCTGATTCACCCTTTTTTGTCACTTCGGTCGAAGGCCCCGTGAAGGGAGCCGCAACGTCAAGTTCTTTGTTGAAATGTGAGTGGTAGTGTTGCAAAAATATAAATCTGAATGGATATTCCTACTACTACTAATAGTCTACATAAAGATATATATGTGTTCCCCAGTGCTTGTGAATACATTTTCAAATTTCTCTGTCTCATAGGTCTTTTTTTTTATTCTTTTTTTTTTCAACCTTGGGGTTGTGAGGTGAGTCTCACCAGGGCCACTTGATATAGTCAAATGGAAGCTTAGTGTTGTAAAGCCTGTCTTCAGTTATGTCTATCGTTTGTAGAAATATGCTTGCTAAAGTAAGACATGTGAGATAAAGAGTTTGACAAAGTTGACATGTTCATTGAATAGTTTGAAGACAAAATACATAAATGTTGACAAAGTAATTGAAATGAACTGACTGATTTTTGAAAAAATCTAAAATCAATACTGATAACTATAATTTACTAGATATAAGTGTATCTAATTACAGTTATTTTTAAGGAGGTAATGCACACAACAAAAGTAGATGAAACAGTCACCCACATGTTGACAAATAGTGTGTACACTGTACAGTTGATTTTTCTTCAATAAAGTTTTTCTGTGGTTTACATATTTTCATATACATGAATAACTACTTAACATGAATAACTAACTAAGGTTAACTTCTCCAACATCGCCTTATTAATTTATTTGAAATCAAGCATAAGCAATTTTCAGTTCATGAGAGATGAGATTGTTCAACACAGTTGCTTCTCCCATCCCTTATTATGTACAGAAAGAGAAAACGTTTACCTGTGATATAGTTATTAATTTGTCCATCCACTGTGTGTTTTTCTATCTCCAGGGCAGCTGAGTCAAACAGTTCAACATACGGCACAATACTGATGTTATCTATTTAAATATTAAAAATAATCATTTTAAATGTAAATATGGCCCAAATATTAATCTAGTGGGTTTGAAGTGAGAGAGGTTAAGGGTTGGCAACTCATAACAGCATGTACTTTGAGATAATTTGTCAATTACATGTACCTCACAAAATCAATCAAAATCAAATTTACTGTGCTAAATCTCTATGCAGCCCTTTTCAACCATGAGAACCTGCAACTACATCATATGACACAGTAAACCCCTTATATTAAACTTAAACTTAGGTATATTACAATACATTGTATCAGAATTGCACGTAAACTAACATGATGGCAAGTGAAGATTTAAAATAAGAAAAGGTAATACTCAAACCTGTCCTGATATATTTATCTATTTTCCATCAAATTAAGTCTTACCTGGTTTATACCAGGTCCAATAATGGGGCTCTTTTGTGGCTGGAGGAACTAAATTCTGATGCATCATCATCTTTTCATAAAGATCTGTTGTTCCACATTTTTGGGGGCCAATAATGAAGAAATATGGTAAACATCGCAGGACTGTCCCTTCTTCTTGGTTCTTCATTATTCTATGGGCGTTATCCATGAGTCTCTGAAGTTAAAAGAAATGTACATATTTCATGCTTCCTGGTGTTGAGTAAAGCAATATATAATTTGATTTCATTATTGCGTCGCTTCAGCTGCTGAAGCAAAGTATTGTGTTTTGAATGTTAGTATGTTTTGTATGTTAGTAACTACAATGTAACTGTGTGTGTGTGTGTGTGTGTGTGTATGTGTGTGTGTGTCTGTGTGTGTGTCTGTGTGTATGTGTGTGAGTGCGTGCATGCGTGCGTGTGTGTGCGTGTGTGTGTGTGTTTTCGGACAATCTAGAGAATTTACCGATAAAGCGATTTCATTCAAACTTTACACAACTATAAGGTATGCGGCAACACCAAATCGATTCAGTTTTGGACACTTTTCCAATTAAATATGAGCTTTCCACAGCACCATGTATTGTCCATTTTCATCATTCTTACTAGTATTTTATGCACAATGAAAATCAATATCAGAGCAGCAGAAAATTGCTGCAAGATCAATATGTAGCATGACAGAGCCACTATCATCAGACAGTGGCACACAGATTATTTGTGGCTGATTATATAAATTGTAATTGTGTACTTTTAATCCAGATTTCGATAACATTTTAGTAAACATCTTTATTGCCCATAAGTTAACTTTGCTCTAGCGACACTGAGCACTTTTGATCCAGTTAAATTTACTAATGACTTTGATTTCAACAGGATCTCAGTTTGTTTAAAAGTTCTTTGGCAATTGCTGCACATATGAAAGTGTTGATGCCAAGTGTGAACTGGGTAATGGCTTAGAAATGAAGTGGGAAGTGGGAAATTACATGTAGTAACCATTAATGCTTGGAATACCATAAAACATGGTTAAGGTAAATATCACAAAATTCTCCCAGACTATAAGTATCAAATGGGAAATCAGACAATCTATGAACATATCTACTCACCCTACACTGAAGCAATTTTTTGCACAGCACATCCTGGCCCGTGGATGTGATATTCAGCTCACTGACATCCTCATACCAACATGGGTTTTGGAAATTGGACAAATATGGAAATGGTTTCTGCAAAACACATATTGAATGTGTGACAATGAATGATAAACTGCAAATAGGAACTTGTCCAATTATATGATATTGATGGTGCATGTGCTTGTATTGACTGTATTGGCATCATATTCAATAAAAACGACAACAATGCCATAGACATTTAAAACCAAAAGGGTACTCATTGGAGCATAAATTTGCTATGTGATGTTAATGACTAAAAATGTTTTACAAGTAAGAAACATTGCTGGTACATGTCCTAGACAAGGAGAGAGGGATTAGTCCCTTATATACAATCTAGTGCAATGACAGTAATGCGTCATATGTGGGTCAGACAGACCGATCACTGAAGGCACAATTCATGGAGCAGGGAGCCAGAGTTCTACGGGGTCAGAAGTATCTTGAAATCTACACAGTGACCAACAGGACATGGAATCTCACTTGAGGATTAAAAAGTCCTGTGTGTAGAACCAAAGTAAAGGAAGCGATTCAGATCAGGAAACTGAATCCATCACTGAACACAGATGGAGGCAGATGCAGACTTCCAAACCCTATAGAACAATGTGTTGACCCTCAAGGCAGGGTGGCGAGACTGATGCAGCTGGGGGATTTTCCCACGCGCACAGTGATAACGCATGATGTCATCATTGTGATCAAGATACATGGCATGATATTTGCAAAGTGTAAATAGGTTTATGTGTATATAGTTTGTAGTATATTATATGCTAAGATGGTACTGTTTTGGCGGGTTTTTGGGTGTTGATCATTGTAATTTTGAGATGAAAGAGAGAGGATGAAAATAATAAAATAAAAAAGAAAAATATAAGAAACGAGTTAACTGATTTCGTTATATGGTAGCAGAGCATTAAAGATCCTTAGATTGATTGAAGATGTCGTCAGAAATGCAAGAGCTGATAGAGTTTGGAAAGAAGCTTGGTTATGAAGGTGACAAATTACAAATATTTGTAAAAGAACAGCAGGACTTACAGAGAGAAGAAAGAGTTGCTAAGCGGGAAGAGGCCAAGAGGGTAGCTGAAGCTGAAGAGGCCAAGGCGCAAAGAGAATTTGAACTGAAGAAAATGGAACTCGAAAGTCAAGAGAGGGAACAGAAAGAAGATAGAATAATAAAAGAAAAGGAGCGACAAAGAAAACATGAGAGGGAGATGAAGGAAATGGAACTGCAAAATGGCATGAGAGGAGGTGAAGACAGCAAGAAAGCTGGTAAGCAGAATGACTCGTGTGTAAAATTGCCTAAATTGAGCTTACCAAAATTTTCTGGTGACATTCTTCAATTCCAAGAATTTTGGGATTCTTTCAAAAGTAGTATTGGTAATAATGATAGCCTTAATAAAGTAGACAAACTGAATTACCTGAAGTTAAATTTAGAAGGGGAAGCCAAAACATTAGTTGAAGGTTTAGAATTGACCAATCTCAATTATGATGTGGCCGTGGATCTTTTACTCAAACGATATTCCAACAAAAGAAAAGTTTTGAATGCACGATATAGAGCTATTTTAGATTTAAAACCATCGCCAAGTAATGCAAAATTACTAAGAAACACTTATGATATACTGAATGTTCACTTAAGGGCCCTGGAAGCAATGGGTGAAGACACTTCACACAGTTTCATTGTTTTTGTAGTGTGGAACAAGTTACCAATATCAGAGCAGCAGAAAATTACTGCAAGATCAATATGTAGCATGACAGAGCCACTATCATCAGACAGTGGCACACAGATTATTTGTGGCTGATTATATAAATTGTAATTGTGTACTTTTAATCCAGATTTCGATAACATTTTAGTAAACATCTTTATTGCCCATAAGTTAACTTTGCTCTACTAATTGACACTGAGCACTTTTGATCCAGTTAAAATTTACTAATGACTTTGATTTCAACAGGATCTCAGTTTGTTTTAAAAGTTCTTTTGGCAATTGCTGCACATATGAAAGTGTTGATGCCAAGTGTGAACTGGGTAATGGCTTAGAAATGAAGTGGGAAGTGGGAAATTAGCATGTAGCAACCATTAATGCTTGAATACCATAAAACATGGTTAGCGTAAATATCACAAAATTCTCCCAGACTATAAGTATCAAATGGGAAATCAGACAATCTATGAACATATCTACTCTACCCCTACACTGAAGCAATTTTTACACAGCACATCCTGGCCCGTGGATGTGATATTCAGCTCACTGACATCCTCATACCAACATGGGTTTTGGAAATTGGACAAATATGGAAATGGTTTCTGCAAAACACATATTGAAAAAGTGACATAACAATGATAAACTGCAAAAATGGAACTTGTCCAATTATATGATATTGATGGTGCATGTGCTTGTATTGACTGTATTGGCATCATATTCAATAAAAGCGACAACAATGCCATAGACATTTAAACCAAAAAGGGTACTCATTGGAGCACAAATTTTGCTAATTTGATGTTAATGACTAAAAAAATGTATTACAAGTAAGAAACATTGCTGGTACATGTCCTAGACAAGGAGAGAGGGATTAGTCCCTTATATACAATCTAGTGCAATGACAGTAATGCGGTCATATGGGTCCAGACAGATCGATCACTGAAGGCACAATTCATGGAGCAAGGGAGCCAGAGTTCTACGGGGTCAGAAGTATCTTGAAATCTACACAGTGACCAACAGGACATGGAATCTCACTTGAGGATTAAAAAGTCCTGTGTGTAGAACCAAAGTAAAGGAAGCGATTCAGATCAGGAAACTGAATCCATCACTGAACACAGATGGAGGCAGATGCAGACTTCCAAACCCTATAGAACAATGTGTTGACCCTCAAGGCAGGGTGGCGAGACTGATGCAGCTGGGGATTTTCCCACGCGCACAGTGATAACGCAGGATGTCATCATTGTGATCAAGATACATGTAGGAGAGACTATCGAAAGCTCAATGTAATTATTGAACTTATTATCCTGCTTAACAACTAAAATGTACATACATGTATTTGTTTAGAATATAGGACATATTGAATTACATATTAAGGATACAATGATAAACATGGTATTGTTGATATTTGATTACTTCTTTTAATAAGACTGATTTGACAGTCTTGAAACAGTATTCTATATATACTAATCGTATAGAGCTATTGAAGATCTACATTGTAGATTACATTATGCCAAACTGGTATTTGCTATGATAAGAATTCAAATGAGATATGGTTTGATAGCCTACAAAATTCATGCCTGTAGTGTTATTAAGCCATTCAGGCTGGCTATAACTAGCTATAACCCTCTTCAGCCAATATCGGTATTGACATGAAAGTGAGGCTCTACCGCTTTACCTTTTGACCATAGGCAGATCCGGAGGGGGGGGGCACGCGCCCCCCCTTTTCCCACCAAAATACTTCATTTTCAAAGGGTTTTTCACGAAATCCCAAAGTGCGCCCCCCCCCCCCCTTTTTCCTTAAGTGTGCCCCCCCTTTCCCAAAAACCTGGATCTGCCTATGTTGACAGCTTAAATGTAAATGAACCGGCAGTTTTTTGTTGGTTTCTGCACATTAAATGCTAATTTTCCAGTGTTGTGCAAAATATGGCTGATATTCAATCATTTTTTGACAATGCATTGACCTTGCTTTTAATTTGTATGTGACACATGAAAAGGTACATCAAAAGGGATTCATATATATATATATATAATATATATATATATATATATATATATATATATATATATATATATATATATATATATATATATATATATATATATATATATATATATATATATATATATATATAAAATATATATATATATTATCCTTAAAATTCAACCAACATACTAAGATTGAGAAATAAAGTGATTAATATCAAATGAGTAGACGTTATCGCAAATCTTTTTTATGTCTTTTCTGTTACATCTCATTATGGTTGACATTGCTGAGCCAAAGAAGCATTCATAAGACCAGGCAGGCAACTTTGTACATGTGGTTAATATTGACAAACTATTGACCACAGAACAATATTCACTATTAAAATCAATCAAATGCTATACATTGTATTATTCCTTAACAATAGTCAAACATCTATAACATGTTACCTGGTTTGATTCCTAAATATCAGCTAAATACTAATAAAAAGGACCCACATAAGACTGGGAAGGTTTTGATAAATTCTGAATTCTAACTCTATATTTCATTAAAACTAAAAACAAATACACAAATAAGTAAAATAAAAACGATGAATGCGGGCATAGCGCTAGCTGTAATCCAACAATAGTAACTACATGTAGGGGTTTGTCATGAATTCAAGTAGATATCAATCACACAAAGGACACTTGTTTACTTGTTTACAATGTTTAGACGGAAATGATTGGATTGCCTAAGGCTGTATACATGTAGCTGACTGCTACATGTACATTGTATGACTATTATTGCATCGCTTCAGCTGCTGAAGCAAAGCATTGTGTTTCGTTCGTTTGTAACTAACTATGTCTCTGGACAAGCTAGAAGGTTTACCGACGAACCGATTTTGATCAAACTTTACACAACTATGAGGTATGAGGCGACACCACAATGATTCGATTTTGGGCATTCTGCCAATTAAACTGTGGTTTCCACAGGGCCATATTGTCCATTTTTGACATTCTTATCAGTATTGAATGCACAATTACAGATCAATATTCTATTAGCTGCAAAAGTCTACTTGGTGCTGTATGCTATTTGCTGCTAAAGTAATCAATATTATAGCATCACGAAGCCAATATTAGACAATGGCATATTATTTGTGGCTGATTACATATAATACCTGGTACATTGTAATTGTGTACTTTTAAACATGATTTCCAAAACATTTTAGGAAACATCTTTATTGCCCATAAGTCAACGTTGTTCTAGCGACGCTGTGATCTCTGAACTCTTTTGATCTAGTATATCAAGTAAATGGCTTTAGCGTTTTAGCTTTTTTGAAATTACACTAACATTTATGAAATGATTTATGATTTATTTGACTAGGGAATATATCATTATATGTAATTAAATTATTAGATTTATGACTCCAAGTCAGGTCTGGTGGGAAGAGACACCAGAGACTATGTGATATAATATGTCCTAACCTGACTTTGATTCATAAGTCTAATGACTTAATTACATATAATACTGAAATTTATGTTTCATGTAAATTAAGTGTCTAATCAATGCTATTTTAGTGATATATATACTAATGACTTAATTGAACAGATACACATGTACCTATTTCTCTTTATGTATTTTACACGCAAAAACCCTTTTATGTCTCGAATTTGAAAACTACAAATAACTATTTCCACACTTAAAACAGGTCTATTTTTGCTCTATTAAATATACTTTGAATACTTCATTTAAAGTGCAGTTTGAAAAACTCTAATTTGAAGGGAGTAAATAAAAGATTTGATTTATACGAAATTCTGAGCTATAGATAGGAGACCTTTTAATGTAAAATATCATGATAGAAAACATATAGAAAGTACATTTGCTCCTATTTTACCCATAGATAGGACTCGCATTCAATTTATCAAAGTTCAAGTTAATAGATCAAACTGCAATTAAATGTCCTAATTATTGTTACTATATATATGGATGAGGAGGGTGACATAGGGATCCTGAGATCCATGTTCCACTATTTTTCCCCCTATGTTCCACGTTCCACTATTTTTTTACACCAAATTCCATGTTCCACTATCCTGTGTCAGCCCCTTCATGTATTTAAAGTTATGCTCAGTGGCCAAGCAAGTATGCGTCCGTAGAAAAAATATGATGCGTTTAGTGGATTTTGAAAGTTTCCTTCATTTTAAAAGCCTAATAACGTAGCTAGGACAATTTACAAAATATAGATATCACTCAATATGGCCAGCTACACAACTATCAAAACACGTGCAAGCATGAAATGATTTTTGTCAAACGTTCATGTTACGTACACGTAAAAGGTCGCCTATCTCGCCAATGATATTTGTTACGTCTGTCATTTAGATTGAAACACTGCACGACTGGCGTAAATCATCCGATGATTAACTTCCCTGGTCCTCGTGTTTTCATCAAGACAGCAGGGTATTTCTAAAGGGGTGAGTAACTATTATATGTGAAGAATATGAATCTTAATTTCCTATTACTTGCAATGGGAAAGGGCATCATCAATGGATACTTTTTTTATTCTTTGTTTTTAGAACAAATGTTTTTTTGACTGAGCATAATTTTTACAGGCTTATTTTATAATAAATCCAGCATTTTTAACTTACACATCGTAATTTTCGGTGTGTATAAGTTAAAAATGCTGGATTTACCATAAAATAAGTCTTTGATTCAATCATAAGAAATTGTATGATACTGCTACTATGATTTATAAGTTTAAAAATACCTCTTTAGACGTAGATGTGTCACTTCGCATATCAACAAAATCAAAACTATCCAGCAATTGTTCAAACACTTTTTGAAACTCTGCCACATTATGTGTTTTATAAAGAAATGTATCCAAAATTAAGAGTAAAAGTGCAAGACTTGCAAGTGTACATATTGATATTGTACATCGCCTGCCGAACATACTTCCATTTCAGTCAATGCCTCAAACTCAACTACATCCATACAATCGTTTCTTAATAGTGCTGTTGCTTGCCAGTGTGGCACATATGATAGCAATGCTTTATCTATCTGTAAGATTGGCATATGAATATCATGAATGGAACTCTGTTCACATGTTCAAGATAAAATTGTTTAACTAATGAACATTTACCAGTGATACAAAAAGTGTAAAATTTATTAATTATTAATTTCTCAACAAAACCATTTATTATTAATGTATCTTCCAAATTCTTATACTATCAACTAGCGTTTTTGTAACTGTATGGGCTCTGAGGTAGCCTGGTATTTATAAAAGGTATCTACATGTACATGTATGATATATTATGTTGCAAGTTCATGTTGGGATATACCCTTTACTCATTACCACAGATAAAAATGAAAGTAAAAATATCTTCATAATTCAGTGTAATGTTTCTAATTTAGAGATTTCTTTATATATATACACGCACGCACGCACGCACGCACGCACGCACGCACGCACGCACGCACGCACGCACGCACACACACACACACACACACACATATATTTAATCTGTTTTTAAAATAGAACCTAAAATATATTTGCGAATTTTCAAAAAACGGTTATACGAGTAATATATTACTTATCCCATCTTCCTGTGTATAGTTATACAAATGCAGATATATACAAGACTTACAGGAGAAGGTACAAACCTACTCAGATGCTTCTTTCTGTTGTTTCTTGCGATGTTTCGGTGAACGTTTTACCTGCATCTGGCTTTGAAGGCAAAATGCGTTGAATGTTGTTGTGCACTTCGCTGTGTTGACTTGTTGAGTCAAGTGATGGGTTGAATTCCCAGTCACGTGAGGAAGTACGTCAGGACCAGGGGGAACACCTTGCATTGGTTTAGGTTGTGAAGGTCTTTAGAAGTGTGATGTAGCTTATTGATTACCTGTCCACAGTACAAGGACAATTACATCGGTGAGATTGGAAGGACCCTTAATTGCTACAAGAATGACAGAACACTTTGACATTACAGATCCACACCAGCAAATCTGGACATGTGATTCCTAAGAAAGATATGAAGACCATTGGACAAGAGGAGAACTGAAG